>PVHT020000151.1:1679064-1742666 GCA_004024745.2 Catagonus wagneri | reverse complement strand
CTCAACTCACTAAGCCACAAGGAAACGCCAATAATATATTTCTTTTAAAGTGAACTGATATTTGCTGGGTGTTATTTGCTCCCTATCTTAACATTAGTTAAAGCATTTGGCTGATAATCTTGGAAAGAAAATGAAGGGTTTGCTTATCACCTGGGCTAGTTAGATATCAGTTAGATGTGGGTATTCCTAACAGTCATTTAATCTTAAAAGGCAGTTCAAATATAAAAATTTTGTACAATTTTCCCAATGCTAACACACCCAAATTTACATATTTTATCTGTAACTTCTATTTATGAAGTGGTAGTTTCATGTAAATATTTTTAAAGGAAGCATTTTTAAATGACATTAGCTTTGCAATATTTTATTTTTTTTATTTTTATTTTTTTTTGGCTTTTGTCGTTTTAGGGCCGCACTCACGGCATGTAGAGGTTCCTAGGCTAGCGGTCTAATTGGAGCTATAGCTGCTGGCCCACGCCACAACCACAGCAATGTGGGATCCGAGCTGTGTCTGCAAACCACACCACAGCTCACGGCAATGCCAGATCCTTAACCCACTGAGCGAGGCCAGGGATCGAACCTGCAACCCCATGGTTCCTTGTTGGATTCGTTTCTGCTGAGCCACGATGGGGACTCCAGCTTTGTAATATTTTAAATTACGCAGCTGAATCTGTACCACTTTGAGTCAGAATATCAGAAACTTAGAAAAATATCTGTAATCATCAGATTTAGGACTGTGTATTTTACTTTTTGCAAATTAGTATATCTCTGTCTACACACACAATTCAATGATTCCTGTATAGATTACTACTAATAGTAGACAACAGATAGCTGTCTTTAATTAGCTTCACCAATGAGCCAAATATGATAACCATGAAAAATATGTTTTCTTTGATGCATGTTAAAACATGCAGGTGCATATTAAAATAATTTCACATTCAGAAATTTGAGCTTCAGTTTTTTTTCTGTTGTGAGCCATATTAGTACTTTGTATAGTAAACTTTTTCTCTATCATACATCACCTTTCCACTTTTAAGAAGTTTATTCCAGGTACCTGAATGGCAGCAATTTGTGGATGCAAGTGATGACCTAAGAGGAGAGAAACTAAAATAGTACTAAAGAGTGAGTCCCAGTGGAATTAGAAGAAAGAAAGTCAGGGCAGGGCATGTAGGAAGAGTAAGAGCCAGTACATATGGGGGTCATATGAAGCTTGATAGAAAAGAATCGGGACAATATCCGAGGGTAAGGTGAGAGAAGAGGCCCCAGTGAAAAGCCGAATTCTGCAAGGGCTAATGATGCAGAAATAACTAGGTGAGGACAGCTTCGGAGCACCTCACTGAGCAGCCTTGATGTAGGAAACAGTTCTTGTTTTTTTGTGGGGTTTTTGGTGTGTTTAGAAAACCCTAACAGAATAACCAAAGGCTGCAGGTGGAGATAAGAGGGAGCATTTGATGAAAGGGAAAGGGGGTGGGGGCTGAGAGAAGGGTGTCCCTGACATAGTTTCAAAGTCGAGGCCTTGATGTAAAGTTTTCAGCATCTCACTCGGATTGCTCATGAATTTGCTCCTAGCATTCTAGTCAACAAAAACATGTGGGCTGCATACATTCTGAAGTTTCCTACAAACTAGCAGGGAATCCACACTGTGTTGTGTATATTAGACCCACTGTCTTCTTGAATGCAAGGGAACCTGGTAACCAGAAGGACATGTCTTCGATTCCATGAGTGTCGAAGCAGCATTTCCTCTTTCTTGGAAACAGAGACCAATTACCAACCAGTTCACATATGGTTTATGCACTACATCTGTTTAGAGGAGGAAAAGGAATGCTTGTTCCATAGTGCCAAGAGCAGGGCATTTTTCCAAAGGCAAATGTCGTTTCCCTCCTAAAAAGTACTTTAAATTCCCAACTCTAGCAGGCAGAAAAAGAGATGACACTCGACCCATTTCTAATAGGAACTCTTTCTCTAGATGATGTTGTATAAACAAATAGTATGTGAGAACATATATAGTTGGCTTGTCAACTTAATAATATCTGGCTGCTCTCTTACTCAATTTCTGTCTGCATTGATCTGTCTTGCACTCTGGAAAATGTTTTTTTAAATATATGCATAGCCAAATTTTCTGTCTTCTTTTTTTTCCCCATGTGGCTTCTCTAAGTGAGATTCATCTGACTAATAAAATCTAGGATTCACAACGTATTTTTCCTCTAGAAACAAGGTAAAGATAAGAAAACCTTGCTCTACTTTTGTATGAACGAGATATTCATTAATAAATATTTCCATACATATTTATGGAATACCTCTAAGTGTCAGGAATTATTTCAGGTACTTGAAATATTACTGAACAAATCACTCAATACTCCTGCTTTGATGGAGTTTACATTTTACAGAATGAGACTGACAATTAGCATAATCAACAACAAAGATTTTAAGTAAATATATTAGTATAATGTATGAGAAAGTGATAATTATAGAAGAAAGGGGGGGAAGGAGAGCCAAGTATGGGGCACTGGGAATTGAGTATTGCAGGGGCCAGAGGGCTGGGGGCTGTTTGTGATTTTAAATAGTGTGGTTAAGGCAGGCCTCATTTGAGAGGGTGACATTTGAGCTGGCTTGAAAGAGGTGAGAGAACTGGCCTTTCAGCTATCTGGAGAGAGAGAGTCCAAGGCAGAGAAGAAAGAGCTTAGTGCAGAGGCTTGGCATAGCTGACTAGCTAGGAGGCTAGTGGAGTGAGCTAGGAGGAGAGCAGAAGGTGATGAGAACCAAGGATTGGAGACAGATTGCATAGGGTAAGCCACTGTCAAGACTTTGCTGTAGGCATCTCAGATTTGTACACTGTAGAGTGACATGACTGGGTATCTTAAAAGACTTCCTCTGACTCTTATACTGGGAATAGACTGGAGAGAGAGGAGGACAGAACCAGGGTGATCAGATTGATATCTAATGCAACAATCCATGGGAGAGATGATGGTAGCTCAGAACAGTGTGGTAAGTGGTCAGACTCTGGGTACGATCTGAAGGCAGAGGCAACAGGATTTATTGATGGATTGCATTCAGGGTATGGGAGAAGGGGATTCCAGAACTTAGAGGTTTTTGGCCTGAGAAGCAGAAACAACGGTGTTGCCATTGGTGGAGTTGAGGAAGGCTGGAGGAGGAGCAAGTTTGGGGGTGGGTGGGTGTTCAGTTTTGGTCATGTTGAAGTTGAGATGGCTCATGGACATCCAAGTGGGGATGTTGAGCAGCGGTTTTGTTTATATCTGGAGTATATATAAGGAGGTCTGGACCAGAGATAGAAATTTGAGAGTAGTCAGCTTACGGATGGTATTTAAAGCCAAGAGTCTCTAAGAGCAGTGTTTTTCTTATGAATGTCTTCTTTTTCTAAGTCACTTAATGTTTAGAAACAGTCTCTCGCATATTTAAGCCCACCTACCCATGAGATTACCAAATAATGTGTATTCACATCATTACTAGGAATGGAACAAAGCAGAGAGAAAAAAAAAAACTTGCTCAATTGGACACAGCGAATTAATAATATTGGAAATAAAGTCCATCTTTCTTATTCATGGGTTGTTTTCACTAGACCTTGCTGTTTCAGCATCCAAGAATCTATGTGAAAAAGAACTGATCTTAAGCAGGCTTCTCTTTTGGTGCGTGGAAGAGAACTGATCTGAATTTGCTTCTTTCTCTGGGTCTGGAGAGGCACTGGGTGGTGGGTGAGGGAGGAGGTCTGGCCAGGATTAGCAGTCTGGATGGATATCTAAGGGAAATGACAGACCTTGGTCATGCCTCATACCGAAATGAATCACAGGCCACCCAGACAGCTTCCCAAATGCATGTCTCCAAGGGGTTGAAATTTTCCTCGATATGTACAAGCCATCAATTAAATTAAGTTTATCAATTGTCATGGTAGACGTGGTGGGGCTTATGTTTTGCTGGGAGGGATGTAACTGAGACCAGAGCTGAATAGCTGAGGGCAGTAGAGGAAAGATTGAGAGCTGCCATGCCTGGTTCTTTTCTTTCTCAGCCACTTCTCTGAGAGTGTTTAGCTTCTGTTTTAATTAACATTGAACAGATGCTTGGCAAATATCTTTTGGAAAGGAAGACAAATTAATAACAAACCAGGGATGCTCATTTATCTTGGGTGCACTTGAGATCACAGGTCAGACTTGAGCGCACCATGGCGGGAAATGACGGAGTGAGTGGGAAGGGTCTGTGGAGAACCCTAGCAGGCGGCAGGACTCAGACGTGGGCAGCCCAGTGACTGGATGATATCACATGGTCCTGGGCGAGGTTCTTAATTGCCCTGTGCTGCAGATTCCTTGTTTGCAGCCTGGGGATAATAATAGTGCCCCCTTTATAGAGATGTTTTGATAATGAAATGAAATAATACATGTAAACTATTTAGCTCAGTGACCTGCTGAGATGTTTTCATGTGGTTTACTTGAAAGCACTCAACAAATTAGCTATTATTTTATTAAAGGATGTGGCAGTGATTTACTCCAATATCCAGTGCCATTTAGGGGTAGCATGATGTCAAGCTATTCTGTTGATAACTGTGCCTTATTTATGTTTTATAATGTGGGTGTTTCAAACCATTTCACTCTATTCATTGGATTTTCTGGAGTTTAAACATCCTCATCAAAGTTAATGTGACTCTGATCATTCTCCTCACTGCCACCAAACATGATGACAATGTTGTACTGTTCACCACCAAAATAATATTCCCTTCTCCCAGCTACTTCCTGCAAATGACTTCATCTTAATATAATCAAGACAGTGCAGGAGAAAAAATTGTTATGGCAAGGAGGAAATTATGATCAATTTTGAGATGGTGAGCGAGAGACAATTTTAAGGAGCCAAACCGGAGCAGTTTACAGATATATTTAATTTGACCCTCTCCCTCCAGGAACACCCTGATTTTCTGGTTATGAAACCACTTGGACTCCTCTTAAAGACTGTGTTCTAAAACTTAAAGCATGCAGTGGTCTTCTCTTCTCATTCTCGAAAGGAAAAGGGCTGACTGTCTTCATGCAAATTAGTCTGCTTTGTTGAAAAACTTCAGGGGACTCATCTCTGAGGCATGGGCTAACAAAAAGAAATGCAGTGCAGCTTACTATTCTGCTTTCAGCTGATGTAAGATTGTTTCCCACAGTATGGAATATTAAAAAAAATAAGAGTGTTTCATCACAATGCCAAAACTCCAGCAATGCCTTTGACTGCCTTCAGGGGTGGTGGTGGAGGTGGGGAAACTAGCTATTCGGTAGGTACTACATTATTTTCTGGTGATTTTGCACTTAGCTAGGGAAAGTGTAAATGAATGCAGAAAGGTGGGACTGATGTACTAAATTTAGGACCAGCAATTACACACATTGGAGTTTGAGCTTTTTTTTTTTTTGCTCCTCTGTAATTTTGAATATAAAGAAAATATTAAGCAGGGATAGTATAAGAGTCGGCTGTGAAAAATGAGTAAAGATTGTTTTGACAACGTTTAGCGTATCAGAAATGTTTCTCATTATTCTGGCTGTATTAATTGAAGTTTCTTTTTTCCCCCTGTATTTCAGTGACAATTTCAACAAGCACTTTCTTTGATGGCTTGCTGGTGACAGGACTCTACACATCTACGAGTGTTCAGGCTTCACAGAGCATTGGAGGGTCAAATGCTTTTGGATTTGGTAAGCTATCCTGACATCAGGAGCCCATGATTGTCTATATTTTATATAATTATGGGTCCTATTTTTTTTGAATATCTGTTTTAAGTGTATTTGACATTTATTATTTCAGAGAAAATCATTGGAAGTGTTTTTTGTGTTTGCTTGAAGTTACGTGTATCAAAATAAGTCAGGTAAATATGCAGCCAGCCATGAGGTTGGTGTGGCAGTCTTTCTCTCCCGCTCCCCATACATTGCTGCTGTTTTACTTGGTCCTATGGGGTTTGATGAGATTTCTATGTTCTGTCATTTAGGTTGCTGGAATTGGAATTCATTCTGATGCCTATGCATTTATTCAGTAACCTGTTTTTATAAGCAGTTCTTAAGATCCTGGAGGAGGTGAGAATTGTCATAGTAAGTTCAGCAAGTAAGCGTTGCAAGGTGGAAGATAGCAATAGTTGTTGAAATGATTAAATTCTGAGAGTATACGTACAAGAATATGATTGAATATTTAAAGTGTTTATATGGAGTTTCCTTCGTGGCTCAGCAGAAATGAATCTGACTA
The DNA here is from genome assembly GCA_004024745.2 of Catagonus wagneri. Lineage (NCBI taxonomy): Eukaryota > Metazoa > Chordata > Mammalia > Artiodactyla > Tayassuidae > Catagonus > Catagonus wagneri. Next base: position 1,736,459 of record PVHT020000151.1, on the reverse strand, counting down.
GAAACAATGAGGACGCAGGTTCAATCCCTGGCCTCGCTCAATGGGTTGAGGATTTGGCATTGCTGATAGTCACTGAACCTAGAGGCTTCTCCACTTGGAAGTCTGTAGTTTATCCATGATTTGATAAGCATGCCAAACTAGAATTAAGTAGACCCTTTACAGCATCAAAAATGCAACTTTAATATATCAATTTATGTTAAGATGTGAAATCGCTTTCCCCCAGATAGGCTTTGATAATCTTTTGGTAACTACCTCTAAGGTCTAATCCTCAAGAAAAAATATCCCTCTTAACTCTATAAATTCCACTTTTTTAGCCCCACCATTTCTGTGCTCTGTAGAAGCAAAAGGTCAGTTTACAATCATACATGATTTATGTACATGCATATATGACATACCACCTGTTATGTTACATACATATGTGTCATACATATATGACATACTACCTGTTATGTTACAATAGGGCTACCAGATTTAACAAATAAAATTTGACAAGACGTCTGGTTAAATTTAAATCTTAAGTAAAACATTTTTAGGATAATTATGCAGTATTTGGGATAAGAAGTCCTGTGTTCTACATTAGCCCATTAAAGTCAAAACTCTGGGAGCAGGGCTTGGTATTAGCTCCCAGGTGATTCTAATGTTTACCCATTAGATAACGGATCAGCCCAGGGTCCAGCACCGTTCAGCATCCTGGGGAACCTGTAACTACAGAGTTCCTTATTCTAGGTGTAGTGAATCAAATACTCTGGGGGGTTACATGCAGTGATCATTTTTAATAAGAACTCCAGATGATTTTGATACACACTAAATTTGAAAACCACTCGTCTACATTAATTACATGGGAGAGACATTATTTAAATGACCATATAAATATGGAATGTGGAATCTTGCTAGGAGCTAGCTAGGAAAAGCACTGAGTGCTGGGAAAGGGCAAGACAGAGGAACAAGATCTAGTCTGGAGTAAAATGGCATGCAGTTTGGAAAGGCTTTGCTGGGGAATTGGTATTGAGCTGAGATGTGAAGGTTAAGTAAGAATTAGTTTGCTAAAAGTCTGTGGAGGGTGGGGCAAAGCATACCTGAAGGAGCGAAGAGAAGATGCAGAGACCTCAGGGTGGGAAGAGACTGGCTGTGTTCTAGGAATGAAAAGAAGACCATGGAGTGGCTAATCTGGAATCAAGAGGGAAAGAGATGAGGCTGGATAGAAGACCATTCAACATCTTGAGCAGAGGGTGCCATTGAGGGTTTCAGGATGGGGAGTGACTAGAACAGCCTTTCCTTTTAAATGGATCACCCTGAGGTCAGTATGGAGAACAAACTATAGGGTCCAGGAATGGATTCAGAGGGACTGTTCTGTAGTTAAAGGTCTGATGTGACAGGGCATGAGAAGAGTACAGATGTAGGCTGGCACTGGTCCGGCCTGAATGAGAAGGAGAGATATGTGGAGGGCTAAGAGTGTGGGCCACACAGTCAGAAGACTTGCCTGCGGGTCCAGATCCTGACCCTCTTTAGTGCTGTGCCTCAGCCACACTGCTTAATTTCTCTAAGCTTAACTTCCTTATCTAAGAAATGCTGATGACAACACACCTGCATCATAAGATGCTGAGCAGTTGTGAGGATTAAAGGAGATGACATATGTAAATTTTACCACATAGAAAACACGCACATACTAGGTATCCCAAAATTATAAACCATGATACCTGAAGCAGCTGCTTTTCTTGTATATACTTCTTTGATGGAGGCTGGGTTGGGGGTAGGGAGGAAGCACCAAAAAAAAAAAAAAAAAAAAAAACCTCAGTGGAATTAATTTGGGGTTTATAGCTCCAGATGATTTGAGCGGACTTGGCTGAATGAAGTAGCCATGAGTTGCCAAGATGGAGGCTTTAAATGAGAAAAATCATTAAATATCATTTATAAGTATATTGTAAACACATTTTGAAAGAACATCTAAAATGCATGTATCATATTGTCTCAGATTTTAGCTAGTAAACCAAACAAAAAAGTAAGGATTGAAAATTGGTAGAAATGATTTGAGATACCCAGGCATTAAGAATTTTCTGTGGTGACTTTGAAAGTTATTTAAAAAGGCAGTTTCTCTTGAATTAGAGTGTATTTTGATTAGCCTAATATGTAATCTTCCCATGACTGCCGGCTCTATGAGAAGAAGCTTCTGAACATAATGCCCATTGATGGTGGTTCGACCTCCATAATCAAATGCTCAGTTCTCCCACTGTTCACTTGGCATTTTTTTAGGATATGTTTTTTATGTGGATAGTTAGGAAAGTGAAACCTTTTTTAAGTTCCAGTAATACCCAAATAATTTTATGTGTATTTATGTCATAGTGGTAAATAAGCTTAAAAACAAAAATTTGATAATACACCTGAATATTGTTCAACAGAGTTAATCTTCATAAATGATAGAAGAGAAAGCAGGAGATAAAATGTCTTTTTATGTAAATGGTCACTTTTGGAAATAAAGGCACATTAATTTTTTTTTTAATTCAGTCATTTTTTTTGGTTTTTGATTTAAGTTTAGTATGTTCTTTACAACTTAACTAAAATAGAAAAAGATTTAATTTGAGCAGGGTACAGGTGAGAAAGTAGAGGAAAATCTTTTAGAAGGTAAAATATAATGGATTTGCTTCTTTTCGGTAGTTCAGTAGGTACAGTGGGATCAGATGGAAGTAACATGGTATTCCTTGGTCTAGAACAAAAAAATTATTGAATATATAATCTATCATTAGGCTCTGACTTAATTGTTGGAATGTTAAGCAAACATGACTTGTTTGGCATTTTCCCAGTATGTCAGGGGATTGGTGTTTGAAATGTTTCACTAGCTGTGATAAATAGGCAAAGTAAAACATAGAGTTGAGTCTAAAAAAGTACTTCTGAAAGTTTTTTCCAGTTATAATTAATTTTAATTGTACTGATTACACTTGAAGTTATAAGCCGTTCTCCTTTGAATATAAAATGTGTGTATGCCCAGCGAAAATAAGACCATAATTTTTCTTAAGATATTGTTGTATAAATGTACTTCCACTAATGTAACTACAGCCTTTTATGCATGCCTCACTGACCAAAAATAGACAAATGTCTGATAGTCAGAAATACATTAAAACAATAGCTCTGCAAAAGATGACTGTATGCCAGCAATGCATGATTTGAAATACCTCATTTTGCTTGTCAATATAAGAAAATATGCTGCCCTAGGGAAGTGTGATGTTTAATTATGGATATCTCTTTGTGAATCCGAGGAAAAAAATCCTTCCCTCTTGTCTTTGGCACTGAATTCCAGCTCAGTCATGTAAATCTTCAAGGCTCATTGTGGTTGCTCAATGAAGGGCTTTTTGAATATCCTTTTATATAAAATCGTTCCTTTTCCAGATACTGAGATACATTTTACTCAGTATTTAGTATTCTGGCTCTAAAAGGATATTACTCAGTTTTTTGTATTCTGGCTCTCTGAAACCTGAGAATCAGGTTTGCAGGCCTGAGTGATAGTAGCCACACTTCAAATTGTTAGACCCTGCATAAACTAAACTTTTGTTAGACCTTGCATAGATTGCTTTGCAATTAGATAATTTTGTTCAGCTAATGTGTCAGCCATTTTGGCAGTTTTTCACTTAAATTTTTGTAATTGCCTATGTGTTTCATTTCTTTTTTCTTAATAGCCATTCTAGATCTGATCAGTTGTTTAGGTACACAACTCTAAAAATGGCAAGATTTGATGAAATCTAAGTTTGAGGAGAAAATGTAGTTAACAGATCCAAGATCTGTTCTTAGACTGAGTCATGTCATGTTTTTAATAGAGATTAAACAACTAACATAAAGATTTAATATTTCAGTGTTATTTTTAAAGCATGGTATTAGGATTTTTGATTTTTTTTTTGTCTTTTTGCCTTATCTAGGGCCGCATCTGCGCAATATGGAGGTTCCCAGGCTAGGGGTCTAACAGGAGCTGTAGCTGCTGGCCTTCGCCACAGCCACAGCAACGGGGGATCCGAGCCGCGTCTGCAACTTACATCACAGCTCACGGCAACACCCGATCTTTAACCCACTGAGCAAGGCCAGGGATCAAACCCGCAACCTCATGGTTCTTAGTCGGATTCGTTAACCACTGAACCACGAAGGGAACTCCGATTTTTGAATTTAATGATCTGATTTTTTTCAGTGTGATATGACACTAACTTTAGATGAATAGGGATAGACTCATAAAACAAAGCAAATATTTTAAGAAAGACTTTAAATTTAAGTAAACCTTATGTTGGTCACTGGTTAATAAAGATGTGCACTTTACCAGTAGGTTTAGATTATGTTAATTTCCAGGTTGCAAGTTGTTGTTACTATTTTGCTTTATTGTCATTGAGAATAAAAATATAGAACTGTTTAAGGTAACTTTTGGTTATCCTTCACATTAAAATCAAATGGAACTTTTTACAACTTTATTAATTATCATCAGGACCCCTGTATCCCTGGCACTTGCTGTAGTTCGGTCTTATGGGGCCTGTCTGCGACTTTGAAACACACGTGTGTATCATGAATGCTTGCACATATTTAGGCTGAAATATCTGTAAAGAAGGGGCAGCCATTAGCAATGTGATTAAATAGCATCCTGTATAGTAATGGTATTTATTTGTCAACTGAAATAATTTAAATTACTCAGATGGTGTTGTTAAATTTATTTTGTCTCTTTACAAAGAAATGCTTTGTAGCATACTTAAGGAATTTTAAACATATAGAGGAGTTTGAGGCTTGGCCTTTTATTGAGTATGGCCAATGATCTGTAGTTAGCAATGAGTCTCTAGGTTAATTAAACAAATTACTCTAGTCAGTGGTACAGGGAGCACAGTTGACAAGGGATGAAATTGCCATCAATTTATCCTATTTATAGGGTATTAACCTAGATTTGCTCTTTATTTATTCCATTTGGGTACTCCAGCATTACCTTCATTAAAAAATGCTATTATCTGCTTTGCATTCGACATATGACAAAGAATTCAGAGATCTTTCCCAATTCCTAACACTGAGAAGAGTGAGCATGTTGAATAAAAGCTGTTGAAATAATCAGTTGACAAATTGCTAGAGAAAATGTGGAGAGGCATGAGATTTGGCCCAAGTGGAGGAGTTAGTGGAGAAAGGCAGCTCAGTGCAGGGGTCGTGATGTTACCTCTGGCATTAGGCAGTTCCGGCTCCATGCCCAGCCTAGCTTCTTGCTAACTTGGGCCACGTACTTTACTTTCTTGAGCTTCAATGTCTGCATTTTATATAATGAGGTTGATAATGGAGGAGCCCCGTTCTGCAAAGTAGCTATGTGAGTTAAGTAAGATTATCTGTTCAGCTCTTCAAAATAGGTATTTTTTTTAAACCCTCGGAAAGAAGTGAGAATTCTGTCTTTGAACTAGGAAACAGAATGAGAAAATGTTCAAGTGGCAGAAGCTTTGAAAGAGGGAGGTTGGCTTTAATTTGGAGGGGAAATGCAATCTGTTTCCTACCTTAGGACTTAGAGCTGAAGTGTACCTTGGGTAGAGCCTGGCCAGTGCATAGCTGAGGAAGCAGAGCTTTGGAAGGGCAAGTGCCAGTGTGCCCTTGGAGATAGTATAGGTGTGATGCCTAAAACCAGGCATTCTGATACCATATCCAGTCTCAGATACTTTTTTGAAATGTAATTTACATACATATAAAATTTACATTTCAAGGTGTACTTGTCAGTGATTTCTAGAATATTCACAAGGCTGTGCAGCTAACACAACTGATTCGAGAACACTTCTTCACCTCCAAAAGAAACCCCATCCCCATTAGCAGTCACTCCGCATTCCTTCCTCCCCTCAGTCACTGACAACCACTGATCTACTTTCTGTCTCTATGGGCTTGCCTATTTTAGACCTTTAAAATGCACAGTACAATATGTGGCCTATTGTGTTATCTGTGTTATAGCATATATCAGTACCTTGTTCCTCTTTATGGCTAAATCATATTCTATTTTATGAATTGACCACATTTTTAGTGATATACTACATTCGGCAGTTTCCAGATTCTTTTCTTTTTTTTGCGTTTTAGGGCCGCACCCAAAGAATATGGAAGTTCCCAGGCTAGGGGTCGAATTGGAGCTGCAGCTCACAGCAACGCTGGATTGCACACTGAGTGAGGCCAGGGATCGAACCTCATCCTCATGGATACCAGTCGCGTTCGTTTCCTCTGCACCACGATGGAAACTCCAGTTTCCAGGTTCTTAAAAGGAGATAGGGCTATACAAATTGGAGAAAAAAAAGATCAAGGAGGATGCAGAGCAGTAGGGACAGCCAACTTCCTTAAGTAACTTCATCAGCAGCTCTAAAAGCTCTAAATATCCAAAATGCTTAGCCTGTTCTATGGTTCAGACCTGAAAATGGTTAGAAATCAAAATGAATGACTTCTTTGCCCTCCTTCCTGCCATTCAAGGGTCACTGTGGCACATTTTTATCCTAGCCTTTTGGCCTCAGTTTAAACCATGAGATACACAAGCCAGGCTGAGTCAGTCGTATTTACTAGTCTAGGGATTTGGAATCAAGAGTCATCAATCCTGGTCCAGCTGTGCATGAGCTGCATCAAGGCACATGTAAACATTTGGGAGCTCTAGGTAGCTCTCTTCCACAGGGGCTCAGAGGAAGATCCTTCAGAGAGAGGAGGAAGAGAGAAGGATAGAACTCTGCCAGGAGTATGAGAGCTTTCCAGGCTCCTATTTTAGGCTTTCTTCCTACTAGGCTCAGATATTCTTGGGTTCCAAGAAACAATTGAAAACAGCTAATTTTTATCAACACTCGGTATGTGCCAGGTGTGTTGCAAATAGTAAATCTTTTGATCCAAATAAAAATCCTCATATAATTATCCTCACTTTGTCAGTAAAGAACCTAAGGTACAGAGAAGGTAGGTAACTTGTCCAAGGTCAAACATAGGGACTTGCAACACCATACATCAAACCCAAATCTATAGACTCTCATTAAATTCTCCTTACAGCCCAAGCCAGCTTGAGTTGGTTTTGATTACAACCAAAAGAAGAGGCCCTCTCTGCTGCAGCCCTGCCTGTCCCTAACCCCCGTCTCTTCTCAGCTTCCTTCTCTTCCTTTCCAGTCAACGACTCCAACTACACGTACCCATATACACCTGTGCACCAATCATAGTAACCCACACAGGTTCCAAAATCCCAGGTGCTTTCCGTCCTTGTGTATGGTGTTTGGAATTCCTTCTGCCTCTGATTGTGGGGCAAACCTCCTGCCATCTTAAAGAACCTCTGCCCTGTTTAACCTCCTCTACTGAGCCTATGCGACCCCTCCTCTCTGTTCCTCTCTGGCTCACACCTTCGTGGAACTCTCTGTTCCTTCTTCCATGCTTCACTCTCTCCTCTGACCTTCACCAGCAATCTCTATCTATTGAATTTACTTGTTTTAAAACCTCTTTGAGGACGAGAGACGATCTAGTCATCTTCACTCTCATGGCACATAAGTGCTCAATAAATATTTATTGAGGGATTAAGCCAACAAAAATATTTGAGGCTTCATAGGGTATTTTACTAGCACTGAGATTAGTAAATGCATGTATGTGCACAAGTGGACGGGTGTGGACCAGAGAGGGAGAATATTATTGTCTTTAAGTTTGAGGATATTTCTTAATTTGTATGTGTGCCTATAAGTCTACACATCTATGTCAACGTTTAAGACTATAGCTCTTAGAGGAAAACATAGGTGGAATGCATTGTAAATCAACTACAGTAAAATTTTTAACAAAAGGAGTTCCCATTGTGGCTCAGCAGGTTAAGAACCCAACATGGTGTCCATGAGGATGTGGGTTCGATCCCTGGCCTTGCTCAGGATCAAGCGAGGATTAAGGATCCTGTGTTGCCACAAGCTGCAGCATAGGTTCCAGATGCTGCTTGGATCTAGTGTTGCTGTGACTGTGGTGTAGGCCAGCAGCTGCAGCTCCAATTCAAACCCTAGTCCCTAGCCAGGGATCTTCCATATGCCACAGGTGCGGCCCAAAAAAGAAAAAAAAAATTTCTTTAAACTTAAAAAATAAAAAAAGACTATAAGAACAAATAAAATGTATAATTTTTTTTGGAGGGGGCACTGTGCCCATGGCATGTGGAAGTTCTCAGGCCAGGGATAGGATGCTGGGGTCAGTTACAACCTGCATCACAGCTGCGTCAGTGCCAGATCCTTAACCCATTGCATCACACAGGACTTCCCAAATGTAAAGTTTGTATCAGAGGTCCTGGAGACATTTATTAACCTGCCTGCTACTTTGTTCCTTTCTCTCCTGGAGGTGGCAGGCACCTGCCCTCAGATAGGATAATGATTGATTACGCACCTTCTATAGAATTAAGAGAGTAGAAAGAATGGCAAGAGATGGTCCAGTTGAGCTTCATATCATAGAGCAGGGTCAATGTCTAAATAATACATGACAGTTAAGTCCTTATTTTATCTTTTAGATCTTCCCCAAAATGGTGACTCTGTAATTTCTTGGGAACGTAGTCTAGGAGTGCATAAAGTGTGACCGTTAAGGAAGATTTTCTGGTATATTCATGTAATCGCCTTGCCTAACTTCAGTACAACCTTTATATAAATTTTTATATAATTCAAAATGGTAGATACTTGTTAAAAAGTTATTAAGTCCCTTGTTCTCTTGACGCAAAAGAAAATAAACAATAAAAACCCAAACAAAAAAGACAAAGAAAAAACCCCACAAAACCCCAAAGCAGAACAAACCCACCATACTTCACATAAGGTTCAACTATTTCATAGCTCCTCAATAATTTACTTGTCAGTTTTCTCTGGAGAATTCAGAGATTCTAGATAGAGGAATTCAGTCCTGATAAGATGTTACCAGAAACCACTGCAGGCCCCTTAAAAAGGTATCCCTAAGGAAGGGTTCTGGTTCCCTTCTCTTCCTTACTCCTGCTCAAACCCATGTGCTCAGGAACAGAGGAAACTGGCTGTTGATAAATAAGAACATCAGTAAATTCACATTTTTAGAGCAGATTCTAATAGAAGTTGCCACCGTGCTGTATAAATTATGAATTTTGAAATTATGATAATATTACCTACTAGTATTAAAAAATTCTTGGCAGAGACTCTTCTGTCTTGGCAACTGTAACCTTATTTCTGTTATTAAAGAAGATATTTTCCCCAAGTCTGAGCGCCTAGCAAAAAGAATTGGAGCACTAGGTCTCTATGTAAGGTACTTTTTCATATGCCCAAGTTTTTAAGAAGAATCTGGAAAATAAGTTTCTGTAAACGTTGGTCTTACCCCTCACTAGGTAAAAGCAGAATCAGAAATTCTTTTCTCCCTCTTTCTTAAATAATAATTTTTAAAATCACTTAGGAATCCTAGGTCTTTGCTGATGAGAGATACTGTTTTCTATAAGAGTGAGACTTTTCAGAGTATGCTAGTCTGTCCAATTTAACTAAACACAAGCTTGAGTATATGCTTAAGAGAATAAACTTCAAAACAACTGGTCTAGTGGTCATTTTGTTTACAAAGTGGTTTCCTTTTCAGGTTTCCCAGGCCCCCCTCCTTTTTTTTGGTATCCAGGTGGTGATAAATGAGTTTATGTTTCATGTTTGCAGTAATTGATTTGTACATGCTCTTGGGTAAAGTCAGCTTCTTTCCTGGCAGTTAAATTTAAGAGCAACTTAAAGTAATCTTATAGTATTATTACTTCCTAGAAATAGTTCTGATGTACACCATGTATTCTGATGCATCTTTGAAGTATTAAAAAAAACATGGAGTGAAAGTAAATGCTTGGCATCGCCTACAAAATAGTTCTGGATACAACATATGAATTCAAAAATAGATGTAGGAGTCCTATAAAGGCCCTTCCCCAAAATGCCAGTTCTGTTTTCACTCTTGTCTTCTGTTCTGTGGTCTGTATTCAGCCCTCTGATGCTGAGTTTTGCATGTAGCCTAATAGATGTGTAGGCTGCTCTCTGAAGCCAGCGCACAACTAAATTACTGTTTTCAGGACTCTGAATGTCTGAATGGAAAGATACTTCCTAGTGTGGGAGTTGCCATTTTGGAAAACAGAATAGCAAAAATTGTTAATATTTTGGTTAAAGTTCAGACTGAGCTCCCCTCCTGCTTTTCTTCCTATGTGTTTTAGGACATCAGGATCATGTTGTTGTTATTATCTATTTAATTATGTTATTTCTGGTTCTCTTTCAGAAAGTTTCTCTCCACATGAACTCTAGTATATAGCAAGTTAAAAGTAAAATAAATGGAACTATCAGAGATCAGGCCCTGGAAAGATGTTTTGTTTATTCTTAATTGTTTTCTTTTTAAAATAATTATTTGCATTATGAGAAGTTTCTTTTAAATCTGACTTTTAACCTCAGTGATCCAATAGCATTTCTAACAATAACATTAAAACTGGAGAGAAGTCTGTTACTAATAAAACTAAAATTCTGTTGGGATTTGGCTTTCTGCTTCTAGGGAATGGGACAAATGAGCAGCTCTAGAACAATTATGAGGTTGATGAAGTTTATCCCTTAAGCCCCTCGCCTTCCCATCTCTTTTCTCTCTTCCTTGCTGTTGTTCCTTTTGAACAAGGAGATATCAGCCACATCTTGGAATACATTTTAAAATTTTGTGTTAGAAGTGTTTCCCCACACTGCTTCTTGCAAACATTGGTGTCTCATAGAATGTTAATAGGTCTTACATGGAAAAAGAATATTGCGTTATTCTTGGAATATTAAGCTTGGGGTATTCTGGTTAAAGAAAGTTAAACAGTACTTCTTAGAATCTTTAATATGTTTTTTGTTTTTTTTTCTTTTTGATATATAACTCATATAACACAAATTTGACATTTAAAAGTATACAGTTCAATAATTCTTAGTATATTCACTCTGCTCTGCAGCCATCCCCACTAATTTGAAAACATTTCCATTACCCCAGAAAGAGCCTATCTACAATCAGTCCCAAATCCCTCCTCCTCTCATCCCCTGCCAACCACTAATTTAATTCCTGACTCTGTAGATTTGCCTATTCTGGCCATTTTATAGAAATGAAATTATAGTGTGTGGCCTTTTGTGACTAGCTTCTTCTGCTTAACGTTTTCAGTTTCATCCATATTGAAGCACATTAAAGAATGAAGTACTTCTTTCTTATTTATCCCTGAATAATAGTCTGTTGTATGAATATTCCATATTTTATTTATCCGTTTGTCTATTGGACGTTTGGATTGTTTCCATTTTTGGCAATTATGAATAACACTCCTGGAAACATTCACATGTAAGTTTTTTTTGTATGAACATACATTTTAAATTCTTTTGGGTATAGAATTACTGGTAATTCAATGTTTAATTTTTTTGAGGAGCTTCTGAACAGTTTTCCATAGCAGCTTACCATTGTACTGTCCCGGTAGCAATATATGAGGTCTCAGTTGCTTCACATCCTTAACAATGCTTGTTTTCCATTTCTTTTTAAAAGTAGATATGAAGTGATATCTCATTGTAGTTTGATTTTTATTCCCCTAATGACTAATGATATTAAACATCTTTTTACATGTTTATCAGTCATTTGTATGTTTTTGGAGAAATGTCTTTTCAAAGCCTTGAGCCATTTTAAGAATTGGATTATCAGTATTTTTACTGTCACATCATTGTCTAATAAACTTTTTCACACTGTGAATTTTCAAGACCACCATATAATAAGCTTTCTTTCAAATGCTTATGTTAGCATGGAGTTCTTTTTTTTCCCAAAGGATATTTTTTTATGTCTTTCAGAACTAGTTTTGCATGGAATAATTTGGGAGGTACAGTTTTAAAGAACAGAGTATCATTAATTAAGTGGGTTTTTTAAATCCCTAGATTATAAGGATGGTTTAATCTTAGAACATGAAGTATGTTTCTTCTCTGTTTTATAATTTTCTGACAGCTTAAAAAGAACTGCTTGTGTAATAGAAATGCTGATTTTTAAAAATTAAAAAAATGAACAAATATTTTGCCCTAGTCATAAAGGCAACCAAAAGAAAACAACCAGTACTCTAAGCAAAAAGAAGTGAAAACTCATACTATTTGCAAGAGAAGACGTGTCCAATAAATGTGAGCAAAATATTCAACTCACAATAATAAAAATGCATTATTAAAGCAATTATGAGGTACTATTTTTAAATTTTTCAAAGATCTTTAAAATCATGTATATTTAATTTTGACACCAATGTTAGAAAATAGCTATTTATTTATTTTTTTAGTTTTTATTTAATCAAAATTTAATTTACTTATAATAAATTATGGTAAAGAACCATTTCAACAGCACTCCTATATTACATTGAAACATCTTAAAAGTGTATTTTTTTCCCATTATAGCTGGTTTACAGATGTCTGTCAATTTTCCAGCTGCACAGCGTGGTGACGCGGTTTACACATACATACGCTATTTATTGTTGATGTGGGTGTATATTGGGTTTCTAGAAAGCAATCTGGCAATATGTAAACAGAGCCATTAAAATGTTCATATACGTAGATGCAATTCTTTTACTTTGGGGAAATACAAAATTTTAAAAAGCCAGAAATATAGACAAAGATTTATGTATATGACCTTTCACCAAAACACTATTTAAGATATGAAAAATTTGAAAATAGTCTAAATGCTCAATGATAGAGGAGTGATGAAAGAGAGTATTAGTTGGAAGAAATAATATGTATGCTATCATTAAAATTCTATTTTTGTCCCGCTATAAAGCGCTGAGAACTATCTAGTCACTTATGATGGAGCATGATAATGTGAGAAAAAAGAATGTATACCTGTATGTGTGACTGGGTCACATTGCTGTATAGTAGGAAATTGACAGAACACTGTAAGCCAGCTATAATGGAAAAAGTAAAAATCATTGTGAATGAAAAAAAATTAAAAGCACACTCTCACAGCTCAAAATAAAATTTCTGTTTTTGTATAATAGTTAATAGTATGAGAAAATGGTTACAGTATAACTGAAATAACTATTTGTATATGTATACATATTCAGATATTCATCGTGCTTCCTCCAGTTCTTACACATCCACACTCACCTATGAAACACCGTTATTTGGCATTATCAGTACTGGTATTACGGCAGTTAAAAGAAATTGGTTTTGTGTATTTATCATTTATTTTCTATGAGTGACTAAACAACATAGTTTGTTACAAGGCAATCAGGAGTTCCCTTCGTGTCTCAGCGGAAACAAATCTGACTAGCATCCATGAGGATGCAGGTTTAATCCCTGGCCTGGCTCATTGGGTTAAGGATCCAGCGTTGCTGTGAACTGTGGTGTAGGTCACAGTTGCAGCTCAGATCCTGAGTTGCTGTGGCTATGGCGTAGGCCGGCAGCTCTAGCTCCCATTCAACCTCTAACCTGGGAACTTCCGTATGCCACAGGTGCGGCCCTAAAAAGACCAAAAAAAAAAGCAATCAGTCCCTTGTGGAGGGTGTGGACTAGGAGAGGGTGACTGGGATAACTTGTGTGGATTTTGATATTAATTACAATGCTCAGGTGATAAATCTGCCAGTTTTAAGGTGCCATCTAAGAACTGTTCTTTAAATATGGGACCACTGATTGGAGGTCCATTGACTTTTGTTTGTTAAAACATTTTTTTCTTACATAAACCATATTTCCGTTTTAGTTTTGTTTAGAATAAGAACATAAACAGACTCATGAAGAAGTCTAAGTGCAGAATTCTAGGTGTTTGTGATTTTTGTTTTGCAGTCTTTTTCTACTATAATTTGAAAGCAGAATTTCTTTTCCTTTTTTTTTCTTTTTCTTTTTCTTTTCTTTTCTTTTTTGTTTTTTAGGGCTGCACCTGCAACATATGGAAGTTCCCAGGCTAAGAGTTGAATCAGAGCTGCGTATTGAGATCCAAGCTGTGTCTGTGACCTACATCTTAGCTCAGGGAAACACCGGATCCTTAACCCACTGAATGAGGCCAGGGATCGAACCTGCATCCTCATGGATACTAGTCAGGTTCGTTACTACTGAGCCACAATGGTAACTCCTGAAAGGAGCATTTCTTTAGTTTCTTTTTATCAAGTATGTCCTAAGCATTCAAGTTCATTTCCATATACATAGAAAATTCCTTTCTGAAGAGCATTCATTTTTCATTAGTTTACATAGCATTTAATGAAATTATATTAGGATGATAACAGGTTCAAATGTAATAAACAGATTTAGGGGCACACACCAGATGAGCAGACATATAGGAACACACCATCCTACACCGTTGGTGGGGATGTAAGTTGGTGTAGCCACTGTGGAGAACAGGATGGAGGCTCCTCAAAAAATGAAAAATAGGAGTTCCCTGGTGGTTCAGTAGGTTAAGGATCCAGCAATATCATTGCTGTGGCCCTGGTTACTGCTATGGCATGGGTTTTGATCCCTGGCCCAGGAGCTTGCACATGCAATGGGCATGGCCAAAACAAAACAAAACAAAAAAAAGCCCTTAAAATAAAGTTACCGTATGACCCAGAGATCCCACTCCTGGGCATATATCCAGAGAAAACTCTAATTCGAAAAGATACATGCACACCAATGTTCATAGCTGCACTGTTTACAATAGCCAAGACATGGAAGTGATCCATCAACAGAGGAATGAATAAAGAAGTTGTGGTACATATATACAATGGAATATTACTCAGCTACAAAATGAAGAAATTGATGTCATTTGTAGCAACATGGATGGCCCTAGAGATTATCATACTAAGTGAGATCAGACAGAAAGACAAGTTATAATATCATATGGGATCTAAAAATAATTATACAGGTGAACTTATTTTTTAGAACAGAAATAGATTCATAGACATAGAAAACAAACTTATGGTTACCAAAGGGAAAGGATTGAGAGAACACACTGCATAAGCACAGTGGTGGAGGCACAAAAATCAAACTCAAAGGCAGAAGTAACCTGCTCCCCTGTGTGCGAGGCTGACATGACCAAATGAGTGGGTGAAAGAAATGCCATCACAATCATATTTACATAGTTTCATATTATGTGAGGGTGCTCATCTAAAGAGCTGATGTTGTTTTAAAAAGTAATTTAATAGGGATTTTGACTGAAGTAATCTCATTCTACTTTCAACATTTTATGAAAAATTTCAAACATACATAAAAGTTGAAAAAATTTTATATTGAGTACCCACCAGGTGAAGTTTGTATACAATGAAATGCACAAATCTTAATATACGTGAGAAGAGATTTGACAAATGCATATATCTGTGTAGCCCAAACCCATATCCAAATATAGGCCTTAATCTCAGAAAGTGCCCTTTTGCCTTCTCCTCCTTTAATTTTTACTTCTATTTTCCAGAGGCAATCATCATTTTGATTTTATTCCGCCCTAGATTTGTTTTACATATTCTAGAACTGAATAAATACTGGCATTCAGTATGTGCACTTCTGTATAAGGCTTCTTTCACTAGGCATAGTATTTGTGAGAATTATTCATGTTATGTCTATCAGGAGCTTTTTCTTTTTTATGGCTGAGTAGTATATCTTTGTTTTTCTGTTCTCTGATTCTTGAATACCTGGTTATTGTACATACAGCTTTTGGTTGTTATGTATACGCTGTGTATGAACATACCTGTGCAAGTTTTTTTTGTGTGTATGAATATGTTCCTTTCTTTTTATTTGGTAAATACTTAGAGTATATGTGTCTGGTTTTATAAAAAGCTGCCAGATGTTTTCCAGAATGCTTATACCTTTTTTATACTCAGCAAATTAGTAGTAGAGTTGTAATTGCTCTGTATCTTCACCTGTGATAAGTGTTGTCAGTGTTTTTCATTGTAGCCATTTTTGTGGGTACGTGGTGTTGTCTCGTTTTAATTTGCATTTCCTAGCCGACTACTGATGTTGAGTAGTTTCTTATGTATCATTGACCACTTTTGTCAAGTTTATATCTTATACTAATTTTTAAAAAATTGAGTTCCATGGTGGCTCAGTGGGTTAAGGAGCCAGCGTTGTCACTGCTGTGGCTTTGGATACAGCTGTGGCATGTGTTTGATCCCTGGCCCCGGAACTTCTGCAAGCTGCAGGCGTGGTTAAAAGAAAAATTGCATTTTATTTTTGAGTTAGAGGAGTTTTAATGTATCCTAGTACAAGTTCTTTATTGGAGGTATTTTTTGTGAGTGTGTTTTTCCATTTGTGGCTTGCCTGTTATCTTCTCAGTGATGTCTTATGATGAATAGAAGTTTTAAATTTTGTTGAACTCTAATTTGATATTTTTTTCTTTTATGGTCATCGCTTTCTATATCTTGTCTAGGAAGCTATTGCCTACCTTAGTACAAATCTAACTTTTAAGAATATGTACTCTAGATGAGGGAGCCAAAGAAGTAGCTATTTTTCAATCATCATAATTTAGGGTCAGTAGAGAACAGATACGAGAATTCATATAGAATCTTGGAGTTCCTATTGTGGGTCAGTGGTAACGAACCCGACTAGTATCTGTGAGGATGCAGGTTCCATCCCTGGCCTCGCTCAGTGAGGTAAGGATCCGGCATTGCTGTGAGCTATGGTGTAGGTCGCAGATGCAACTCGGATGCACCTAAAAAGATAGATAGATAAATAAATAAATAAATTCATTCATTCATTCATTCATGTAGACTCTGTCTAAAAGTTTCTCTTTAAATGTTTCCTGCTGGTATCAAAAAAAAAAAAGAACACTTTCCATGATGTGGCTTCATTTTTATTCTTAAAAGTTTACCATTCACCTGTGAAGGCTTCTGATTTTAATGTGCCACTTTATAAACAACTGAAATTACTTCAGACTATCGGTTTACACTGTGATAAGCCAAATGGGCTTCAGGACACTCCCTTCACACCAGAGACACATGCCAGAAACCCAACAGATGGTAAACTAGGCAGAAATGACCCTCGGCATTCTCATTAGAGCAGTTGGGAAAATTTTAATGGGCCCCATTTGCCCGATGCTGTTTCTAATACCCTTTGAACTGCCACTTTTTTTTTCTTGTTACAAGTCAACAACCACCATGTATATTTTAATAGGGATTATCAGACACAATTTGCCCAGAAGATGTACAAGCCGTCTAATGCTAATTAGCCAAGTTTAAATAATCACTGAGTTCTGGGATAATTGGAAAGAAACACTGTTTTTCTTGCCAGTGCATAATTACTAATTAACAGGAAGATAAAATATCTGTGTTGCACTCATATCTAGAGGAATCTGTTAACAGTTAATTAACTTAAGAGTTGGTGCCAAGTCAGTGTGGGTCAAGAAAGTTTACATATGAAGTTCTCTTATAAAATAAATAAATAAATAAATATACACAGTATGTAGTGATTACATCATTGAGCAGGCGCAGAGCATGGGTGGAGTTAAGGCTGTGACTTTGGCTTAGCATTATGATGCTTAAGGAGGATGGTCATTACTTTTAAGAACTAGTATGTTTTTGGCTCAAAATATTAAAATCACCAACTGCTGATTGCTACTCTGCTGCTAACATACGAGATTTGAGGCTTCATTAATTTGCTTTTCTCTTGATCTTGATAATTGCATGGGCTTTCTCAGCCTTAAAATATTGGGCCACAGCATCGTCTACATTTTTCTGCATATTAGATTTAAGACTTGAGTGCATGAACTGGGTAGCTGGCAATTCACCAAGAAGAAAATAAAATCTTGACTCCTAATTTTCTTTGTTTTTTTGATTAATGCGGAAGTTACTGTCATCTTATTCTTTAGAAGAATTCAAAAACACAGACATTAAGCCATCTGTTAAAGCTATCATTTTAGGAGTTGCCTGGTAGTGCAGTGGGTTAAGAATCTGGCATTGTTACTGCTGTGGTTCTGGTTACTACTGTAGGGCAGATTTGATTCCTGGCCTGGGAACTTTTGCGTGCCATGGACAGAGCCAGAAAAATTTAAAGTTAACATTTTTCTTAAATGCTTTTGAATATATTTTAAATTTTTTCATTTAGACTAGTGAGTCGGTAGTATATTTAATATACACTGCTTAAGATTTAGGTGTTTCATAATTCCATACCATTCCAGTCTTTTAATTACTGGGCAAAAACTAAAAATTCAATTGTTTCTTCATAAATGCACACATTTTATTAAAAATTTTCTTTTCAAAATTTTTGCTGCAGTGAAAAGTATATTATAGGTAACAAATCTTGTAGAACTTAGAAGTTTTATAAATGATAAAATGTTGATTTGTTCAGAAGATTGTAGAACACTTGGTAATACTATAGTTTCTTAGATTATGATAGGAATGAATAATATTTTTGATAATTTCTTTTGAAATAAATGAAAGTGCATAAATAAAACTCTGTGACAGGAACATTTTAATTCTTATGCACACACAGATAACATT
The DNA here is from genome assembly GCA_004024745.2 of Catagonus wagneri. Taxonomy (NCBI): domain Eukaryota; kingdom Metazoa; phylum Chordata; class Mammalia; order Artiodactyla; family Tayassuidae; genus Catagonus; species Catagonus wagneri. The sequence goes on along the minus strand of PVHT020000151.1, from coordinate 1,718,137 downwards.
GAAAGTTCTGGAAGTGTTATTGAAATAGGAATTTTAATGTTATAATTTATACCCTTATATTCAGAACTCAGCCCTACCTAGGAGTAGTCTTCAAAGAATCAAGGAAGGAGAATCAGGGATTGTTTTACTTCATTTGATTTGTCTTCTCTTCTGATGGTGAGGAAATCACTTAACCAATTAATTACCAATTATATGTATTCCTGTAACTTAGTGATCGTCAGAAGTTTGAAAAGCACTCATTGCTTTAAGAGTTTCCTCAAACACAGTGGTTGCTTACGTGTGTGTGCATTTATGTTCAGATATTTATATCCCTTAGATCTTTGGCATATAAGATTTAATATTTGTAGTTTCAGTGGCTAGTAAGGCTCTTCAGAGAACAAGATCATGTAAAGTTATTTAGCTGCAGAACAAACTTGAATGATACACATTTCAAGACTTGGTGAGCAGCCACTCAGTATCCATATTCCAGAGCATTTCTGTGTTTCTCTAATTGTTCTCCTGCAGCATAGCAGTGATAAGAACTCCTATTTCTTTGTGAAAATTTCCCTGCAGAGGAGGTCAAGAGTTTGAGCTAGAGATGAACGTGGAGGCAAAGAGAAGAGTCTCAGCCTGGGTGCTGCTCACATTCCTGGGGGCCAAATTTATGGGCTCCACTCGAGGGCTCTGTACCCAGAAGGGGTATACCTGGGGGTCTGACTCATCTCTATCCAAGTGCTGACATCGTCATATTCCACCTCTCATGTGAATGCACCTTTTGGGAAAAGGAAGGGAAAAACCTTCATTTTGTTCTTTTCTCCCTGTGCAATGTCTTTCTCTCCTCTGCCCAAGGACTGGGGCTATGCAGAGAGATCCTTCTGGCCTCCTTTCAAGGTCAGACATGGTCAGACACAGAAACCTAGCCCAGAATCTCTTCTTTTTGGAAACTCCTATATTGGGCTCAGAACCAGACCCTTTTGGCTAAGACATCAGCTTTCCTGTTATGTATCTAATATACAGGTTAATGATTGACTGCAGATATATTATGAATTATATTATCTCTGTTTCACATACTGGAATTTTCTAAATCAATCCTAGTTTCTAAATGATAGTGTGAGTGTGTTCTAGAAAAGACAGTATTGTGTTGCCAAGACCTAATGATGTTTTGTTTTAAGCTAACACCAATTTATGTGCTAGAGCATGAAAAAAAAATAAGCAAAATGAATCACAGTCTTGAAAGGGTATACTGATTTGTTGAATTTTTTTTAACAGAACATGTGATTGAATCTAAATTAAAAAATAAAAACAGTTTGGTCCCAGAAATTTAAAAAAATATTTATTTTTTGCTTTTTAGGGCCATACCTATGGCATATGGAAGTTCCTAGGCTAGGGGTCAACTTGGAGCTGCATCTGCCAGTCTACTCCATAGCCACGCAACACAGGATTCAGGCCACGTCCATGACCTACATCACAGCTCATGGCAATGCTGGATCCTTCCTTAACCTACTGAGCAAGGCCAGGGATCGAACCCTCATCCTCACGGATACTAGTTAGGTTTGTAACCTGCTGAGCTATGATGGGAACTCTGAAATTTAAAAAATTTAAATCTTAAAGTACCTTGTGAATAACTGAGATACTTACTAACAAAGTTTTATGTAGGAAAAGGTCCATCTCAGAGATGGATGTGTTGACATGCCCCATGCCTAGTTTCTGCATAAACTGAATTCCCCGGGTAAGAGATGGGAAGCTGGGACAGTGGCCGGAGAGCAGTGTATTTAATAACTGGTGGAAGACTCATCCCAGGCCTGTGAGAGGTGTGATGACTTTTATTGAGACTCCTTACTTTTCCTGCTATTTTATTCTCTTCTCCCAATTGAAATTTCTGCCCTGTCTCACTTGTTTTTACTTTTCTCTCTTCCATTTTTTTGTAAACTCCTCTTTTTAGTCCCTCTTCAGTGCTTTTATTTATTTTCTCTATCTCTGCTTCCAGGCAGCTACTCATTTATTTTTTTTTAGTTTATTTTAATTTAATTTTTAAAATTGAGGTACAATTGACATAACATTATATTAGTTTAAGATGTACAACATAATGATTTGACATTTATATATATTGTAAAAGGATCACCACAGTAAGTTAATATTTGTCATCATACATAGTTACAAATTTTTTTTTCTTATGATGACGTTTAAGATTACTCTCTTAGCAACTTTCAAATATATAATGTAGTATTATTAACTGTAATTACTGTGTAACCTATAACTTACATCCCCACGGCTTATTTATTTTATAACTAGAACTTTGTACTTTTGGCCCCCTTCAACCAATTTTCCCCTGCCCTTTCTCCCCACCTCTGGCAACCACCCATCCATTCTCTGTATGTATGAGCTTGCTTTGTTTGTTTGTTAGATTTCATATGTAAATGAGATCATGTAGTATTTTTTTCCTCTGTCTTACATTGCTTAGCATAATGCCTTCTCTCTCCAGCCAGTAGAGGACAGAAAACATAGTAAAGAAGGCACAACTACTTAACTGTCTCGGCCCAGAAATGAGACCACTTCTAGTCACATTCCCTGAGTGAAAACCAGTTATATGACTTCACCTGGATTCCATGGGGTTGGGAATGGGTGTGTCAGAAAATGTAGTTCTAGATGGGGCAGCTGCTTCTCAGCATCAGTTCTGTGTCATGGGGGGCATGACTTTTGATGGACAGTGAGCCCCCTCTCACCCTTGCGCCAGCACACACTGTTCTCTCCTCCTGTTCACTCTGATCCCCTGGGTTGAAGCAAGGGGTCTAGGGTACCGGCGAGAGAGTGTCCTGGGTCCGGATGCATGATGTAGTGGTTGGGAAAGGAACTGAGACCTGGAGGGTGGTAAACATGGGGATTAGCAAGGAAGGTATAGGAATCAGAGGGCTCAGTGAGGTTGCAAAGGCAGTCAATATTTGTTGAATAAATGACTAACAAATCAGCAGTGAGGCAGGGATAGAGCAGTAAGAACTGGACGAAGAGGAGCACTTGGGCAGAGTTTGAATGTGAGGCACTAATACTTCACAAATAGAACAATTCCAGGTAAGGAAAAGGTCCAGCGTGTCCTTTGAAGTACTGCTGAAATGGAGTGGAGGAGAAGGTGACAGGCGCTGAGTTTGTTGTAGAGCTGGGAGGAAAGACAGTAAGAGGAGCCATCAGTGTAGGCATTGAACATGCAGGGGTTTCTCCAGGGAGAAGGCTACCCAGCCTGATGCAAAGTCATTGGGCGCCCATTGGAGATAAGCTTTTTGCCTCACCAGCAACATTAATGACCACATCTAGCACAAGGAAATGAGAATCACCATCCTGATCTGCACATTTGTATGATATACCACAATTTACAAACCAGTGTCATGCATATAATCCCACTAACATAAGCTTGAAAGTGTCTCAGCCGAACCGTTTTGTTTTGAAGATGCAAGAGCATTTATTACTCTGACTCTGCCAGAGTTGCTAAGAAGACCTTTTAGAGTCGCATGAAGGATGACCCAGTTATATCGGTTGTTAATTTCTTCTCAAGCAAATAAAGACTTTGAAGGAATTTTACTTGCGGTTCCTACTTTCTACTTCTTGATTCAGAGAGAGAATGGAAACGTAGGGATCATACCATTTTCTGTAGTGTTTGGTTCTCTTTACAGGAGGCTTGATTGCTCAAAGACCAAAAAGGCCTTGGTTGCTCCATAATAGAGTCTCACAGTGTAGACCCTAAGAATAGTCTTTACAGTTTGATAGACATATTGTGCTAGAGTGGCAGTGAGATGAAATATCAGAGTCTTATTTAACTAGAAAGAAAAATTCTTTCAAAAAGTTCTGCATGCCACCCACTGCGCCTAAGCAGATCCAAGACACAGGTACAGCTGTAGTGCATGAGAAACATGGGGAGAGGAAAACCAGAGGCATAGGGACCAGCAGAATGCAAAACCTGTTGCCAGAAGTTCCATGGGGAGGACTGGAGTGAAGTCAAGGAAACATAAGGGCATTGAACAGTGCATCAAAAAAAAAGGTCATTGAATTGAAAAAAGAATTGAATTGGTGGTAATTAGTCATCGGGAACTTAGAGAAGCCCACACTAAAAGTACCGGCTAAGTCAGGACTGGAAAGGTCACGTTTCTAACTGGCAACGACTTTGTGCTGTGCTACCTCCTTGGAGAAGGCTGGGAAAATATTTCTTGAGCCAGGCCATTAGACAAGGATTTCGGGGTTGGCGTGTCTAAGGGTGCCCCATTCCTCTCCATCAAAGAAGCAGTTGAGTCTTTGTCGATAGCTTTGGAAAATGTACCAATTCGAAAGAACTTTCACCAATTTTTACAGTGTCATCCCCATTTGTAGTTTGTGTCTGCCTGCCTCCCTCTGTCTGTCTTCCTCTCTCTTTCTTTCTCTCTATGAGGTTTTCTATCTCTGTGAGGTGGAAAGATAACCCCTGGAAGGATGTAGTATCTTTGAGGGGAGCCTCTGACTCCATTTAAGCCTGATCCTGTCAATAGTGACTGAAGAATGAGAAGAGCAAAAAGGGCCTCCTTCACTAGGCCTTTCCTCACTATACCCTCTTGATGCTCAGAAGTATAAAATTTTATATGACTTTACATACTTTCCATGAGTTGTATGCTTAAGTTTATAAGTTACACATTCAATTCTTTTATTTTTTCTTTTTCTTTTTGAGGCCATACCTGTGGAATATGGAAGTAGTCAGGCTCGGGGTCTAATCAGAGCCACAGCAGCACTGGGACCAAGCTGCATCTGTGCCCTGTGCCAAAGCTTGTGGCAATGTTGGATCCTTAACCCACTGAGTGAGGCCAATGATGGAACCTGTGTTCTCATGGATACCAGTCAGGTTTTTAACCAGCTGAGCCACAACGAGAAGTCCCCCAGGCAATTCTTGGTAGCATTCCCAAAAGAGAAATGAGGCTGACAGCCCTCAGTCTTCTGTCGTAAGTGCCCTCCTTGGGTGGAATCTGCTGCCTTCTTGCTACCAGTTGTTCCCATGTAGCTCAAGAGCTGCCAGCAAAGCTAATCACTTCCTAAAAGTGTGAGGTCAGAAAAGTAAGAGTGTTTTACTTACACTACATGAAGTATAGATTGTTTTCACTTTCTAAAGCGGACTGGGATCTTTCTGCCAAGAGTAGCTAAAGGATGGTACAAACTGTCTCCCCACTCCTGACATTATCACCTTCCATAAATATAAGCTTGTATAATTGGCTGTTTTGGCCTCTGCCTTTACTCTCTGGTCATAATCAGGGCTGGGTGACAGGATCAGAACAAGGAGCTGCAATTCATGAGTCCTCGGCAGGCTGAGGTCATGGCTTGCGGGTGAATGGCCAGTGGGCCAAGTGATAATGTCAGGGACCTCTAAGGGATCTGAGAACCAGAGACACAGAATGATAAGCGTGGGTCAGTAAGAGTCACCAGAGACATAAGACACCACTGTCTGGAAACTAGGGAACAAAGCTGCTGTGAACAGTAGCCGAGCAGTCTGTGCTTTACACATGGCCTCTGGCCAACTGGAGCTGAAATCTGGCTCCTGCTATGCTTGCCAAGTAGTGCATTTTGGTGCAGGACCTAGTCTTCTAGGAAAAAGCACCCGTGGATCACGAAGCTGTGGGACTTCATCCATCCAGCGGGGATGTGTTTCAGCTCTCTGCAGAGGCTAAGAGTAGGGTGGCAATGGCTTTGCCAGTCTTCTTACTATACATTCAGGCCATTTTTTCCCGCAATAACTCTCCCAGAGCCTATTTATTTTTTTAACTAGAATTTGACCAGCACCTCCCATGTCCACCTTCTCCAGTCGCAGACAGCTGCCACTCTACTCCCTGCTTCCATGTGTTTGATTTAGATTCTCTAAGTGAGATCGTGCAGTATTTGTCTTTTTGTGTCTGGGATTAGGCATGACAAATATTGTCAGCGTAGTAGCATCAAGGAAATTTAAACACTAAAGCAGTTTCTGCATCAACTTGTGTGGTTCTCTACTGCTTTCAATGCCCAGTCTCAGAAGTCCTGATCTAAGCCCCGGCTGTGCAAAGATGCTATTGAAGATCCCTAGGGAGATGGGAAGAACAAGAGCAGTTCCTGATGGTTCCTGTCTTTATACCTTCATTCTAAATACTTATTTGATTCTCAGGTTATACATATGTTTTTTCTTGAAATGACTGGTGTAGGAGAGAGCTCAGGTATAGATACCAGTTTGAAAGACCAGGGAATCTTATTTAGGGCGAAGAAGATTTGTATGAGATTTTGGGACAGCCCAGAGGATGAGCTTAGAACTCACATGATGTCCTGGGATGTCTAGAAGCAACAGAGAACTCCTCCAGGGTAGGCTCAGGCAGTGAATATGCTGGAGGTTTGAGACTACGTTCTTTTTTCACCACTAGCTTCTGGAACAAAAGATCACAGTTGATCCATACTGCAGAGAGTTTTCTCCAGAATTCTGTGGGCTAGTTCAGCCCTGGTTGTTTTGCCATATTATATCTATGTAGAAGATGAGACATGACCATGTTCTTCCTAGAACTCTGCTGAGACTGTCAAAGGCCAGGCTGAGGGAATAGAAGATATTTCCCAATTCTGGAGCTTCTTCATTATATCCTACTGTCCATCTCCCTTTTCACCAGTGATACTCATGTACACATCACAAAACTCTTTAGTTAGGGCAAAGACACAGCACCTCTTCTGCCTGTGACATTCTATGAATGTCCTTCTTGTCTAGACTCTGTTGATCTCCTGTCTGACCACAGAAACCTCTTAATCATACAACATCCAACTCTTAGTTCTCCATCCCTTCCTCCCATCCCAACTGCCACAACCAGAATAGACCACAGAGCAGGATTATGCTACACCCTCCATTTATTTTTCTTTTGACTTTTTGTTGCACATGAGACGTAGCTCTCCCTTAGCACTTCGGCTCTCCCTTATCATAACTTCCCTTTTTAGTTGCCAGTATTTGAGTTAGTATCTTCCCATTGGTGTAAGCTTCCATCTCTCCTGCAACTTACCTTTTGGTTTGTTCTTATATACTTTTTCAGGTGCAGACTCCTCCATTCTCCCTTTCAGGTGCAATAGCTAGGCACATTTCTTCTATTCACCTAGATGCACCTAAGACTCATCATAAGATATTCAGCTAGCCCTCACTTCTGTGTAACTGTTAATCATCCAATGCCATGACAGATATAAACTGTGAAGTTGTCTAGGGTGCCAAATACTGAAGTTGGACAGAGGAAGTAATTCTGAATTCCACCCACTCTTTAGCAGTTACCTTGTGTCATGACCGATATGCTTTCTCTTTGGCAATTAAATCATTGCCAAGACCCAAGGATGGGAACAGTTAGAGGTGGTGGAGTTACTCTTCTGTTAATGAAAGAAGACCCCTCAGTAGAAATCTGGATATAAACATTTGCATGAAGCAGAAAATCACTTTGCACTAGGCCTCACATTGTCCGTTTTAAAAATAGTTTTGTGGATTTCCTGTCGTGTCTCAGTGGTTAACGAATCCGACTAGGCACCATGAGGTTGCGGGTTCAATCCCTGGCCTTGCTCAGTGAGTTAAGGATCCGGCGTTGCCGTAAGCTATGGTGTAGGTCGCAGACATGGCTTGGATCCCGTGTTGCTGTGGCTGTGGCGAAGGCCTGCGGCTACAGCTCCTCTTAGACCCCTAGCCTGGGAACCTTCATATGCCGCGGGTGCGGCCCTAGACAAGGCAAAAAGACAGAAAAAATAAAAATAAAAATCTTTTTGTCTTTTATTTGTCTGTTGTCTTGTTACATGTATATTTTCCCTGTTCTTAATTTCTCCTTGTTCACCTGATAGCTCCACTGGATTGCTAGCAATTTGTTCAAGGGTTGCAGCTGCCTTTTAAAAATCCATAGCACCTAATATGAAGACAGATACCTTGTGGGTATAGAATTGTCACTGGTGATGAGATACATCTTACAATGACAGAAAAATGTGACATTTCATTAGGGAGTGATACGTTTAGGTGACCTGAATTGTTATCACAATTGTTAGTCCATAAACAGCTATCCTTATCTCATAGCTGTTTCCTAGATAAGATTATAACATTATAGGATTTGCTTAATTAGAATTACCATTTTTCCCTGTTCTGAATATCAAAATGACTTTTATATTCCCATAAAACAAATAATTCGCCATTGCTTAAAATCAAGATGTGCATTAATTTGTGCATGAAAGATAATCCCTTGATTGAGAAAGGCTAATTGGGGTTAGCTTCTGTTAGTACAGGCTCAGGAAATAGCTTTGATAGATTTTAGCATATGGATAAATCCCTTCTCCAAACTTCCCGTGATGAAGAATATCTTTCAGTTGGATATCTTTTAAAGAATTTGATGCACAAAGAAAAAATATTATCAGGCATAAAATGTTTGTCCATTTCCTCTTGATATGGATAATGAATTCCCTATCTTATTAACAGAGGCTGGACTCATGTATACCAAAGAGATAGCGTCCCAACTTGTTTTTTTTCCCCTTTCCTTTTGCCTATTCAATTCATTTGGTTTTTGAGAGTAACAAAAGCAAGTTTAAATTGCTTCCTCACTGCAAACATCATCTGTCACCTCACCTATTCTTATAGCACTGCTCATGAATAAAACTCATTAAATAATGGTTCTAATATTTAGTCACTTCATGGAAATTATTTTTAAAATCTATTTACTTTCACCCTTGCAAATAATATAATTTGTTTTTGGAAGAGCATAATGGCTACTGAAGTAATCACATTTCTTCTGAAAACAAATGACCTATTTAGCCTGACATTAAATGTTTAGCTTATGAAAGATCTGTGACTTGCAAATGCACCTATAAGGCTCTCCATGCATTTTATTATTTTATTTTATTTTTTGGTATGTGTTCAGCAGTGTTCAAGGAGGTATTAGAGAGTAACAAAATACTGTCCATGTCATCTGGTTTTAGGGGTGCACATGTTACATTACATCACACTAATCAAGTGCTACCTTGTGAGGCAGATATTCCTTTTCTAGTTTTATTGAGAAATAATTGACATACATCACTGTGTAAGTTTAAGACATACAGCATGATGGCTTGACTTACATATATTGTGAAATAATTACCACACTAGGTTCACATCACATCTATCTTCTCATATAGATACAATACAAAGAAATGAAAGAAGAAAAGAATAAAGGGAAAAAAGTTTTTGCCTTGTGATGAGAACTCAGGATTTACTCGCATAACTCCACTGTATATCATACAGCAGTGTTAGCTATAGTCATCATGCTATACATTGCATTTCTAATACTTATAACTGGAATTTTGTATCTTTTGACCAATTTCCTCCAATTTCTCCTTCCCTCAGCCCCCACTTTGAATAACCACAAGGCTTTTCTCTTTTTCTATGAGGTTTTGTTGCTGTTTTTAAGATTGCACATGTAACTGAGAAAAATGGGATGGTGAGAGTCAGAACTAGGCTGGAGACAGAAGGATTCTAAAGGAAGGGAAAAATTAAAAAAAAAAAAAAAGGCAGCCAATACAAATTGGTGGGAATTAGAGCCTGGATCTGTTTGGTGAGGAGACGAAGGGAGAAGTCAAAGGTAACTTTTCGAGGCTGTAGAAGTTAGCAGTGCCAGATCACAAAGGATTATGTTTTTTTGAACCACAATGAGTCTAAAGCAGAGGACAGTGGTGATGCCAGTTGGTAAGGGTCAATTAAGGAGGAGGAGTTTACAGGAAATCAGAAGGGGCAGACGGAGGAAGGAAACAAAACCAAGAGAGAGGGTTATCACAAAAGTCAGAGAAAGAGAAAGTTTTCAGAAGGACAACATGATCAACAAGATCAGATGCTCTCAAAAGGTCAAAGAACTTGAGGAATGAGAGGTGCCCCTGATTTAGAAATGAGAAAGGGTGGCCCGATGACTTCAGTACCACTTTTGGTAAAAGCAGATGCCAAATTGCAATGGATTGAGCACATAATAGGAAGTAAGGAAGTGAAAAGGAAAAGAAAGACAACAGCAGCTGGTGGGAGGTGCGGATGGAGAGAATTGGTTGGTATGTTGAAAACAGAAGAGGCCTACATAGACTATGAAAAGTAACTGGTAAATAATAAGCAAAAATATATTTATTGAGGGCTTATGTTCCTGGATGGTTGACATGGAAGATCAGAGAAATTTGCTCAGCTGGGAAGGGAAGGAGCAGGAATTTGAACCCAGGACTTACTTTCCAGAGCTCCTCCTCTTAACCATTGTGCCCTTAACCACCATGTAAGATGATGATGACCATGATGATGATGATGATGATGGTGGTGGTAAGGGAGGGAATTGTCCTCTGAATTTTGATGATTGAAATGGATGCTATATATATGTAGCACCTTAATTTTCTTACAGTTGAAATAGTAGCTTTATAGCAGTAATGTTCATGATCTCCATCAACACTGAGCTAAAAAGAAAAGAGTAACTAAAAGTAGCCTGTAAAAGATGCGAAATATTTGTGTGTATAAAATTCTGTGTTGAAAATTTTTTTCAAGTTCTAAATAAAAGTTACTTATAAATTACACCTGGGAGGTGTAAGTTTTTCTACGTAGATGTGCTATGCCACCTTTCTGCTTGTGATGGTGGATGTTAAAATTGCCTGCTTCTTAAATCGGCCATCTGTTTGTAGTCTAGAAGTAACACATTTGAAGAACAAGCCGGCTACTGTTAGGAAGATATGTATTTTTATAGCTTTTTTATTTCAGAAAAGGGCGAATGTCTTATTTAAATACACTATTGCATTAAACCCCAACTTGTGGAAAATGCTTACAAGCAGCTTATATGATATTTTTACAAACATTGCAATGATATGTAGGTGGGAAAAATGGCTCCAGGGAAAAGAAATTAATGATGTCTGGGAAAGAGCCAGCTGTAGGATTATATGTCCGGGGGATCACATTTTAGAAAAGCATTATAACTTCTACTATTAGTATCTTCAGTTGTCAAATATTAAAATTTCAAAATATATCCGAAACAAAATTGGCCCATGGGAAAGACAGTAGTGAAGGTTATCAAAACATGAGAAAACACTGAGTTATCCCACCCCCCCCTTGTTGCGTCTGTGAGAAACTGCAGAGTGATGAAAATGCATATGCTGCCAGCTGGGCCATCTGTTCTAGCTAGTGTTGGCCTGGTCAGTGTTGGGAATGGAGACACCTGTCAGAGAAATTCACGTGTTGCAGGAAGTGTAGTTGTCGGTGTTTTGGCAGGTCACGCTGTTTCCTTTGACTCAAAATGAAGCAAATGTTTTGGCATTAGAGGGCTGCACGTGGTGCCCCATCCTTCCAAAGGAATAGGGAAGTATGGTTTGGTTCCCTCGCTGTGTTGGGCAATCCCATAGCATTTAATACAAGCATCAGAACCTGAAAAACCAGGACATGTTCTCCCTTCCCGCTCCTTGCTAATTCCAGTTATCTCTGCCTGACCTGTAAAACAGAAAATAAGGAATGGCAGCAATCTTACTAACTGTAGCTAAGTGCTTTGCATGCATTAGCTCAAATACTCTGTCTAAAAAGCTTCAGAAAAGCGAAGATCTGTGTGAAAATTAAAGCCAGAGAGTTTGAGTAGTGACTTGCCCTAAATTGGACAGACAGTGAGCTGAGCATATAATCGAGCTGTCTCTAACTGCAGGGCTTGGCCTCTTAAACCATAAAGCTATACTCCTTTGCATGTCTAAAGAGTGTGGGATTGATGATATTTTGCAGATGGCTTGAAATTCAAGATAGCTTAGACCCATCTATTCCTCTTTGCCTTGTTGAGATTTAAGGTCTCAGCCAGAGGCTCACTTTATTAGTAAAAGCCTGAGTTGTGACTTGACTTCAAGACCAGTTTGAAAATTGACCCATAGTAAAGTCAAACCGTGATCATCTATCTGCACACCTAGGAAAGAGGGAAATAATAAAAAATCAATCTGGGTTTGATCTGTAGTCAACAAATATATGTTCTGGTAGAGACATTTGAACAGACTTTTTTTTTTTTTTTTTTTTTTAATGGCCTCACTTGTGGCATATGGAGGTTCCCAGGCTAGGGGATAAATAGGAAGTGCAGCTGCTGGCCTACGCAGCCACAGCAATACCTGATCCAAGCTGCATCTGCGACCTACACCACAGCTTGTGGCACCCCTGAATCCTTATCCCACTGAGCAAGGCCAGGGATTGAATCCACATCCTCATGGATACTACTCAGGTTCTTAACCCACTGAGCTACATTGGGAACTCCTGGACAGAAATTTTTTTTTAAATTGACGTCTAGTTGATGTACAATATTACATAAGTTAGAGGTCTACAATATAGTGGTTCACAAATTTTTTACAAGTTATACTTCATTTATAGTTATTATAAAACATTGGCTATATTTTTAAAACATGTTTGTGAATCTACCTTACTTGAAGACAGGAAAATAAGTTCAGTATTTCTTGGTTGAATTCTAGTATTTGAATATCCCACTTCCATCCTGGGCACAAATGATTGAGCATTTTTGATCATCTGTTGAGCTAAAATTTTTGAAGCAGGAAATTTTGTCATGTGTTCTCATTAGTGTGCCAGAGCCTGCAGCTGGAGAAGCTCCATTCACTACCTCAAGGCTGCCCCTCGGGTGGGAATCTCTAGTGATCTCTACCTATTGTTGATCTTCAGAGTGGGCAGAGGCACCTCTGTCACATTACTGCATGAGTCATTTCTCATAAATGGAGCAGCTTTAAGGTGTGTACCTGAAAGTTGGGAGAAGGGGGCAAGCACCACCAATTGATAAATATTCAATAGTATGATAAATATTTACCAAAGCAGACACCAGAGAGACAGTGGTGAATAAGTCACAATCCTAGTCTGAGCGTAAACTAACTGGCCATGCAGAGTTGCAAAGTTCAGGGTAACTGCAAGTATTAAGGGAGCATATAGGAGGGGCTAAGACCTGAAGGCTCCTTAATTGTGTGTATGACACTGAGGAGTCGGGAAGGGGGGAGATATTCCAGAAAGTGGGACCAGACTGTGGCACAGGCTGATTCTAGAGGCAGGAGAGAACAATATGAGTCATGCCAGCAGACTGGACCCGAGGATGTTTCATCAGGGAAGTCATATGACTGATTTGCATTTTAGAAAGATCACTCTGGGCAAAGGATATGGAGATTATTAAGGGAAAGGCAGGAATGGAGGAGGGATAGTCTTGGTGGTAATGCAGGGAAGAAGGGATGGGGACTAAGCAGAGATGATGATGAAACAGAAATGCGTCTGCTTAGGAGATTGTAGAGAAGTATAATCTACAGGTTAGGAAGCTGAAGCTGAGGGAGAGTGATGGGTCAAAGCTAACACTCAGCTTTCTGACCTGGGTGGAATGTGATGGTCTTTATTTTGACAATCAAGGATGGTGCGTTGAGTCAGACATGTTGGGATATTCAAATGGCAGTGTCCAATGTGCAGTAATGTTGAGCTCAGGGAAGATTTTTGGCCTAAGATATAAATTGGGAATGAGCTATTTTCTATAAATGGCACTTGAAGCTGTAGGAGTGGATGAGCTCACCCTGGGAGAGGGAAGGGAAAAGAGAGGAATGGGTTAAACTCTGAGTAATACTGATATTTAGGGGAATGGCACTGAGGAGTTTGCAAAAGACCCTGAGAAGATAAATGTAAGAAAGAGGTAGGAGAGACATAGTAGTTGGGTATGCTACAGGCCAAAGGAAGAGAGCATTTCCAGAAGGAGTGAAGAAATTAGGAGGTCAAACCTGTGGAGATGTCAAATGAAATAAAGCCTGAAAAAGGGTCCATACTGTTTGGCGGTATGCAGATGTCAGTGACCTTGAGTTAGACTTTCTGTGGTCTAGAAATTTCTCAAGTGCTAAAGCAGTAAGTAAAGGTAACTATTATTTATTTATTTATTTTGTCTTTTTAGGGTTGCAACTGCAGCATATGGAGATTCCCAGGCTAGGGGGTCTAATCGGAGCTACAGCTGCTGGCCTATGCCAGAGCCACAGCAATGCCAGAACTGAGCCGCGTCTGCAACCTACACCACTGTTCACAGCAACGCTGGATTGTTAACCCACTGAGCGATGCCAGGGATTGAACCCACAACCTCGTGGTTCCTAGTCAAATTCGTTTCCTCTGTGCCACGATGGGAACTCCAGGTAGCTAATTTTTAAATGTCTGTTTTGAAGCTTGAATCATTGTTCTTTTTCAATCAAGAAGTCTTTTTTAATAGCTGAAAGTTTAGTATAGGATTTGATTTTTTTCATATTTTGAATATGTATTTTTTTCCAAATAGCATAAAGTATCACCTGGTATGTTTCTGAAAAGAATGCACTTTGTTAAACTTTTTAGCTAGAAATTAGTTTACACAGTGAAAGTAAAGTCAGCCAGGCATCAGACTTTATCTTGCTAATGCTCTATGTAACTATCAAGTATTACTAATGCCAAGAGAAGGCTAAAAAGCAATAAAAGTTTAAGAATAGTAATAACATATATTCAATGATATTTTGTACTTTTATATACATTTAAGCATGAATAAAAAGCTTATAATCTAATAAGTAGTTCTGAAAGGACATGAGGTAACTGGAATTAGGGAAAATAGTCATTTATAATCTTTGCATTTAGAGCTTTAAGCAATACAGTAAATCCCAAAACTAATGCTCCACGTCATTATCCTGTGTGGGCTTGTCCTTGCATACAACCCTTCACAGATATGTATATTTGGAAGATGAAGCAAACATATATTTGGAGGGATTAAAAAAAAGATATATTCTGACATTTTATTTTAGCTGAATTGCTAATGAAATGCCTTTCTGTCAGTCTTCCTATACAAGTTAATCCTAAAAAAAGTATCTGTAATGTCCAATTGTTAAAGAAAGGGAGAGAGAGGAGCTATAATCAATAGCCCCTTAGGAGTACATAATCAAACAAAGATACTGCAACAAGAACATCTTGGTTACTGTGGGAATTCATGTTGTTTTGTTGTCTTTAGAATGCTTCTTCAAAAATGCTTGCTAGAAAGTGGCTTTTATGTGATGGTGCTTACACTATTGGGGGTTGCCTCTCACTTGTACTTAAAATATAAATTATGCCCTGAGTCTCTTGAATCTCTTCAAAATCATCTTACTCCAAGGAAATTTCATTTAGAAAGTCCCGAGGTACTTTCCAGTCATCAATTATGAAAGAGAGATTCAGGGTTTTGAGTTATAACTGGTTGTTAATTTTTGATATTTCTAGACTATGTCTGGAAAAAAATTCTAGGTGTTGTGTATATTTTGCTGTGGTCATTTAAAAAGTAAGTCATAGATTTATATCTGTTTTGTAATTTTAGCAAGGCATCATAAATTTTCTTAGATTGCAATTAATATCTAGCATTTTTTGGCATTATAATACATTAAAACTGAGTTATAGAATCAACCTGTATTTAATATTTGGACAGTATTTCAAAATATAGTCTTCTAAACATAAGACATTTCTATTAAAATATATTCATATGTTATTAGAATATTAATAATAAATGGTTGAATTAGCATTATATCTCATTGGATTAATTTCAAATACTAGTAAAAATTGATGTATTGTTTGTAATATAGACTCTGTTATTTCATGCCTTTTGTTATTTCCTTATCTTGCAATATAGAAATGTTGAAATATATAAATGAGTAAGCCAGACTCTAAAACTAGGGATCACTCTTCCTTTCAAAGATAAACTGATATTATTATAATGACATAGTGGTTGCTAAAACATTGTTTTGCTCTTCTATCCTCCTCTTATCAATTCTAGTCTATCCTTATTGCATGCCTGATGCTTAAAATAAGTATTTTTTCCAGAGGATTTCCCTGTGACCTTTTGCTGTTGTCAGCTTGGTGGGTCAGCTCATTCACAGCTGCCCCCTAGTCCTACACTCAGTCTGTATTATGTCAATAAACAGAGCAAGTCACACAGACAAGGTGGTCATTGTTACTCTAAAGCCATAAGCTTAAAAATCTGTGACTGATGTATATACAGCTTTTTGTGTTTGGATATAAGTTACTGGTGGTTAGGGGTTGTATGGTGCATGTATTCTGTAAATTGTTCAAAACTTTTGGTGTGATAAGTAGTAAAAATATATTTGGTTGTTATTTGTTTGTAATTTATAACTCCTCTCTTATGAAAACAATCTGGAACGTCTTACAATATAAAAAGAGTTATAGAAAGGAGTTCATAAAGTAAAGAATGAGAAGAAACCCTTCGAAGATAGAGAGGGTAACTCCCTAACTCTTGAGTTAATTACTTGAGTACTCAGTTTAACTCTGAGGCATTTCCACTTCAGCCTTAAGGGAATATTGGTACTGGACCAGCTAACCTATGGTAATCAGTCTTATAGACTTTTTAAAACAGAACAAATATATGTGGAAACTGTTTTGACTTACTGCACAACAGGCAGTGATTGCCCCAGCTTTATTCTCTGCAGACATTTTCGTAACTGTGGAGCAGCAAGCTGGCTGGAATCCAAACAGAGTATGGTGTCCTGCTGAGATGAGGTGGAGATCAGAGTCTGGGGCAGGTGAATTGTCATAGGACAGGGCACCTAGAGGGCATTTCTTGGACCCTAGAGGTCTTGTGACGATTGCTCGTGATTCCTTGGTTGGCCACTGGGCTGTGGAAGTACAGGATGAGTCCATATGACACTTACCATATAGAAACTTATACAAGGATGAGAACAGGATAAAGATAGTAAAGTATGTCTAGTGTTGGAGGACATCGAAGGGCTGATGTAGCCAGAGTGAAAGGATCACTTTGAAAACACTTGGAGCATCCAGCTGAGATACCAGAAAGGACATTCTTTAGGAGTAAAAATATGACCTAGAACAAGACCTCCTCTTGAATCACCAATCCTTAACAAAGATCCTTAAAGATTATAGAGTTTGCGTACTGACTCCTGCCAAGTTGGAGGGACATGTGAAATCCATTGGGCATTCTACAGATCTGTCCCAACAAATCTTTATAATACAAAGCTTACCCAATTTAAGATGATCAGTCAGTAACTGTACTTCCTCCCAGAACAATAATCAAAACTCTTCAGAGGAAGATAGCAGAATTCAGAGTCTCTATCTGGCATCATCATCAATGTATATATGGAAATAAACAGGAAAATAGGACTCGCAGTTAAGGAAAAAAAAATCCATCCTGAGACTGCCTAGATGTTGTATTTAACAAATATTTTACAGTAGCTATTATAAAAATGTACAAAGAACTAATGGAAAATATGTTCAAAGCATTCAATGAAATTCTGATCTCAGTGAGTTTAATATAAAGAGAGTATTAATAGAAAAATATAAATTATAATAAAAAGGCCAAATGGAAATTGTAGAACTGAAAAGTACAGTGACTGAAATGAAAAGGTTATTGGTTCATATCAACAGTGTATTAGGTAGAAGAATCAGTGAATTTGAAGAGAAATAGAAATTAGTCAACTGGCACAAATTAATCAATAGGACAAAGTTTGAACAAAAACGTCAGGCCAGTAGTATAAATATGAGTAATAGGATTTCCAGAAGAAGAAGAGAATAGAGTTGGGCAAAAAACTATATGAAAATATAACAGCCAAACACTCCCCAAATTTGATGAAAAATTAATTTACAGATTCAAAAAACTCAGCAAATTACAAGTAATGTAAATAAAAGGAAATTCATATGTAAGCATACTGGTCAAACAACTAAAAACCAAGGATGAAAAGAAAACCTTTGAAGCAGACAGAAAAAAAAAGACATCTTAAACACCAGTAAGTATGACTGCTTCCTCCTTGTTAGAAATAATGAAGCCAAGAGACTTGAATGACATGATTAAAGTGAGAAAGAAAAAAAAGGAATCTGTCAGCCTGGAATTCTATATCCAACATAGATATCCTCCTAATAAATTTTAAAAAGATATTTTCGCATAAATGTCAGATGAAGGAATTCATTGTCATTAGATCTGCACGGTAGGAGAGTCTAGAAGACATTGTTCCAATTAAGGGGAAATAATAGTAGGTGGAAACCTGGATCTATGTGAAATAAAGTGTAGAGAAGAGCACTGAAAATGATATAAAAGTAGGTGAATATAAAATATTTTTCTCCTTGTAATATGCTAAAATAGAGAAGAAAAATAGTTATATTAAAACAGACCGTTTAAAATGCTTATTTATTTTACCACTTCACACCTGCCCCTTTTACACATCCTTTTTCACATCAGCTTCTTCACATCTTTAAACTTAACATTCCACATCTCACAAAATTTGTAATGTTATTACTTGTCCCTGAAACTGGTCACAGAAAGTAGTATACTTAAACCTAACCGTATCAATAATTGCATTAATTATAAGTACATTAAACGCTCCTATTTAAAGGCAGAGATTGTCAGAATGGATGAAAAATTAAGGTACATATATTTCCTGTCACAAGAGGTACAGTATAAATAGAAATATAAACAGACTGAAAGTAAAGAATGGAAAAAGACGTATTATGCAAACTACATATAAAAAGCTGATGTGGCTATATTAATATGAGACACACTATCAAAACAAAGACTATTACAAAAGAGAAATAGGAACGTTTAATGAGGACAAAAGGTGTAATTCAGTAAGAAGTTGTAATGATCTTAAATAAGTGTGTCTGAGTATAAATATATATGCCATTTAATGGAGTCTCGAAATTCATGAAGCAAAACTGAAAGAACTAAAGGAGAAACAGACAAATGCAAAATCACAGTGACAGATTTTGAATTTAGGTCTGAGTTCCATGGCATCCTGGGTAAAAAGGGAAACATAATTGATACCCAGTTCTGTCTGTTTAGTGGAGGGTGATCTGGATGAATAGCCTTTTTCTGGCACTGAATTCTGGGAGGGATATATGGTATAGACACTTTCTTATGGATTAAGTTTCTGAAATTACATTGAAATAATCTTTAGCTGGATTTCCTGGCTTCACTTTTTTATAAAATAAAACTTAATAAAGTAAATTTAATTGACCTATGTAGAGGTAGGTTTAGAAAACATTATTTTGCTTTTTAGGTTTATTTTAACATGGAAATAGGGTTTAGGATGCCTGAAAATATTGCCATGGCTCTTAGAAGCTTTCATTGGAGTCAGATGTTTCTACAAAGAATTTAGCTTGGTCATTCTGAGGCTGAATTTTCAAATTAGTTCCTGATACCCTATTTTCTGATTAAAAAGAGATCCATGTGTTTTAGGTGACAGGGATGCATGTGGCGTTTCACTATGAAAATTCAGGCACTCTTTTTATACTTGTGTCCATATGGAGTACCATGCCACTTGTGCATGGAAGTGGCCTTAGGGGTTCCTTTGGGTTGGGCCAAATTTTTTCTTAAAGTAGTGCTTTGAATTTCGTCAAGCACTTGGACAGAGTGGGAGGGCACTTGGCGCCAGGAGGAAAAAAAGGCATTGAAAAGGGAGGTGGGAGGACACAGTGGCTGAATTTGGCTGACTTCACAGCGTTGCCTGGGGTCTGCTCTGGTTTGGAATATGAATTAGGCAGTTTGTGATTGGTACGCATTGTTTTATCACACAAAGAAAAGTGGTAGATTTCCCCCCTTGCTATACTGTAAAATGAAATCAGGAGTCTATCTATTTGCATAGTTACTAAACATTATAGCCTCCTGAAGTCAAGAGGAGATTAAATTTCAAGATGACATAGAGGAAAATATACCATATTAGGAGCAACACCAAAGATTTTTTTTTTTAAATAGCATATTCAAAGGTAAGAATTCTCAGCCAAAAATTACCTTAGATATTTCAGTTGAAGAAATATTTTCTCCTAGTTAGTGTTTTTAGATATTCTCTGTTGAATTAGCATTGTTTTTTAAAAACTATAATAGTTGCATAGAAAGCTCAGCAACTTTAATCCAGCACATTTTAAATGGTTTGTAATATATATTCCAGAAAAAAAAGTAGCATAGAATCTTCTGTGATGTCATATTTTCATGCCCAAAGGACACATAACAAACCTGCATGTGAGTATTTTTTTTTCTATAGGGCAATATAATGAACTAATCTTTCTCTTAAGGGTTGACATTTTGGGGTATTATTATCAAACTGGGAAATATAAATGGTCTGGTTTATCAAGTCTTTCTTTTAAATGAAGGTACTTCCTCATGGTTTGAATGCACTATGTACAACAATAAGAGTACATAAATAATGTTTATTTTGTGACAAGATCCACATGGAAATATTTAGTTAAATCACTTCGAGTAAATATTAACTATCAGTTACTTAGCTGTTGCAGAACATATGTAATATTTAACATCTATTCAGGTGTAGTTAGGTGGTTGAAGCAATCTAATTTCAGTGTTATCAGTTCTTATTTTTGATTAGGGCTACTCAGTCTTAAATTATGCAGCCACAGCCATATTTTGTGTATCACCTCATTTTATTTAATAGGTTAAATATGTTGACTTATTAAGCTAGTAATTAGGGATAGCTAATAATTCCTTCTCTAAGTAATTAATGAACAAAGAACCATACGGTTCTATGTTCTTTTTTTTTTTTTTGTCTTTTTGCCTTTTTTATGTAGAGCCACATCCGCGGCATATGGAGGTTCCCAGGCTAGGGGTCTAACAGGAGCAGTAGCTGCTGGCCTTCGCCACAGCCACAGCAACGCGGGATCCGAGCCGCATCTGCAACCTACACTACAGCTCACGGCAACGCCGGATCCTTAACCCACTGAGCAAGGCAAGGGATCGAACCCGCAACCTCATGGTTCTTAGTCGGATTCGTTAACCACTGAGCCACGAAGGGAACTCCTCGGTTCTATGTTCTTAATGTGTGTGTGTATGTCAGGGGTTAGGGGAGGCTATGTATATGTCATAGAGGCAGTCAAGATGATCCATTTGATGCTGTGAGCAAAATAGTAGAACTTCTTTTTTTATGTTTGTTTTGTCATCCACTTGTTTTACAATTTCTTATTTTTGGTTAATTTTATATGTATAATAGCGCAATAACAAGTGCATATATTTTATAAAATAAGACACAGGTACTATGGTACATGTTCCAAAAATATTTTACTGATAGGGATGCCTGATTTTTTTATCCAGTTGTAATGCTTTCCTTTTGACTTAAAATATGAACATAAGAGAAAAATACTACTTTGTAATATCTGTTTTGGTTACCTAAAGGATTTACTGGGGTCTAAATGATTTCAAGAGTAAATCACAAGAACTTAGTCTTTAAAAATATAATCAGAAGCTACATCCATCCCTAAAAAGAAGCAAGCTCACATATGCTCTCAAATATGCCCTAAAGTGGGTGTTAAAAATGTACCTTGATTCAACTTAGAAGAAAGAAGCATCAAGGAAAAGCAAATCTGTTTTGTTACGTTTTTGCCAACTTTAACTGGGTGTTTTTTTAAAATGGTAATGCTCTTTTAATATAGAGTGAAATAGTACTCATTACTAGTTTCCAGTAATGGACTAAGTTTATCACGTTGCCAGGACCAGTTCCAAGACAGCAACTGATATATTTAAATAACAATAATTATTGCATTTGTTATGGCTTTCCAGTTTACAAAATATTCTAGCTGGTATTATTCCATTCAATCCATATAACATACTGTAAATTAAAAAAAAATCAGCAATATTAACCCTGTTTTGCAGGCAAAGAAAGTGAAATGGAGAGGCTGGGTAAATTGATTAAGGTTTCACAGCTTTTAGACATCAGATGTGGGTGCTAAATTAATGTGTCTTGAATGCAAGTTTAGGGATTTCCACACCCTTCCTTTCAAAATAAATACTTTTTCATTAACTCTTTTCATGATATCATATGTATGAGAGCCTGAAATAATAATGACTAGCCTTGCAACCTTGGGCTAGTCACCTAAGAGTGTAGTTATGTCATAAACATGTTTACGAGAGTTCCACTAGAGTTGAGAGAGGCAGAAGAAAAGAATAGAAATGAATGGTGTGGGTGATTCTACCTCTGTTCCCATCCAAACAACACATACCTCTGAGGGAAGGTGAAATGCAAGACGTGATTCTGCTACTGCTTCAGTTTTTCTGAGTTCTTCGTGGCTTCAATAGTGTGAATATCCCCTGGGCCCAGAGTAACTTTACTGTTTAAGGATGCATGTTTTGCATAACACATCACATTTATGTAAGCCAGCCACCTCATTCAGTGCTCAGCCAGCAAAAAACAGTGATGTCTTCCAATGCTGAGCAAAACAAGGGATTTTCAAAAGGAAAATGTTGATGAGTAAGTGATTTTACCTTTTATGAAATATAAGATGTGACTTCATCATACTATCTTGGAGTGGAACTTCAATCATCTGTAGAATGGAGCTAATAATGTCCATTTTACCAGCCTCAAGAGGAGATTCAGCTGAAGAAATGCACCTTGAAAAAAAAATCACTATACAGATATAAGATATATAAGTATTGAATGTTTTATGTAGTCTAATCCCACTGGGCAGTCAGCCACCCTCTGTATTCTACAAATCATGTGAGGTCCTTTCATTGTGGAATACAGAGAATGCAAGAGAAGCTTACACTTTAAGCCCCATTCTGTAGCTTTTTCAGAAAAAAAAAAATCTTCAGAGTTCCCATTGTGGCTCAGCAGGTTAAGAACTTGACATAACGTCCATGAGGATGCAGGTTTGATCTCTGACCCCACTCAGTAGGGTTAAGGATCTGGCATGGCTGCGGGCTGTGGTGTAGGTCACATATGTGGCTCGGATCTGGTGTTGCTGTGGCCGTGGTGTAGGCCGACAGCTGCAGATCTGATTCAACCTCTAGCCTGGGATCTTTCCACGTGCCGCAGGTGCAGCTGTAAAAAGTAAAAAGAAATCTCTAAAACACTGAGTCAGGGTCCCGTAAAGATGTGGTTAAAGAGAATAGGAATGTGAGGTCATTGAAAGGACTGTCCCTGTTACAGAGGTGTGGGATTTTCAGAATAGCAGCCTGGGCCTCTGAGTCCTGGGTCCTAACCCCATATCTCTCTCTAAATGACTGCTATGTCCTTGACAAATCACTTCACATACCTGGGCCCCAGTTTCCTCATCTGTAAAAGGAGAAGTTTAATCAGATGCTTCAGGCTCCTCCTATCTCTGACATTCTGATTCGTTCATGTGGTACATGGTGTCACACTTGTCTTTTGGGTAGAGACTGTAATAATCATTATTCCTTTTGCTTTCACGCCTTGTGTCTTTTCCTCTTAGATTCGTAATCATCTTAATACCTTCTTTCAAAATGACACACCTCTTTTTTCATAGTTGTGAAGTTGTTCATTATTGGTGGCCCACGTTGCTGATTATTCTTTTCAGTTTCTTTTGCTGGGTGTTATTATTTGAATAGTGGATGGTTGAGTTCTTAAAGCTTTTCTTCCTTCTACTGTTTCTGTGTTTGACTTGCTTCAGCTCTCCAGCCACCTAACATTTTGGACTTTCTCATTCCCTAGTAAGTATTGATATGAGCTTGAATAGATGTTCACTCTTGAATATGTGACTCTCCCTAAGTAAATCCTTACATTCTTCAACTAGGGCAAAGAGATGTGTCCGTTCTCTGATTTCCTACCTGTTTTGGATCAAATAAGAGTTTTTACCGTCCTTTAGACCATCTGTTCCTTGCCTTCTGTCTGCTGGAAGACAGCACCCTGGATGCCTAAGGCTGCCCAAGGCTTAGATTTCTGTTTCTTCTCAACTTTGTTTCAACACTGCTGACCCTTCTGCCTCCCATTTATATCCCCCTCATCTTTGATCCTTTCTCTAGGAATCCTCACATTTTTTACTTTAGATGAGTTTGTGGAGCAAAATTATAATTGCTTCAGTAGAAACAGAGAGGAGCTATCAGGTTCCATGCTCCAAAACTGGGAACCTTAAGTTAAAGAACCTGAAAGGTGGGAACATCAAAAGAGGAATGGGAAAAAAATTAGAGGAAGAGGCATGGGAGTGAAAGAAACAGAGAGAGGGGCTGGCATGATGGAGGAGAGAAGTTGAGATGTGAGGTAAATAGAAACATAGATGGGTGGATGAATAGATAAAGGCATAAATGGAGAAGACCACAGTAGGATGGACAGTACTATAATTAAAACTAATCTCCAGTTATCACTTTCATCTTCCTGAAAACTGAATTCTCTCACTAAAGAAGGAAAAGCTAAGACTAATCACGTAGAAATACTCAGACAGTGCTGCAATATTTCACATTCACACTATACACCAAAAAGATCACCATTCTGTACTGCCCAGAAAATCTTAGCTTTTCCTTCTTTAGTGAGAGAATTTGTACTTGCTAACTTCTGTTTTGCTTCTTGGCTTTCTCATATCTTGGTCTTATCCAAGAGTGGTTAGAGTGAGCCGTACCTGAGGAGCGGTTCCTGAATTAATGAATCTCCCACTGGCAAAGCCAGACTTTATTTTTGCATATGTGATATTGTGACTTATAATAATAAATATATATTTAGTCTTGACTCAGTCCTGGGCACAGAGCTTCCAGAACCCTTGGAATTTCCTGTGATAAGGGCTGAAAATGTATGTTAATGAGATGAGTTTTAGAAAGTGCTTAGGTAACCTAGGCAGGGGGCTATTTGCCA
This sequence comes from Catagonus wagneri, assembly GCA_004024745.2. NCBI lineage: Eukaryota > Metazoa > Chordata > Mammalia > Artiodactyla > Tayassuidae > Catagonus > Catagonus wagneri. The sequence continues at coordinate 1,693,639 of PVHT020000151.1, read as the reverse complement.
GGGGAGCCAATGGTGCTTAGAGAGTTGGAACTTTCATTAAAGCTTCCTACCCTTTCAACCTCCCAGGAAGGGAGAAGAGCTGGAGGTTGAATCATCTTTAATATTCAGTGATACAGTCAATCATGAGTATGTAATGAAGCCTTTATAAAAACCCAAAAGACAGGGCTCAGAGGGCTTCTGGGTGGAAGAGTGGCATACCTGTAGAGGGCAGGGCAGCTCTGCCCTCTCCCCGCATACCTTGTCCTATGCATCTCTTCCATCTGGTTGTTCCTGATTCATAGCCGTTTATAATAAACTGGTAATTTGGTAACATGTTTCTCTGAGTTCTGCAAGCTGCTCTAGCACATTAATCAAACCCAGCGAGGAGGAGGTCTTGGTCACCTCTGATTTATAGCCAGTCGCTGAGAAGTACAGGTGACAACCTGGACTTGGGACTGGCATCTGAAGTCTAAGGTGGGGTTCTTGGAATCTCCCATCTATAGCTGGTTGGTCAGAAGCATAGGTGATAACCTAGATTTGTGATTGGCATCTGAAGTCGGGGTGGGTGAGGACATTCTTTGTAGGACTGAACCCTGCACCTGTGGGATCTATCTTTGGGTAGATAGTGTCAAAACTGAGTTAAATTGTATCACATCCAACTGGTGTCCAAATAATTGCTTGGATGTGTGGGGGAAATGCCCCGCCCCTCAACACATCAGAATTTGTATCAGAACCTATTCAGCATACCTGTCTTTTTGTTTTCAATCTATCACTCTTCTTTGCTTCTTTTCAGCTTAAAAACATGCTAAAAACCCTAAAACCCAAATATAGGAGTTCCCGTCCTGGTGCATCGGAAATGAATCTAACTAGGACTTGTGAAGTTGCTGGTTCGATCCCTGGCCTCGCTCAGTGGGTTAAGGATCTGGTGTTGCTGTGAGCTGTGGTGTAGGGTGCAAATGCGGCTCAGATCCTGCATTACTATGGGTGTGGCGTAGGCCGGCAGCTGTAGCTCCAATTAGACCCCAGCCTGGGAATCAATATATGCCACGGGTGCGGCCCTAAAAAGAAAAAAAAAAAAAAAGTGTATATATATATATATATATATATATATATATATATATGTATATATATATATATGTATATATATATATATATATATATATATACACACCCTGTACTTAATCTTACTCCCTCCTCAAACTATACCTCTCAACTTTCCTTTATTTGCCAAACTTCATGTAAAAATACTACACTTCCTAATTTCATTTCCTCACCTCCTAATCACTGCTCAATATGTTATTGTAAAGCTTTGTTTTTGTCCATTGTACTATTGATTTTACTTTCATAAAAGTCATCAATGACGTTCTTTAGCCAAATCCAATGGTGTTTTTTTTTGCTTTTTTTAAACTCTTTTTTTAAATCTTTTTTTTAAAATCCTTAATGCACTAAATGAGGCCAGGGATCAAACCCTCATCCTCACGGATATTAGTTGGGTTGGTAACCCACCAAGCCACAAGGGGGGCAAGGACAAAGAAGGTTGTATGTGGTTTCAGTTTTCCCCCCCATTCTTTGATAATCCTCAGTTTTGAGGGGAACAGGTTCAGGAAAACAAAGGGATTAGAGTTTTAGAGAGTTTAATCATTAACATGGCAGAGGATCTCAGTTCGAGTGGGACTAAGTTTCAAAATTATATCTTAAAGTTTTATTTTTTTGTCTTTTCCACTGACTTGTTTCCCCTGAGCACAATGGGAACTCCTATCTTAAAGTTTTACAAAGAGAAAAAGAAAAATATGAAGGAAAGAAGTGCTGAACTTGTATGTAGGCCTCCAATATAGTCTCTTAAATTTTTCTTTCATTTATTGCACTGGCTCTCTTAGAGAGTTGTTACATTTAATTCAGGACTTTTTCTTCCAAAAGTTATAATAAGTCTGTTCTTTTCTTACACATCTTCACTAATACCTTGCTAAAATAAAGATTTTTCTCTTTATAAAAATCTTTACAATAAAAATTTCCAAAATATACAGAAGTATAGGGAATGTTCTAATGAACCACCATATACTCATCTCTCAGCTCTCACTTAATTCTTGGTTTCTCTTCTTTCAACTGTTTATCAGCCTTTCCCTTCATCCATTTTTATTTTGAAGCAAATTCCAGACATCATAGAAACCTGTTTGTAAATATTCCAGTATGCATCTCTAAAAGTTGGGGAATCTTAAAAAAAAAAAAAACAGAGCAAAACATAACTACAGTAACATTATCATGCTTATGTAAAACAGTATTTCCTTAATAGCATCATAATCCAGCTAGAAACCACATTTTCCTAATAGGTCAACATGTGTGTGTGTGTGTATAACATTTTTGAACCCATCCAAATAAAATGTATATATTATTATTAATCAGTGTTTCTTTAATTAATTAATTGGTTTTTAAAATCCTTATTTTTATTTTTTAATTTTTTTGTCTTTTTGCCTTTATCTAGAGCCTCACCCACGGCATATGGAGGTTCCCAGGCTAGGGGTCTAACAGGAGCTGTAGCCACAGGCCTTCGCCACAGCCACAGCAATGCAGGATCTGAGCCGTGTCTGCAACCTACGCCACAGCTCACGGCAACGCCGGATCCTTAACCCACTGAGCAAGGCCAGGGATCGAACCCTCAACCTCATGGTTCTTAGTCGGATTCGTTAACCACTGAGCCTCAAAGGAAACTCCTAAAATCCTTATTTTTAATGTCTCTTTAGCACCTATGTGTACCATAGAATGGGGATTCAGTAGTGAACAAAACAAACACAGATCTTTTATATTCTAGTGAATCTTTGCAGCTTACATTAAGTAAGCTCAGAAAATTGATGCTCAGGACAGGAGTGAGAAAGAAGCTGATTTGTTATAATTGTCCACTTGAAAATTTCTCTGCTTCAGGTAACTCTTGTCAAATTTGACTGATAATAATTCCCTTTTAATTCTATGAAATTGTCATTATACTACAGTATTATAACCATTTTGGAATAGGATGCTTCCTGGATTCTTAGTCCTGAATGATACTGGACTTTAAATCTCTTTTAAACTACGAATTCTCCCTTCTTCCTTTGTTTCCTTTTGCTGTGTTGTTATTGTGTTGAAGAAGCCATATTTTTTGTCCTGGATTTTGTTAATCGTATCCTTGTGATATTGTTTCCTGTGTTGTGTTACTTTGACATCCTTATTTTCTGTTAGATATGGAAGCCTGAATAGCACTGATGTCGTTTGGAAAAACTTCTTTATAGGTGATACTAAGAATTTCCATCAGGAAGTATATAATATTTCATTCTCTCTTTTTTGGATATTAACAGCCATGATGATCATTGCCTGGATCCATTAGTACATTATGGGCTCAAAATGATGATAGCCCACTTCTTTTATTCCTTTTAAATTTATTAATTAGAAGAATTTTCTAAAGATAAGTGACCCCACATCAACTATTTGGTTACTCTGAGGTAGAGTTTATATATGAAAGGTAGCATTATTTCCAGTTTTCAAAAATAATGAGTTATTGGCCTGTAGTTTCCAATAATGTCCAATTTGTTTTTTGCGAGTTTTTTAGTCTCATTGAAAACTCATGTTTTAAATTTATGTGATATGTTTCAATCCATGAGGTTATTATCCTAATTGATGCTTAAACTGTCTCGTATTTGGCCCGCTGGAAGCATGTTCAGATTGACCCCTGCATCCTTGACAGCTTACTTGTTTCCTGGTACGACAAGATGTTCCAGACTCATCATGTATGTTTTTATTTCCTAGACCTTTCTTTTTCAAGGATCCTTGTTTTCTTTTCATTGGAAATGCTATTTTGACAACAATTTTTGGGTATTGCTCTGGGGCTGATTATTCTTTTTATGACTTTTTATTAAATAGAGGTTAGAAGTGTGTGTGTGTGTGTGTGTGTGTGTGTGTGTGTGTGTGTGTGTGTGTGTTTGAGATAAAATGTTATCATGCATTCTTCCTAATACTTCCATTTGAAATCTAGGCTTACAGGATTTTTACTTAGCTGTGATAGTGTGCTTTGTTCAACTTTAGTAGTCAGTGTTCAACAACCTGTTGTCTGGAATGGAGATAGGTGGTTCTCCTTATCTGTAGTGTTTCCATTTTTTTTTTTTTGTGGTATAAATAACCCCTTTATTGCTAACTTAAAGTTTAAGCTGTTTAAATCACTAGGGATGTAGAATCTAACTACTGTATTTTGAGGTAATTTAATTTTGTTTTAAGATTATGTAAATAATTTGCCTGGTTAGAAATAGCTATAAAATCCACAAAACAAGATTTTTTTCCCAAGAAGTCTTGTTTCTCTCCTTTTGGTCTCTATTTTCTTCCTCCCCCTCTATGTAACCCTTTTAAACATTATAGGTTTTTAAAATAATATAAGTAAATATTTCTACATTTGTATATATCTGTATCAACAACTATTTCTGTGTATCTTCTTCCCTCATTTAGATAAACATCAGTTACCTATACATACCTAGTTTCTTCATGTTTTTAAAAAATTTAACAATATTTCTAGGAAACTGATCATTACTAATATATAGACACAGTCCTCATTCCTTTTTTATAGCCATATAGTAATTCATTGTTTGTAACATTTATTTATCATCCTCTGTTGATACTCATTTGGGTTGTTCAGAGTGTTTTTTTGGTAAATAAATAGTAGTGTAAAGTAGTGGTTATCAACTTTTGATGTCAAAAATATTACATGACAAATACTTAGGAATAAATCTAACAAATGAACAAACCCAATGCACTGAAAAACACACAATTTATCAGAGTTAAAGAATCCCTAAATAAAGAAGAATGTAACATTCATGGAGGAGAAGGCTCAATATTGTAAAGATATAAAAATTTCCCCAAGTGTATTAATGCAATACTAATTAAAAATTACAGAATATTTTTGTGTTGAAATTGAAAAAGTAAATTATTGAATCCTTCAACTTCTAATTCAGTGGAACTTTATTATGTTAAATTGATTTGTCTTTCCAAGTGCTATTATTGTGTGTGTATATATGTATGTTTGTGTGTGTGTGTATGTGTGTTTATTTATTGTAGTAACATTTTTTTTTTTTGACTGCCCTGTGGCATGTGGAGTTCCTGGGCCAGGGATTAGATCTGAGTTGCATTTGTGGTAACATGGATCCTTTAACCCAGTGCACTGGGCTGGGGATTGAACCTTCATCCTGACACTCAGTGGGAACCTGCTAATCCCGTTGAACCACAGCAGGAACTCCTTATTGTAGAAAATTTTAATCAAATATAAAACTAGACATGATCGCCTAAGGAACCTCCATGCATCTGTCACCCAATTTCAGAAATCATCAACTCAGAACCAATTTTGTTTTATCTGTATCCTCACCATTTTCCCTTTTCCCACTGATTTGTTTTGAGACAAATCTCAGGCTTGAATATTGTAACCTTGATCAAATTCCTTAATCATGTTGTGTCAGTTGCTTCCTAATGTGGCAATAATCATATCTAGTGTCAGTGGTGTGCTAGTAAATGTTTAAGAACCAGCTCTCTAGGGGGGACAACAAAGCCTGATTTGTAGCATGTGCCCATTTCTGTTAATTTTAAGCTTCCCATGTGATGTCATTAAATTGGGAGGAGTGAGCGATGTTCTCTAGCTGGTATGAGCCAGTGTTGCCACACCACTGCAACTACTTCATAGAGTTGGAGTGAGGACTTATTGGGGCAGGGGGAAGTGCAGGTCATACAGTAAGCATCAATAAATGGTAGCTGTTACTGTTGTTATTGTTAATTCTAGCCTAATGAGACTCCCTTATCACTTGAGAGACTCCTTCAACAAGTTTTTCCTCATTACATGCTTTCCTGCATCTCAACATTCAGTTCTCAGTACTATCAAAGGACCCATAAAGCAGTGTGATCCCATTCAGTGACTTATTCCATGTAATAATTGGCTTGCTACACATTATAATTAAAATAAAAACTTAAATACCTTAATCCCTCAGGGAATGTAGCAAAGAAGTGTTAATGTATTTGCCTCACAGATTTCATAATCTGATGAATATTAAGTGTTTGGAGGGTTGAGGATAAAGTTACTTCTGTTTTTTTTTTTGTTTTTACTGCCCCCCCTCCCAGTCTTGTCATCACTAATTACCTTCTGCTATTGATAGAAACAGCTGGGGAAATATAAATATTTCCATTTATAGTTATGATATAATGAACAACATATGCCCAGTTCAGTTTATCGTGGCTTGGCTTGCATATTTAAAGCCAATAAAATAAGTAATTGTCCTAATGCCTTTAGAGGATGTGGCTTAATGGTTTACTTACATTGCTTTGACATTTTGTTCATGGGGATTTGAGGAATGTTAATTATTGTCATTGTGCACATTAAAAAAAAAAGGAAGTGATCTCCATGTCTTACATTGGATGTCTTTTCTTCCCCTCTGTAATCTTTTCCCAGTGAGCTGAAAGCACTGGGACCTCTGTGACTGTGTTCTGGGCTCCATTTATTCATATTTCCGGAAATTTAATAAAAAATTTGACAAAAAAACAAAATCAACCTTAGAACTCTAGGTTTTGTGAAAAGAAGTTCAGTTGCTGTAAGGTTATTTCACAAGAGGGCATCAAAGAAAATTAGATGTATTGTGCCTCATGTGAAAAATTCAGTTAGCATTATACTTAACATTATATTTAATTCAGTGCTTGTAGGACTAAACAGGAAACCTTTAAAGATGCAGAGCACTGTTGAAACTGGAGTGGCCATTTTTTTTGAGCAGGAGTACTATCAGGGTTATGCACGCTCAAAAAGTGCACAAAACATGCATTGTTTTCTCACTAAAACTAATCTGATAATGTCAATAATTTCTCTACTTCCTTCTGTCCATTCAACATACCAGCTTTTTTTTTTTAACCCTTCAGTTTTTTATTGAAGTATTATAGTTGCTATACTATATTGTATAAGTTACAGGGGTACAGTATAGTGATTCACAATTTTTAAAGGTTATACTCCATTTGTAGTTATTATGAGATATTGGCTATATGCCCCATGTTACATAATATATCTTTGTAGGTTATTTTATACTTAATAGTTTGTGTGTCTTAGTTCCCTACCCCTATACTGGCGCTCCCTGTTTCTCTACTCCCTTTTGGTTTTAAAGCTAAAAGGATCAAATATTTGCTGTAATCTCTAGACTGGCCCACAGTTGTGAAGACTTGAAAATATAGAATTGAGGTCTTTTATCTTTAGTCTTCTATTTTCTTTGTCTTTTAGGCAAACCAGGTCTCAGGTCTTCATTATACAGGGATTTTTTTTTTTTTTACCCTGTAGGGCTAGTATTCATTTCTAAGACCAGGTGGACATAATAGGATCAGTTAATTAGTAAATAAAATTTATGTCATATTGTCAACATTTGCTCCAGTAATGAATACAAGCTGATGGAGCACCATTTCTGTATTGTTGCAATGTCTGTGTGTGTTATTAAAGTAATGGGTAATGATGGAGATGAAACAAGGACATATAGGGAGTTCCTGTCTTGGCTCAGTGGAAACAAATCTGACTGGTATCCACGAGGATGCAGTTTCAATCCCTGGCCTCGCTCAGTGGGTTAAGGATCCAGTGTTGCTATGAGCTGTGGTGTAGGTCACAGACGCGGCTCAGATCTGGTGTGGCTGTGGCTGTGGCCAGCACCTACATCTCCTATTTGACCCCTAGCCTGGGAACTCCATATGCTGCTGGTGCGGCCAAAAAAAGAGACAGCGAAAAAATAAAAAAGGAAATACAGTAAGGGATACACTGTGTACAGTAAGGGATACACCTATTGGTGCAGGTCGAAATGGAAAGGTTCTTATGACTAAGCTAAGTATCAGCAAATACTATATATTTTTTTGTGATGTTTATGCCTAGCAACTATGTAATCACAACTACAGAAAGCTACAACCCTCCTAATACCTCATAGCTCTGATATTTCTAACTCCTAGGACTCAATAAAAGCCATCAAAGTATTTGGCTTGATTACTCAAATTTCATGTTATACTTATTAGGAATGCAATGATCATGTCAAAGGTGAACAGTCAGTATACTTAATCATAGTAGCTAACATTTGCTGAGTACTAACTATGTCCAAAGGTACTATTCTAAGAGCTATGTTTATAGTAACTCATTGAATTCTCCTACCGATTCTAAAATTTAGTATTATTATAATCCCATTTTATAGATGAAATGGAGGCCTAGAGAGTCCAAACTGACCAAGGTCTCACGGAAATTAAATGGAAGAGACTATTGGAACCTAGTCTGTGTAGCACTGGTCCTATTGTACTTAACCATTACATTGTATTGCATCCTACAGAGAATATTTAAAAATAGACAAGAGAGGAGTTTCCAATGTGGCTCTGTGGAAGCAACCAACTAGTATCCATGAGGATGTGGGTTCTATCCCTGGCCTCGCTCAGTGGGTTGAGGATCTGGCGTTGCTGTGAGCTGTGGTGTAGGCTGCACATGAGGCTTGGATCCCATGTTGCTGTGGCTGTGGCATAGGCCAGCAGCTGTAGCTCAGATTTGACCCCTTAGCCTGGGAACTTCCATATCCTGTGGGTGTGGCCATAAAAAGCAAAAAAGCAAAAACCAAAAAAAAAAAAAAGGACATGATACATGTATTTTAAATATATGCATTTTAAATGCCATAGTTAACACTTGGTAACATAGAAAGGTACTCAAAGATTTTCAAATATACTGCTAAAGAGGGTAGTTGTAGAAAACATTTCTAGGTTGTAAATGAGATAGAACTATCAGTGAAGTCATAACTAGAGATAAATGTAGAAATTGAACCAGAGAACTCTACAAAGCCTTAAAGATGTGGCTTCCCAGTCCCCCCCTTCCCTGGTGACTTGTTTTCTTGGAGTAGAACAACTGATTAGCATATTTTATTTCTGTTGTTAATGCCAAGGCTGTTTGCCTCCACTGAATTTGCCTGATTGGTGGCATTTAGTGCAGTGCGTGGCTGTTCTCTATGGAGCTCTTAGCCGTCAGCTATAAGTCATCAGCTCAGCCTCCCTGACTGTGAGCGCCACACCTCCCACCTGGTGCCCTGGGCACAGAAATCCACACTCTCACCATATGTGGGCAGAATTATGCTCAGTCTCTGGGGGTAACACTGCAAATTAGAAGGTGAATTTGAAGCTCTCTGGGCAGGCCCTTACATGTGCAAACCTGTTCCTTGTAATTGGAATTGTGTTTGTAGCTCCCTATACACCCAGGTGAGACTATTATACCCCTGTACATTGGATGGAAAGGGAAAAAACGATCTGCTTGAAAGAGGCTAAATAAACTTCTAAACATTGGACAGTATGAATGGGCTTTTTGTAACCACCCTCTTTCATGAAATGCAGCCTCAGTCTTTCATAGAGCACACTTTATTGCTTAAAAAAAATCCTAAAATCTGTATTCAATGATAGGTTAATTAGTAGTATTTCCTATTTATGCTGTGAGTCCCTAGAAAGAGATATTGATGTCACCTCTTGTGACAACTTTATGAGAAACCATAGTTTTGTAATGTAAGCCTAAGCTCTGCCTGGCTCTCATCAGTAACATATTCGGGGGAGCAGTGGTGTACGCAGTTGGGGGAGGAGGTAGTTCAGTTAATTGAGATGGCAAGTAAGCTTGGGATAGTTTTTACTAATAACTTTTACTAGGTACAAATGACTTATTCCTTTTTGAAGGTCTGTAATGAAAAGGTTCATTATCATAGTACCGAAACTGATTATATTATTTTAGAGTTTATGTTAGCCAGTGAGTTTCAATATTAAAAAAAAAAGGATGAGAGACAATGGGTTACTTTTCTGTGAAGATACATATTGATTTTAAAAAGTCATGTGGCCTCCCACATGCAGTTTCCAATTGCAAAGCTAGATTTTTTCTAGACACAATTGTCAACTTTTTTTTTTTTTGATGTAGATTATCTCTCCCTCCCCTGCTGCCCACCCTTCTAAGTAATTCCCCCCATTATTTTATGTGTTGTTACATTCTCTTATACTTCACATTTTAGGTGAGTTGTAAAATTAATATTTAGAAAATGAGTTATTCTTATATGATGGCATCTTTGCCTTTCTACCTAATCCTGAGTCACAGAACTCTAACTGTGGTTATATTTCTCTGAGTGGGAGTACTGCAGCTCCTCGTGATCCTTCATTTCCTTGGGGTGCATTACGGGTTGAATTGTGTCTCTCCAAAAAGGATGTGTTGAAGTCCTAACTCCCATTACCTCACAAGGTGACCTTATTTGGAAGATGAGATCATACTGGAGCAGGGTGGGTTCCTAATCTAGTGTGACTGGTGCTTTTCTAAGAAGACAGTTCAGAGTTCCTTGGTGGCTCAATGGGTTAATGATCCAGCATTGTCACTGCTGTGGCTCTGATCACTGCTGAGGTGAGGTTCCACCCTGGCTGGCCAACTTGCCAAAAAACAACAACAAAAAAAGCTCAGCCATTTAAAGACACAGGGAGAATGTCACATGAAGCTGGAGAACTGGAATGATGTAGCTATAGGCCAAGGGATACATTGGCCCATCAGAGGCTAGGAAAGAGGCATCATGAACAAATTTTCTCTGACAGCCCTCAGAAAGAACCAACCTGCTGACACCTTGATTTTGGACTTCTATCCTCCAGAAATGTGAGACAGTAAATTCCTTTCTGTTTAAGTCACTCAGCTTGTAGTACTGTGTTACAGTAGCCCTAGCACACTAATGCAAGGCCTAAAGCAATGAATTCCAATCAGAAACATTTCTTCTAACACTACAATTCTAACCTTCCTTGTGCCTTGCTTGGTCTCTTGCAGTAATTTTCCAGGCACTGCCCTTGATGCTCTTTGGTTTGTACCCATCCATTTACACATCACTATCATTTTAATTTTTCATTCTGTGTATACAGAATTCCTGTTGGTCATTCTTGCTGTTCCTGCAGCCATGCAAATTCCTCAGTGAAGCATTCAAGGGCCTTCCTTTTTGGCCTCAATTGCCTTTCTAGCCCGCCTGGCCCCTGCCATGTCATCTGTGCACACCACTGTATTCCAGTCATGCCCACTTTTTTTTAAATTTATTTTTGTATTTTTCCATTATAGCTGGTATACAGATTTCTTGTCAAATTTTCCAACTGCACCACGTGGTGATTCCCACTTCTTAGTTCTCTCAGTATGGCCAGCACTTTTCCACTTCAAACATGGTATTCCTTTTCTAACAACTGCCCTTAGAGAATTTTACTCCCCTTTCAAAACCAGTCTCAAAGGCTGCTGTCTTTGTTTATTGGTTCTGTCCCTAAAGCATCTGCTATCCCTTCGGGCTAAAAAAAATAATGTAGACTTCTCTATGATATTTGTAGTAGTTATATATATGGTTGTGTGTATATATATATATATATCTATGTATATAGATATATATATGTACGTACATATATATATATAGTAGTTAGGTATATATATGTATTTGCCTATTTACTTTTAATTTATCAATTCTATAACATACTCCTACACTTACCTAATTTGTATATTATAGGACATACACTTTTGACATTAAAGTATAAACATTCTGATATTTTCTTCCCAACTATAAATAAAAGTATATAAATGAATTCTTTTTAAAAATGTTTGGATTGCCTTTTCAGGTAGAAACTATAGATAAATAATTCGTAATCGAAAATTAAATTCATTACTCTCAGAGAATACGAACTGGAAATGATGTAAATTTCACCAGCAATATAAGGCACAGTATATGGTTACAAATTTGCATTAACAATAATGTATTTTAGGAGTTCCTGCTGTGGCACAGTGGGTTAAGAATCTGACTGTGGCTTGGGTCATGGTAGAGGTGTGGGTTTTATCCCTGGCCTGGCGCAGTGGGTTAAGGACCTGGCGTTGCTTCAGCTGTGGTGTAGGTAGGTCGCAGGTACAGCTCAGATTCTATCCCTGGCCCAGGGAACTTCCATATGCCTGGGTGTGGCCATAAAATTAAATATATATATATAATATATATGTACATATTTTTTACATAAAGCCTGAAGAAACCATACAATGGAAACAATTATTCAAATTGACACTTGGAATGATAGAATTTGATTGTAAAAGAAGAAACTTTGAAGGCTTCAAATAGGCCAAGTTATTATAAATAAATGAAAACTACGGGGAAGAAAAAATTTAAGTTTACCTTTAGCAAATAACTTGCTCTGTAAGAAACTTCTTTGTGATCATTCAAGTGAGTATATATTCACATAATCTTACCATTTATTTTATTCAAAACAATATGCTGTGCTTAAATTTGAATTAATAGGGAGTTCCCATCGTGGCTTAGCAGTTTCTAACTTGACTGGTATCCATGAGGACATGGGTTCGATCCCTGGCCCCACTCAGTGGGTTAAGGATCTGGCATTGCCGTGAGGTATGGTGTAGGTCACAGACGCAGCTTGGTTCCCATGTTGCTGTGGCTATGGCATAGGCCTGCAGCTGTAGCTCTAATTCAACCCCTAGCTTCTTGGGAACTTCCATATGCCACAGGTATGGCCCTAAAAAGCAAAAAAGAAAAAAAAAAGAAAGAGAAAAAAAGCAAAGAAACTATTGGTATTTCTTTTATCTTATTTGGAATCAGATGAACTGAAAACATGGTGAAATATATTTCATCATCAGAATTTGTTGTCAATGCTTTCTTACAGTATACAAACTGCCACTATGATGTATGTAGATTGTTTGTCATAATTATGGTAAACATATTTAACCTACAAGTTTTTGTATTATGTGATTAATATTCTTTAATTTTTTAATTCTATGAGAAAACAAAGACTGAAGTTATTGAATAAATTTCCTTTAACAGAAAAATATATTATTGTTTTGTAAGTCATGAGAGACGTGGGTAAAAATGTAGGGCTCCTAAAAGGAAGTTTTAAAGATGTAGAAGCAGCCAACATTTATGTCGTATTTAATATGGGCTAGGCATTGTTCTATGCACTTACATACATTGACTGTGTAACCCAATGAGATGCTTAATATTGTTTGTTTTCCATATTTCACGTATAAGGACACTGAGGCACAGAGGGTTTATGTATATAATTTACCAAGGACATAGCCAGTATATAGCAGAACTGGGATGTGAATCCAAGCAGTTTGGCTCTAGAGTCTTTGCTCTTGACTACTACTGTACAGCTTATACTCATCATAATTTTCCTTTGACTGCTATGAAATAAACAGATTGTTGTTCTTTTTAACAGTAGGAAATGTGAGGGAGAAGAGGAAAGCAGGCTTAGAAGTCTGTACATTCATTTGGCAAACAATTATTGAGTGATTCTGTGCAAAATTAATATAAGACCAAATTATTTCTCTCAAGAAGCTTATACTCTAATAAAGGAAATAGAATTAAATGAAGTATGATAAGCATTATATTAAAAGGGCATGTTAATCAGGGAAGTCCAATTTTGCTGTGGTAACAAATTAAACCCTAAGTTGCAGCTTAAATCAATAGTCTGATAGGAGTCAAAGACTCCTCAGAGTAGTTGTCCTCCTTGCAGGGACTTAGTAATCTAGGGTATTCCAATATCACGTCTATGCTATCACAGTGTGTGGCTTCCATTCAAGGCAGGGGAATAAAGGGTCCCAGAGGACTCACATTCTCTGTTCTGTGCCTCAAATAGGAAATAGTATGCTTCACTTATATTCATATCCTGTTGGTCAAAATTACTGACATGGGCCCTTGAACTGCAAAGAGACTAGAAAGCATGTAGGAGTATATGGCTATACTGGTAAGCAACAAATGCCCTGACCAAAAGGAACGTATAGTTAATTGGAGCAAAAGATAGTGAGAAAAGAGGTAGGATTCCAAGGGAAGTTGACTAGAAAGTAGCAGAAAAAGTCACGAAGTTATGGTAGAGGTTGGTGGAAGTAATTGAGAAACAGGAAACCTGATTCTGGGCATCTCATTGGTAGAAGCTGTAGGCAGAGTCTCTCCAGTACCATGGAGAGCTCCTCTCATTTAAAGTACTGTGATACCTACAGTGTGTGATATCAATTGCAATGCCGTTATTCAGCAAGAGTTCATTCCACAAACATTCATTATGTGTCATTTTTAGATAAAAAACTCATAACATAACAGTGTAATGGGGAAGACAGCTCTCTATAATGCAATAAGTAGTCAATAACAGAATTATTCTTTAGGTATTGGGAAAACATGGAAATGGTCTTAACATTAACTTTGGGTACAGGAAGGAGTTGTACAGGAAACTTTTATGGAGGAGATGATTTATGATCTAATATTCATATTAAGTGACAAGTAGTGATTTAGCCCAGCTAGAGAAGAAAAAGCACTTTAAGACAAGGATCAGCAAACTTTTTCTGTAAATGGCCAATTAGTAAGCATTTTAGGCTTTTCAAACCATAATGGTAGGTCTCTTGCATATTTTCCCCTCTCTCTCTCTTTTACAACTTTTCAAAATGAACTGTTCTTAATTTAATGGTTGTACTAAAACAGGCTATGGTCCAGAATTCACCCACGGGTCACAGTTTTCTGACCTGGGGTCTAAGCATAAAGAACCAGAATAAAACCAGAGATGTATACAATACAATTATATACAGTTTTTTTTCTTG
>PVHT020000151.1:1648675-1678064 GCA_004024745.2 Catagonus wagneri | reverse complement strand
AGTGACTCCAAGACTAGGTAGGCAGTTTTTTTTAACTGAGATAAGAAATATTATGCTGACTCAGTGATGGTCCTCCTTTAGTAGGAACTCTGTCATTTATTCTAGATTTACACCACCTGGAGTCAGAAACTGGAGGACATCTGTCCTGATGTGACTTTTGGAGAAGTCTATCAGGTTGTGTAGGAAGGGTATGGGGAACTTTTGCTCCTGTCCATCAAAAAGATTGACAGCTATGAGCAATACTTTTCCTCTGGCAGAATGCTCATTCAGGGTAAAGGAGCTCAATGTATAGGTCCATGGAAATAGTTCTAAGCTGTGTGGTCTTTGAAAACTACCAGTTATTTTAGCTTTTTAAAAAAATTTTATTGAAGTATAGTTGATTTACAATGTTATGATAATTTCTGCTGTACAACAAAGTGATTCAGTTATACATGTACATACATCCATTCTCTTGCAGATTCTTTGCCCACATAGATTGTCACAGAATATTGGGTAGAATTCTCTGTGCTGTATATTGGTCCCCATTGGCCAATCATTCCATATACCTCAGTGTGCATATGCCAGTCGCAAATCCCCAGTTCATCCTTTCCCGCTCCACCTGTCCCCTTTGGCAACCATAAGTTTGTTTTTAAAGTCTGAGTCTGTTTCTCCTCTGCAAATAAGTTCATTTGTACCCTTTTTTTAGATTCCACATGTAAGTTATGTTTGTCTTTCACTGTCTAATAACTTTCCTTGGTATAATTTCTGGGTCCATCCATGTTGCTGCAAATGACATTATTTCATTCTTTTTTATAGCTGAGTAACATTCCATTGTATATATGTACCACATCGTCTCTATTTTCTCAGATCCACTTCCTAGTGTAATGAAAATAAAAACAAATAAATGGAACCGAATTAAACTTAAAAGTTTCTGAACAGTGAAGGAAACCGTAAACAAAATGAAAAGACAGCCCAAAGAATAGGAGCAAACATTTGCAAAGTGACTGACAATGAATTAATCTCTAAAATATAAAAAACAACCCATCTACCTCAATATACAAAAAACCCCAACCCAATCAAAAAATGAGCAGAAGTTCTAAATAGACATTTCTCCAAAGAAGACATATAAACAGCCCCTCCCCCCAAAAAAACACATGAAAAGATACTCAACATTGCTAATTATTAGAGAAATGCAAATCAAAACTACTATGAGGTGCCCACTTTACACTAATCAGAATGGCCATCATCAAAAAGTCTACAGACAATAAATGCCGGAGAAGGTACAGAGAAAAGGGAACCCCCCCTACATGTGATGGGAATGTAAATTGGTACAACTGCAATGGAAAACTGTATGGATGTTCCGCAAAGAACTACAAATAGAACTACCATGTAATCCAGCAGTCCTACTCATGGGCATCTATCTGGAGAAAACCGTAATTTGATAAGATACATGCACCCTAATATTCATTGCAGCACTATTTATAATGGCCAAGATATGGAAACAGCCTAAATGTCCACTGACAGAGGAAAATATATGTTAGCTATTTTCGGATTGAGAAATCTAGAACTTTTTAGATTTTGTCTTTTTTTTAAATTTTATTTTTAATTTTTAGGGCCACACCCAGTACATATGTAAGTTCCCAGGCTAGGGGTCAAATCAGTGCTGTAGCTGCCAGCCTATACCAGAGTCATAGCAGTGCCAGATCCAGGCTGTATCCGTGATCTGTACTGCAGCTTGTGGCAACTCTGGATCCTAAACCCACTGAGCGAGGCCAGGGGTCAACAACGGGAACTCCAGAACTTTATAGACTTTGAAATTTCCCTCTGAAATAGACATAAGCCATCTATGATTGCCCAACATTTCCATATAGTTTCTCATATTCTCATACCTCCATTCCAAAATAGAGCTTCCATAATTCCTTTCTAGGGTGAAATCATATAACTCGGTCTACACCGACTAGACCAGCCCTCATGAGACTTGGCTATAGAAGGATGCATTACGAAATGGGGACTGAGTGTGAAATCCAGATTCAATCAAGTGCAATAATGAAAAGTTTTTATATTCTTTTGGAATAGGTGAGTGTAGAGGTTCTATTATTTCAGTCTAAATATAGTTGATATCAAGGAGTGGGCAGTAGGTTGTTTTTAGGTTGGGCCAGTCTTATTGGTGTGGTGGATATCACCCCTTGCTGTGTAGCATCCAAGTTTATTTCTCTGTACTTCCCAAAGAAGTTGCCTAATATCCCTAAAAGTTCCTTTAATTGGCTCGATTGCATTCTGTGGTTTGCAATGAGGAATATCAATAGCTATATCCAGGGCTTCAATTATATATTATATTTTATATGAAATTTCATGAGATGAGGACAGTTGGGGCAAATTCCTAAAAAGCCTTATTAGAGGAATTATAGTGAAAAAAGAAGGTTGAGAAACACATATACTAGATGGACAGTAGCATTAATCCACAGATTTATTGTGACAGCATGGACTATGGTATTCAAAATAAGGGAGAAGGGAGGAGAATTCACTGTTCTTTTAAGATGCTGGGCATTTGAAGCTTGAAGCCTCTGGGGTTATTCATTTAAGCATTGATTAAACATTTGATAAAGCAGTTTGACCTGGAGCCGTATCTGTATGACAGCAGTCTCTAGTTGTTTAGAGCTAGCCTTGCTAGAGACAGTGCTTTTAGATCAGCCAGTCTGGAGGTTTAGGTATGATCATCAGATCCTGTTTTTACATTCAGAGACTTTCTGGGGTTAGTCAAGGATTCCCATGGTCCTTGTTTGTAGCTTTGGCCTGAGTGTCATGCTCAGCCTGGGTGATCTGCAGCTCACTTAACTTTATTATTTTTTAGTCTGTTTGTTTATTAGAACTGCATCCACAGCATATGGAAGTCCCCAGGCTAGAGGTCAAATCAGAGCTACAGGTGCCAGCCTATGTCACAGCCACAGTAACACGGGATCCAAATTGCATCTGGTACCTACACCACAGCCCACGGCAATGATAGATCCCTAACCCATGAGTCCTCATGGATACTAGTCAGAGTTGTTTCCGCTGCGCCAAAACAGGAACTGCCTCACTTAACTTACTTAAAGGGGAGTTTTGTGTGAGTGTAGTAGAAACAGAGGACTGACATAGAGTCTTAAATCTGCAAGTAAAATTTCATCATTTAAGGAATGCTTCCATAGTCAGTTTACATGCAATTTCACATTTAATTCTCATAAAATGAGTTATTACTTAATCATTTCATAATTCTCTTAAGTAGATCTTTTCTACACTAAGTAGTAATGATCATAAAATGTAGAGAATTTAACTAATCTTGTTCAATGTCATACCACCAAAGAAGTGACAAAGCTAGATCTCAAGTGACTAGTGGTCCCTCTAGGGACTAGTGATAGGACAACTTATTTAACCTCTTTAAACTTCAGTTTCCTCATCTATAAAATGGAAGTAATAATGACACTTCTTAGAGTTTTTAATGAATGCATGAGTTAATTTTATAAAACACTCAGAATTTTGCCTGCATCATTAAATACTCAGAAAATGTTAGTTGTTATTATTCTGTCCATGGTCTTTTCTTTTTATTCCTTTTCTTTTTTTTTTTTTCCTCTTAATGGATTTTATTTCAATTATAGGTGTACATAAATCATCACAAGTCAATTTTACAGATTTTGTACCCCAAACCCCCAGTGCATCCCCCCACCCTCCCAGATTGTCTTATTTGAAAAACCAAGGTTTTCCAAAGTCTGTGAGTCATTGTCTGTCTGTAAGAAGGTTCACTGTGTCTTTTAGTTCTTTTTAAAAGCTAGGATAGGCAGAGGACTGAACAGTGAGGAAAAGGAGAGATAGGCTTGAGAATATTAGAGGTGGTTTTAGGGTCTGGAGTTATCACAACAGGGCAACAGTCCCTAGCTTGGTTTTTCTTACCTTTTTCTTATTTATTTATTCATTTATTATGGTAAAGGCACAACATAAGATCTACTCTCAACAAATTTTTAAGTGCACAATACAAATTATTAACTGTAGCACAGTGTTGTATAGCAGAACTCAAGAACATATTCATCTTGCATAACTGAACCTTTATATCTATTGAATAGCAACTCCTACAATTCAATAGCATTGAAGCAAATAACTTGATTAAAAAATGGTAGAAGACTTGAATAGATATGTCTCCAGAGAAGAGGTACAGATGGACAATAGGTGTATGAAAAGCTTTTCTACATCACTAATAATCAGGGAAATGGAAATAAAAACCACAATGAGATATCATCTTACTTTTGTTAAGATGGCTGTTATCCAAAAAAGTCCAAAAGTTATCAAGTGTTGGCAAGGATGTGGAGAATTAGAATCTCTTATGCACTGTTGGTGGGAATATAAAAAGGTATAGCCACTAAGGAAAATTATACAGAAGTTCCTCAAAAAAAAAAACCTAAAAATAGAACTGATGTATGATCCAGCAACCCAGCTTAAGAGTATATATCCAAAAGAATTAAGATCAGGATCTCAAAGACATATCTACATTCCCATACTTACTGAAGCATTATTCACAATAGCCAATGTATAACAACAATCTAAATGTCCGTTAATGAATGAATAGATGAAAAATATGGTATATACATACAATGGAATATTATTCAGCTTTGTAAAAGGAAATCCTGCTTTATATAACAACATAGATGAACATGGAGGACATTATGCCAAGTGAAATAAACCAGTGACAGAAGGATAAATCCTGCATGATTCTGTTTATATGAGATATCTGGAACAGTCAGGTTCTTAGAAGCAGGGAATAGAGTGGTGTTTGCCAGGGGCTCGGAGAGAGGGAGGATGGGGGTTGCTTTTCAGTGAGTATAAAGTTTCAGTTATGCATGATGTTTTGTTTAAAGAAAGCCTTGCTGAGGCTCTTTTCATCTTCTTACATTGGTGTGAGTTTATGTCCCTGAAGACTCTTTCTCTTTGGATTTATCTGGCCTGCTTATGTGTAAAATCCAGCTTTTAGACTAGAAATTGTGCTGTGAATTCAGCACATACCAGGTACCAGGTGGTGAGGCGGGAATACAGCTCTGGACAGGTGGCTACATGGTATAGTTCATTTGGAAATGCTAGGACATGCAGTGTGTCATAATTATCTACTACCAGGCAGCTTTTAAGAAGGGAGGCAGAGTATGCGGTATTGGGGGAGAGGCAGCAGAGATATACTTGAAAACTGGATCAGAGAGCTTCGGTTAAGACAGTACAGACTCTGCCTAGCTTTTTGGAAAGGATGCTGCTCTGTCTAACTCAGTGGCTACACAGACCAAAGTGTAACTGGATAGCTTTGCCCCTTAGGGTAATGCTTTTGACCTAAAGATGCCTCATTCACATCTGTTTCTAACTCAGGGATGTGTCTACCAAGAGGTCAAAGGTTATCCAATAAGTGTCTGATGAGAGATGGAGGAGGGAGAGGAAAGTACCAGAACTTGTGCCTAGAAGAGGGGCCTCTTCCTGATCACTCTCAGATGGTTGCATTTCATCACTTGATTTGGACAGAATTTCTATTACATCAGCACAGGGATCTGTCTCAGAACTGAGATACTGCCACTTAAGGACCCAAGGAGGGAAGAAGCTAGTGGACAGTGTAAGATAGAAGATGGACCTGGATTAAGTCATCCACTGGCTCTTTTATCAGCACTTGTTTAAGTGTTGGCATGTCACTTAAGTCCACTGGTTCTGGAAATTCTCTTTTATCTGTGATGTGGGAATGATAATATCTAACACAACAGTGCTATGTGCCATATTCCCATTAAATCTTCAGAGCCACCTTATTATTATTATCTCCATTTTCCTGGAGAGGAAATTGAGGAACAAGGTGTTTGACCTGCCCAAGACTCCACAGTTCTTTGGTAGTGGAGCAAATAAAGATCTGAACACAGGTAGATTGCCTCTAGGGTCTCTGCTCTCATCCTTTCCTCTCTGCTGCCTCTCCGATAGTAGTAAGGTAATAACATGGGTAATACACCCAAAAAGAGAGGGCTTGTTATAAACAGTAGTGTTGGAAGAGGGATGGGGGAGGGCAACAGCAAGAATTCTCACCTTTGTAATGGCAATGGGTGAGCAAAGAATCAGGCTGACTTAGAACAAGCCCTTTTTGTAAAACTGACAAGAGGTGTGGGAATAGCATGTATCATACATTTCTAACATGTGTCCATAGAATACAATTCCAGAATGATTTTTAACAAGTTTTAGTACTTTTTTGCTTATAGACTTAAATCTGAAACCGAACGCCTTCAAATCAGTACTTTTAAAGGTAGACAAGCCCTGTGCACATGTGTGGGTGGGTGCACGTACTCATTATCTTGTGCTACTACTTGAAAGCTATTTTTCTCATATTCATTTTCATCAGGCTGTTACTTCACAGATACGCCACCATAGGATTTTTTCAGGGAGTTCTGTGATTACTTTTCAGCATATAAAATCATGTTTAGCTTTGTTGAAATGTTTGCCTACATTGACCTAGCAAAGAAGGCAAATATATACAAGTCAAATTCTGTAAGTAAAGTTACTCATATTTGAATCAAATGAAAAGAGTAAAGAATGACAAAAAGGAATTCTATAATTCATTTTCCCTCTTTACTTCCAGTGTAACACTAACTTTCCAAACTGCATTTCCAGAACAGTCTACTTTTTATTAACCGATATAAGCCTTTAGATACCCCTTTTAAGCAAAGACCAAATAAAAGGAAACATCTTAAATATTTGCATTTTCTTATAATTTGTGTATTTTTAAATTAAATAAATTTACTGAAATCCCTGATAAAATAGTCAACTATGCCTTCTGAAGTGTTTGAAACAATAAAATAGTATTTATTTTAATATTTCATCCTTTATATATAAGAAGGTTATATTTTTCACAAACCAAAAATCTAGAATCTTTTAAAATTTAATTAATTAATTTGTTTATTTTTTTATGGCCTCACTCATGGCATGTGGAAGTTCCCAGACCAGGAATTGAATCTGAGCCACAGCTGCATCAATGCCAGATCTTTTAATCCACTGTGCTGGGCTGGGGATTGAACCTGCACCTCCCCAGTGACCTGAGCTGCTGCAGTCAGATTCTTAACCCACTGTGCCACAGTGGGAACTCCAAAAACCTATAATCTTAGTATACTTTCCCTTTTTTTGGTGATATCCTGTACACGGTTCTTGAACCCCAGAAAAAAACAGGACATGCTTCAACCCACTGAAACAACTAAGCGTGGCAAATTACAAACTGAACATATTTGAGACTCCACATCTTTAATCTGTAAATTATGGAATAAACCAAACATGAATGTGTAATTTTGCTACTATATCAGTTATTTCTGGTAATAAAATCTTCAGGGTGTTTCTTGGAAGTGAAATAACCTACATTTTTATGAGGGCATATAAATTTTATTTTCAAAATGGAGGGATCATAGAAATTCTAAAGTTCTGAAGACCCAAAGTATGCACATTAAAATAAGAGAAGAGTATTCCTGAGGGAAAACGGAGTTCATACAAGGTTTAGTCACAAACTTAAAATAACTGAAGACTTGTCAAGGAAAATGACATCCCAGAAGGCACAGAAATGTGTATCACTGTCTTAAAAGGGATCAGGGAAGCAACTTGAGAATAATTAAAGACATCGTGAGCCTAATCTTGCAGAAGTATAATGTGAGTGAAGGAAACTCTGGCAGAGATTCCTACCCTTTAACCACAACTTTAAAAAGACAGATGTTAGGTGTTTTTAAAGTAGGTATCCAGTGGTTTGAAGAATGAATTTAAAACACCCATACTTTGTCAAAGGACTAGTTGTTTTAAAGAGTTACAGTGATTATTTCTTGATATAGAAATTACAACTAGCCTGTGAGTATTCCTATTTTTCAAATGTGTATACACAATATTCAAAAGGAACATGTATCTCTAACATAGGTGCTTTAAAATCTATCAAGACTGTTATCAGTCTCATAGAACTTCAGAGTTTGAAAGATAGACTTTACCTTTTTGTCCAGAGTTGGACCAGAGGAGCCATACTTCTTTGAAGTGCTTTCTTTCTTTCACAGTCCAATTCCCTTGGAAAAGTGTAGCTTCTTCCTCTAGGGAAGAAATTCCACAGGAAATTTTTTTGTATGAAAGTTTACACATAGCCATAAAACTGTACCACATGCATACATATATTTATGTATATATATCGCCCTGAGATATACAGAGTAATTCTTTTTTTGTAGATCTAATTTTCTCTTTTCAAGTAATATTAAAATTCAGTATGTGTCCTATTATCCAGCACGCAGAGGGGAAAGCACCGTCGTAAATTTAAGTTCATCATTAGATTCAAATTCAGGTCTTCCAAGAATAGGTTTCCAAATCACATATATTAATTAGATTGTATATGTCTTTCATGGCACAAAAGCCATTAAGAAGATGATTGTGGCAGTTGTGGTGAATTGTGTTTCACAGAACATGGGAAGCTTATGTTGACTGCTTTCCTTTCCCTGGTTCTCATTTTACGTGCGTACCTCTGCTAATTCTCTCTGCCTTTGTGAGCTGTCCTTCCATCTCTCGTCTGTTCATTTAAATTGCACTTGGAGAGCTAAGGAACTGAAAAGAGTCTTAGTGATCATGGACCAGCAGCTTATAGATGTTGGAGCTGAAGCTTGAGAGCACCCTGACCAAGGTCATGCAGCAGCGTGTGATGGACGGAACTGAGGCTATGATTTTGTGCTTATTCTTTGCTACCTCATGTACATAAAAACAAATGTGGGAGATCTTAGGTTTCCCCTTAAGACTCAGTTCCAGTCTCTCTCTCTTTAGCAGAGCCATTTCTGACTGTGCAGCAATTCTGACTGGTTTGAATCCAGGCTATTCTGCCCACTTGCGGTATAATGCTAACTGTGTTTTTATCTCGATTATCTTAATGTCCTAATGGGTGAAATGGAGAACATAACAGCTCCTTCCGCTGTTGGATTGTTAAGGGCCTTGAACAAGTTCATATCCATGAAGCATTTAGACTAGTGTCAGGACATAGTAAGTGCTCAATAAACATTAGTTGTCATTATTATCATTGCCTACATTAATCCCTGTTTCTCTCTTCCTTTGTATTTTTTACACATACCACACAGTGAGCACTTATTTTCTAGTTGTTTTATTTAGACTGTTAGTTTGCTCTGGTTTTCTCTTCCCAGCTGAAGTCATTTCAGGGCAGGGACTATGTCCTTTATTTCTTCTGTGTACCTCCATAGGGCCTAATACAATGTTTGACACAAAGTAGGGATCCTGTAAATACTGTTTTTTCTGCTGGTTGATATTAAATAGATTTCTGATAGTTGCAACTCTGGCCAACTTTTAGATGTTCTCAAAGAAAATGTCAATTAAAATGTCATACCAGTATAACATGACAGTACCCTGTGTTAAAAAAGCAAACACCACTCACACCCATAGTATTTGAAGGTACGTAGAAAGGTCCTCAGAATACATATTTGGGATGGTTTGAGAAGTACTGGGTAAGAGGATAGGCTATTTTCCTTACTCCCAGGGCCATTGTACAAGACACTGCTGGATACTTTCAAACTGTGTATTGATACTGCAGTGATATCACTCTAAACCCTGAATTCCATACAGCATTTTTACTAAGACACATTTTTTTTTTGTTTCTTTTTTTAGGTCTGCACCCAAGGCATATGGAGGTCCCAGGGCTAGGGACCAAATTGGAGCTGTATCCACTGCCCTACACCATAGCCACAGCAATGCCAGATCTGAGCTGCGTCTACGACCTATACTACAGCTCCAGGCAACGCTGGATTCTTAACCCACCAAGCGAGGCCGGGAATCCAACCTGGGTCCTTATAGATACTAGTTGGGTTCATTTCCCCTGAACCACGATGGGAACTCTAGACACATTTTTAATGCATGTTTTCAGCAACACGTTACAGTTGCTTGGTGTGCCTTTAAGACTCACAATACCCAGGCATGGTTACTACAAACCGGTTAACTCAAAAGGTCTGGGAACCAGTCTTTATTCAATCTCTTTAGGTAATGCTGCTGTGTAGTTACACTGGAGAACTGCTGTGTTGGATTGTGGGAATGTTGTTCTGTGGTGTGTTTACCCAGGGTAGGGCATGAGACAATTCCAACTCTATAGAGGACCTTTATGAGCGACCTTATAAAATTCTGCCAGGCCATATGCAGCCTAGACATTGACTCATTTTCTAAGAGGAGCTTTGAGAAGAGAGGAGATGATATTTGAACAAGAATCCTGTTACCAAAACTCTGAAACCCTGAAGCCTTATTTTGTTTGATTCATTTCCTTTCCCACATGAATGTGGCTGGGACTTTTGCTTTCCTTTTTAGCCAGACTGACTCCTGCAGATGTGTCATTTTCCACACATTGGATCCTTGCTTTATGACTGACCAGAGGGGAGTGGCAGTTCCTGAGTCATGGCTACTGTCTCCTTCAGCACGCTGCAGTTTTCCTGGGAGTCTGTCATCTTCTTTAACCTTGTGGTTTCTCTGGTTTGATGACTTTTGTCTTGAGATGGAGCTTTAGGGAAAAAAATTATATATTTTTATATAATATACATTTTATGTAAGCTATATATATAAATATATATTTATACTTATAATTATATATGTTTTATATATATGTATATATGTATATATATATAAACTTGAATGACTTAAAGAGCATCATTAGGATATGTCAAAATATGGACTTGTTCTTCTATTTGGCCAGCATGACCTACTCTGAACAACTTTCTCTTCTAGAAGAATCTATTTCACTAGTTAATACAACATATATGTGTAACTTCTATTGTCTTTTATCCTTATAGTTAAATCGTCTTTATATTTATTCAGAAAATATTTCTTGAGTGTCTGTGATTTGCCAGATATTGTGATAGTTGCTTGAAATGTAAAGATCAAAGACCTGGCCCTGAGTAGATACCTTGGAAAGGTGGTCAAAGTTATGATGGAACCATGTATGAACTGCTATGATGACATCTCAGAAGAGCACCAATCCAAACACAGGAGTACTGTACCAGAGGCTATTATATCTATTGGGTCATTTAATTCTCATAATAATTTTAGGATGAGCTGGACATGGCATTTTCATTTTGCTGATAAGAAAACTGGATCTCAGAGAGAGTAAGTCACTTGCCCAAGTTCACAAAGCCCAGTAAATTAAATTTTTGTTTAGCTGCCTGCTCCTGGCAATATTTTTATTAATAAACTTTTGGAGCAGTTTTAGGTCACAGAAAAGTGGGATGGAAGGTACAAAGATTTTCTGTATACCACCGTCTCCTCTGCCACGACCTTTCTTTCCAGCATCCCACATCACAAGTGATATATTTGTTGCCACAGACTAATCTACACTGACACATCATCACTCAAGTCCATAGGTTACATTAGGGGTCATTCTTGGTGTTGTACAACCTAAGTGTTTTGACAAATACATATCGCTATGCATCACTATTGTAGAATTATGCATAATTGTTTCATTGGCCTAAAAATCCTCTGTGCTTTGCCAATTCATATCTCCCTCCCTCTCTCCTAACCCCTGGCAACCACTGTCTCCCTAATTTTGCCTTTTCCAGAATGTCACATGAAATCAAACAATAGGTAGTTTTTTCAGATGGCTTCTTTCCTTTAGCAGTATACGTGTATTTAATCATGGCTTTTCATGTCTTGATAGCTTATTTCGTTGTAGCTCTGAACAGTATTTCATTGTATGTACCACCAGTTATTCATCCATTCACTTACTAAAGGACATCTTGATTGCTTCCAAGTTTTAACAGTTATGAATAAAACTGCAGTATACATCTATGTGCAGGTTTTTGTATGGCCATATGTTTTGCAGTCCTTAGCTAAATACCAAGGAGCGCAATTGCTGGATTATATGGTAAGAGCATGTTTATTTTTGTAAGAAAATGCCACACTGTCTTCCAAAGTGGCTGAACCATTTTGCATTCTCACCAGTAATGAAGAAGAGTTCCTGTGGCTCTACGTCCTCACCAGAGTTTGGGGTTGTCAATGTTTGGGATTTTGGCCAAATATTAGGTGTAGAGTTGTATTTCATTGAATTAATTTGCAATTCCTTAATGGTATGACGTTGAACATCTTTTTGTATGCTTATTTGCCATCTGCGTATACTTTTTGGGTGAAGTGTATGTTCAGATCTTTTGTGTGTTTTAAAAAAAATTGAGTTGTATGGCATTCGCATCGTGACTGAGTGGTTAATGAACCCAACTAGCATCCATGAGGATGAGGGTTTAACACCTGGCCTCTCTCAGTGGGTTAAGGATCCGGTATTGCTATGAGCTGTGCTGTAGGTCACAAATGCGGCTCGGATCCAGTGTGGCTGTGACTGTGGTGTAAGCTGGTGGCTGCAGCTCTGATTTGACCCCTAGCCTGGGAACCTCCATATGCCTCAGTTGCAGCCCTAAAAAAAAAAAGACTAAATAAATAAATAGCTGAGTTTTTCATTTTCTTATTGTTGAGTTATCTATTAATATTTTCTAGCTGAGGTAAACCTAAGGGAATCAGCTTATTAAAAAAGAAAAAAGCATCTCCTGATAACAGTCAGTAGCTGACCTGGCACTCGCAGCTAGACCTTGATGTTCTCATGTTGAACATGAGCAGTTTCGTAGGTCTTCCATATTAGACTGAGACAGTAATGGTTTGAGACAAAAACAGGACCACTTTGTAATCATGTCTGAACACAGACAAAAGCAAGAACATGGTGCAAACCACAAAAAATCACCACCGTCCTCCTCTCTGTGCTAACATTATTGCTGCTGCTTTTTTAAAAAAATCAATCTTAGCTTTAGTCCTACCCCATTCTTCATGTATCATACATAAAAATTATTAAGGTATTCAGTATAAAATTGTTCCCACTTTCTGAGAGTACCAAATCCAGAAGCAAAATCTCTTTCCTTGGAATCTCCCCAATAAGACTGAAAAATGCAGGACTTTCCGTACTATAAGCAGCAAATTCCTGGGCCAGCTTGATCACCCTACTCTCTTAGTATTTGGTCTTCCTTGCTGTAAACTCATAAATCCAGCCTTGTTTTATTGCCGGTTGTGGTCCTGGTGGTCTTTGGTAAGGGTCAAAGTCCAATCAATAAAATCAAAACAAAGCAAATACTATGCTAGTGAAGTTACTAGATTGCTCCTTAACAGTTATGTCTTAAGTGATTTCTTTCTAATGATAGAAAGTGGAAAATTGAATAATTTATGGGGAAGCCAAAGAGCATGCTGAATCCTAACACAAAGAAATTATCCAGAAAATATTGTTATGTCATAATAAGAAGGACTTTGTTTTGTTTTGTTTTATATAACAGCTTCCCTTCCTTTCTGTTTGTCAGGGATCATGTCTGACCACCAGTTTGGTAACCAGTTTATGTGTAGCGTGGTGGCCTCTCATGTGAGTCATCTGCCCACTACCAACCTCAGCTTCGTCTGGATTGCTCCACCTGCTGGCACAGGCTGCGTCAATTTCATGTAAGTACCCAAAGTGTCTGTGACTGGTACAGAAAGCGCATGTTATTGAGCCAAACTTGGGGCCACTCACCCATGAATAGTAAAGTCAGTCTGTTGACACTGGGTGGTGGTGAAGAAAACTGCAGCATTTATTGCAGGGCACCAAGCAAGGAGTCCAGGCAGCTAGTACTCAAAAGACCCAAACTCCCGAGTTCTTTCAGGGAAAGGTTTTAAAAGACAGGGTGAGGCAAAGGGTTGCAGGGTGTGTGATCAGCTTGTAGACATTATTCTTGTTGGTTGGTGGTAAGGTGATCAGGAATCGTTATCATCAACCTTCTGGGGTTAGAGTGCTTGGTCAACATACAGTTAACTTCTTCTACCTGGTAGGGGTTTCAG
Source organism: Catagonus wagneri (assembly GCA_004024745.2). NCBI lineage: Eukaryota > Metazoa > Chordata > Mammalia > Artiodactyla > Tayassuidae > Catagonus > Catagonus wagneri. The sequence goes on along the minus strand of PVHT020000151.1, from coordinate 1,664,222 downwards.
TATCTGAAAAGCAGCTCAGAGGGTATGGCACAGAATATTATCTGCAGCCCTTGAAAAGGAATATTATCTGTAGTTCATGACTTTGTTTAATAGCTAAACTTTTATTATTTTGTCTTGCTTGTTTTCCTTTGTTAATGAATTTTCTCAGTTCCCTGATTAAATTTATTATTTGACACTCACGGAAGGCCAAGGAGGCTAAAGATCTTCTGTTAACAAGAGGCAGGCGTAGGACATGGGCATTGGTTCTGTCCCCAGAAGGCCCCATAGGGTCTTGTTTGGTTACAAATATACCTCTCATGGTATAACATATATAGCAGCTACTTAAATGTATTATTTTAACAGATTTAACCTTAATTAAATCCACCCATTTTGGCATCAAAAAGAGGCCAAAACTGTAAAAACTGAAAAAGGTCATTTTAGCAGTTTATATTTGCATATTTATGTGTATCTTAGGAGATCTAAATTAGCTTGCAGCTGACAAAAATACACAATAAGGTAAGTATGTGTAGAAACCAAGGCAATAGGAAAACGATGTTCAGAAAACAAGATAAAAACAGGTACAAACAATGCTGTGAGGCCCCATATTTGGTTTAGAAGAGGACCACAGATTTAGCTTTTAGCTTGCTAGTCATTAGTGTCAAGCCAGCTGATTCATGGTGGTAAGAAGCCAGGACTCCATAGAAACTTACTGAATCTCTCCTGTGCTCTCATTGAGAGATACAGGAAAATGTAGTGAATGGTACCCCAACAGCATCCTTAGATAAATGCTGCATTATGGATGATAGGCTGTGACTTATGACATCTCTCAGTATAGATGTCCCTACCTCTGCTCCACAGTCACCACTCATCATCTTTCTTGGTCATCTCTTCTTTTTCCCATAGCATTTTTTTCACTTCTAACACATGATATACTTTATTTATTTAATTATATATGTTATTTGTTATCTGACTATTCCTGCTGAAATCTAAGTTCCTCAAAGGCAAGAACTGTTTTTCTATTTATTTCATTGACTCACCCCAACTGTCTAGGACAGTGCCTGCACACAGTAAACATTCAGTAAATATTTGTGGAATGGGTGAGTAGGCCAGTGGAATAAGGTCAAAGGCAGCTCAGAAACAGCTATTCTCCAGGCAGTTAGGCGAAATAGAGTTGGGAGTCATCTTGAGTGGTGTTCTCTTCCAACCTTCTGCACAGAGAACAAAATCCCATAGAACCTGCATTCTTCAAAATTTACCACATTTCCTTCCCCCTTAATAATACACATTTCACTGTCAAGTGTTTATCACTGATTATAAACTCTTGCTGCCTATCCTTTGAGTTAGGCTGCAAACAGATTCGTCCCACCCAGCTGGTTGACATTTACTCCTGTCATTTTATCCCTCGGAAAGTTTTTCATACTTGAACACTTTCCTTTCAATACCTCTTCCTAAGATGACAAGAGTAGTTGGCTTGTCCACTTCCAGCCTTTTTCTTGTCCAGTCCGTCCTGCATGCACACTGTTGTCCAGTTACTCTTCCTGAGGTACAAGTTTGATCACACAGACTTGGATATCCTAAAACTGCCTCCTAAAGACCAAGCCCAGTGTTCCCATCATGGCTCAGTGGTTAACGAACCCAACTAGCATCCATGGGAATGTGGGTTTGATCCCTGGCCTCGCTCAGTGGGTTAAGGATCTGGTGTTGCCGTGAGCTGTGTTGTAGGTTACAGACGTGGCTCAGATCCCACATCGCTGTGGCTGTGATACAGACCAGCAGCTTTAGCTCCAATTTGACCTCTAGCCTGGGAACCTCCATATGCCTCCAGTGCAGCCCTAAGAGACAAAAAGACAAAAAAAAATTTTTTTTAAGTTAAAAGTAAAGACCAAGCCCTTTGGCATGGGTTTGAAACCTCTTCCAAATCATGCTGTTTGTCATCCTCTCTCTTATTTCCCATAGCCTGCCCCTCCTGATGGTCACAAATTGGCAGCACTTCCCACAATTCCCTAAACACTCCATGATTTTCTCCACACCTTCCCTTAGCCTAGAATGGTTTTTACTCTCAAATCCAATTGTTAAATTCCCACACATCCTTCCAGCTGGCATTCTTAAAAAACCTTCTGTAAAGCCTTCCAAGACATTATCAACAGAAGTGATGTATATTGTCACATTTTGCTTGTAACTCTATTATAATGCTTATTATATTTTTATTATATACTTATGAGTTCATTTCTTGGCTTTTCTATTAGATTAGATTGTACAAGGACAAGTTCTTATTCTTTTTTTCCCTCACACTTTAGAAATTATAGTTGATTTACAATGTTGTGCCAATTTCTGCTATACAGCAGAGTGACTCAGTCATACATATATATATATATATTCTTTTTTAAAAATATTATTTTCCATTATGGTCTATCCCACACCAAATTCTTATTTCTTTATGATTCTTTCACAGTTGGTTCAAGGACTATACATGGTTCAAGGATTATACATGGAAATCACAGAAAATTCCCTTTGAATTCTGTATCCTGTGAGGGTGGGGGATCAGTTCTAGAACCTTCCATGTACGCTCAAGTCCCTTATGTAAAACTGCATAATACAGTTGGTTCTCTGTATCTGCAGTTTCCACATCCAGAGATTCACCTGAATGTGGAAGCGAAATCCAGGGATATGGAGGGACAACTGTGTATGATGTTCAATGTTGTCTTCTTCTCTGACTCTCTCTGTTGGCATGCTTTATCTCACTCCTGTTGGCACTTGTTAGGATAATTTAAATTCTTGCCGTGTATAATTTCTTCATTTAAAACAAGAATTACTTAGGAGTTCTCTGGTGGCCTAATGGTTAAGGAGTCAGTGTTGTCACTGCTGTGGCTTGGGTTCAGTCCCTGGCCTGGCAACTTTGGCGTGCCATGGGCATGGCCAAATAAAATAAAATAAAGTAAGAATTACTTTTTTGAAAGAATACAAAGTAAATCTATGCCAGCAATATAGAACTGCCAATTTCAAAATAAATGTAGTTTTTAATTATATTTGTTTTAAAATGATATGCGATGATTTATGGCCTCACCGTTCCTGGGATATCAAATTATATTCTCTTCTAGGAAATTACTTAGATGTTTTAAGTCAGCCCCAAACAATGTTTTATTAGCAGTTGGTAAAAAAAAATACGGTTTGGTTAGAAGTAATTTTTATTGATGACAGAGATGTTTACATAATCTCACTTGTATTTCCTAATAAAATTTTGATGATGCAGTTTGCACTTTTTAGCATTATTAATAAATGGTTAAGCCTTTGCTGATTGTAAGTCATGACTATGTTGAATGTTACTCAGAGTAGCTGCTTCCTGTGTGGGCAAGATGCTTTTGTTGATCTCTTTTCCTGATTAGTTTGTGAGAGAGTGCTGGAAAACTGAAGATTGAATATGGACCGCTGAACAATTCATTTGAAATGTTCTGAACTAAAGTCTTAGGATTTCTTACCTTTGTTCCTTATTACAGTATTTTTTTTCTTTTTTAGGGCCACACCCATGGCATATGAAAGTTCCCAGGCTAGGGGTCGAATCGGAGCTACAGCTGCCCGCCTATGCTATAGGGAGGATCCAAGCTGTGTTTGTGACCTACAACACTGTTCACAGCAATGCCAGATCCTTAACTCACTGAGCAAGGCCAGGGATCGAACCCACGTCCTCATGGATACTAGTCAGGTTCATTAACTGCTGGGCCACGACAGGAACTCCTCCTTGTTACAGTATTTATTATGTGTTGAGTAGATCTGCATATATATGAGTTAATATCTGTAATTAGCATGTGCCCAGCAATACTTGAAGAGAATTGCTGATGTTCAACATTAATTTTAAACATTAAACAAAAATAAAATAACAGAAAAATCTATGATATTGGAACATAAATATACTTTGAGTCTCTCTTTTCTAACCTAAAAATTAAATATTTTATTTTTAAATGTAGGAAGAATTACTTTTTAGAACTTCAACTTCAACCAGTTTGTAATGTGTTTTGTATGATATTTTCATATCATTAGTTAAATTCATACCATTACTCAATTTTTCACATGTGTGTTTTCCTTTATAACTGGATTTTAAATCCCCCAGGGTGAGGGATTGTATGTATATTTTTAAATACATAATAGTTTCTAATATTGAACAGTAGACAATAAAAGATCCTCAATAAATATTTCTTAATAGCTAGTAATGATATATTTCATTGATTCTAAATACAGAATTTTTTTTTTGGCATTTTGGAATCTCTAAAGCTGCATCTTACATTTGATGGCATCTTATGATTATAATTTGCAGCATTTACTTTATTTCTGAAGCTTATAATTGATAGTGTCTTGGATTTGAAGAAACCCACAACTAATATTTATCATTTACCGTATATTTGGTGTCTTTAGAACTGGCAATTGACTCGCCACTGTACCCAGTTTTGCAACCTCATATTAGTACAGACAGTGTATGATGTAAACTCTGTGATTTTAAAACTCAGTTATCTATTTAAATCTTTTTTTTTAAAAGATCTCGTAATAAGAATTATGGAACATTTGAACTGAAGTCCTAAACAATTATATAATGTATTGTGTGTGCCTGTCCCAGAGAAGAGTAAATGGCATGCTGGTTAAATAAACCAGGTTTTATTGCTTAACCACTTAGCCACATAGTCATTTGGATTGTGTTTTTAGTGCCTTTCTCATTAAAAATAATCAAGTGAGAGACACACAGAAGAGGATGGCCTGAGGATGAAGTTGCAGACTATACTGGTACAGATATGTCAAATGGATCAGTAGCTAAAATTATTTTGTCATTAGTTTTTGGACACTGGTTATATTTTAAGTGATAATTTAATTCAAAGATCTGCTTATTGTCCAGCTCTTGTACAGTTTGTCTTTACTTTTGTATTTGATTAGTCTTTAGTGTCTAGTAAGCCTAGAGTTAATAGAGGCACTTAATTAAGATTTTGGATATAAAGTAAAAATAAGATGCCCAAGGATGAGGAGTTGGTGCAGAGAGAAGAGAGGGAGGGGAAAGAAGAAAAAAAGGAGGGAGGAGGAAGAAGAGAAGGAGGAGGAGGCAAGAAGGTAAGGACAGGGTAAGGAAAGAAGGGGGTAAGAAGGGAAGGAGGGAAGGGAGGGAGGGAGGAAGGAAGGAGAAAGGAAGGAAGGAGAAAGGAAGGGAGAAAATCTCCAGGGTATCCTCTCTGAAAGTTAGTGAGAAGCTAATAGGGAAAGAGGGTTGTAAAATAACAACTGCAAACTTAATATTTTTGAAAATTTAGAAGGGACCAGCCACTGTTCTAAGTAGTTTACATCATTTAGTCCATTTTATTCTCACAGTAATCTATGAAGTAGGTGCTATTATTTTTATCGTTATTGTTGTTAAAGAATGGTTGATTCACAGTGTTTCATCAAGTTCTGTGTATAGCAAAGTGACCCAATCATGCACATTTCCCTGTGCTGTACAATAGGATCCCATTGCCCATCCATTCCAATTATAACAGTTTGCATCCAAAAAACCCCCAAATGCCCATCCATCCCACTCCCCTGCCCCGAACCCCAAGTCTGCTCTTCTTGACTGTGATCTGTTTCTGTTTTTGTTTATTTGTCATTTTTAGATAGGATCATCTGTTGCATATTTCAGATTCCACAAATAAGTGATATCATGTGGGATTTGTCTTTTTCCTTCTGGCTTACATCACTTAGTATAAGTAGGTGTTATTTTTACCTCAGTTTACAGATGAGTCAGTCAAGCTTCAGAGATATTATGTAACTTGCCTAACATAAGTCACCTAATGATTGACATGACCTGGATTCAGAGGCAGTCCATTTTCAAACAGGCGATTTTTTTTTTTGCCACGTCACTGCATTTGCCTCTAAAATCATCATTTACCTATTTTTATGATAAAATACACATTATTGATATGATGAAAATTAAATAGAGTTTTTAATGGGGTATTAGAATCTCTAACTTTTTTAAGTGACCAACATGTGTTCCCTGTCCTCGTTTTGAAATCTGTCTCAATAGGAGATATCTAATATTATGTAATTCATTCAAATATCCTAAAGCACTGATTTAAACTTCTGAAATGTGGAGAAAGTGTTAGACTAATGTGTCAGTCATGGGTCTGATCTTGATAAGTGTGACGTAGATTCATTCTTTGGATGCTGAGTCTATCTCAACCCATATTACAAGGGGATCACAGGTAGGGAGAGAATCTGTGAATTAAAGGCAAAATTGATCAAAATCAATTTTAACTGCTTGGGCAGAGATGCTACCATAATATTAGAATAAAAATGAAATGCAGAAGGAGATCAGATTTGTGCCTAAATTAATGCTAATTTAACCTTTAGTGAAGTCCCTCAAAACAGAGCAGGATGAAGCAAGCAGTGTTCTATTTAAGATACTCAAACAAGAATAGAGAATTGAACTCAGGGCAGCAAAGAGGTAACAGGTAGACCATATTTGAACATTAGATATTTTAAAAGAAGGTTCTCCTAGAGGGACCTTAAAAATACACTAAACAAGAAGACAAAAAAAAATCGTTTTAAAAAATTGAAGACGTTAGCAGTTTCTGAACACTGAACAAGCTCAAAGCAATGCAGGTACAGAGATTTGAAATACGGCCTTGAGTGTATCTCTGGTGCCTTTAATTTTTGATGAGAGCCATTCTAGTCTGTCTGGAGAATCCCTCATGAAAGATAGTGTGGTTGCCCATTTATTCACATCCATCAGATGATATTGGACATGTTTGCCTTGTTACTTAAACATTAGAAATAAGATCAGAAACTCCCCCGTGGGTGCGTTTAGGAGAGTGCATTCATACCTATAGATAAGAATGCTAACAGTTGGGACATACAAATGTTATTTTACTTATTAGGTTATACATAGCTTACTGCAAAAATAAATTACTTCTCATGTAAGCCTGAAATGACCATATCCACACTGTTCGATAAAACCTGATGTAGTATTTCCCAAGGGAGAAATTTCATCTGTCTCCTAAGTCACAAGCTTGTTATTATTTTTTCTGATGGTCCAGTTTTCTTTTTTAAAACACATTTCCCAACTTGAGGTAATTATTTCAGTTCTTCTCATACCTTTGAATGACGGATAAAAAATTATCTACCCTTAAAAGTGAGTGGCTAGAAGCCTAACTGATAATTCTTTTTGCTCCATAGCCCTGTTTTTCATCAAAGTTAAATGGCCAGCTAGGCTTTGACAAGGAGATAGTCAAAGTTCAGGGACTAATTTGTGTTCTTACTTATCCAACATTCTGGCAAATGAGGTCAAGATGCTTCCTGGGGTTTTAATCCTTAATTTTAGGGAGTATGGTAAAATGTTGATAAAATATGTCCATTAATCACCAAGAAGGTATGAAGAAATTATTTTTGTTAATATTAGTTATACAACATTTTATTAAAAAAATTTACAGATAGTCAAAAGGCAAAACTATTCCCTTCTTTTTTTTTTTTTTTCTTTCTGTACCCTTCCTGTGTCTCCTTTTAAAAATCCACAGTGTAAGTGGCAGTGGTTATATTAGGAAAATCTTCTGGAGTCCCACTTGACACTTTTCTGTGCATCAAAACATAAGACCACCAGAGTAGAATTGTTTTATAGTGGGAAAAAATTGCCCAATTCAGTATGAAAGATTTTGAACTAGGGTCCAAAGATGAACCTGTATCTATGGAACTTTATGCCAGAGTAAATTGTTGTTGGTAATTTTTTCTAATGTTGGCTTTTTTCTTTTTAATATAAAAAAGGTGGTTTTCCTAATGTTAAGTTTTAGAACCAAACTAAACCAAACCAAAACAAATCCCTGGGGCAATCCCATCCTTCCCTTCTTCCCTCCCTTCCTGTAGTGGAATTGTAACCCATGGAGGGTACTTAAGTAAAGGGACCGGGGTTTGGAATCCACAAGACAGTCCTTATTACAAGTCCTTGTGGTTTAGGTGGGATTACTACTTACTTGAAAACACGTGGAACATTTGTGAAAGCAGAAAGACAAAATCAGTAATTCTAAAAGCTTTCTGTATGACAGTGATTAGCAGTTCTTTGTATCTGATAGAAATTTCCTAAATGAGATAGGGGCAGAGATTTGGGTTATTTCTGTTAGTAGAATTTGATGGAACCGGTTTTAGAAGCCTCAAGTGTGAAATTATTTTTTTCTTCAGACTATCCACACAGTCAAAAATAGTGATGACAAAGATGTCTGGGAAACAGGTAAATGAATTTTTTTCATGGCAACAACAAATCCATAGCTTGCCAGTACAGTCACTTGGATAATAGGTATTAGTAGTAGGATTTTTTAAATTCCGCTTATAGTAAAATCTCTGAATATTAAGGCATTATTATAAGTATGGAATAAAATTTTGATTGCTTCTTCCAGATAAGAATTTTTTAAAGAACTTATCTTGTCCTCTATGCCATTGGGTTTGTATTAATATACAGACATGTACACACACACACACACACACATACACACATACACACACATATACATACATACACACACACACGCACATGGGTGTTTGTGTATATACATGCATATGTATATACACACATATACAGGTAAGCATATATATAAACACACATGTATTCTAAAATTTGTTTAAAGTTGTACTTTCTAAAATGGTAGCTACAAGCCACATGTGGCTTTTTAAATTTAAAATAAAGTTGAGTAAAATTCAAAATTCAGTTCTTCAGTTACACTAGCCACATTTCAAGTTTCCAGTAGCCACATATGTCTAGTGACTATTACATTGGTCAGGACAGATCTAGAACATTTCCATCATTAGAAATCAATGTAACACTGATTTAGAGGATCGAATGAATTCTTCTTTCCTCTCATGTTATCTTAACATTTACAGAGAGTAACCCCGAACTTCAGAGGCCATACAGAAGGAATAAAGTAAAGCAGAGATTTTGCACTTGTCCTGTGAGCTTGAAGTATCATAACTGCTAACCTGGACAAGTAGAGCAGTTTATGTGAAAAGCTGGTTAACCAAACTGTTTAATTTTGTCAGTGCAGCAAGTTCTGTGGTCCTTAACTTTATGGGCAATGGTAGGCCAGTGTGGCAGATGAGGACTCCTTCTGGTTAACTTCTTGTATAGCACTTAGGCCTTAGAGCTGCTCTTAGACTGCCCTGGGCTTCCTCTGCTCCCATGCCTGGGTCTCAGCCCCTGCACCAACCCTGTCAGTCCTCTGCCGCTGCACCCTGCCACCCCAGCCCACTACTCCCGTGACACAGTGTTTTAAGTTCTGGGCCTTTTCAAATGTGCCCTCATGGCATGAAAATTTACCACCATGTACCTAATATCTAAAATTAACTGGTCTGCAAGGCTAATCATCATTAATAGGAAAATGAGTCATAATGAAGTTTGGAATACCATTTGATGATGATGGCAGTATTAGTAAAAATAGCACCTTCCATGTAGTGAACACCTGTGTACCAGGCAGCCTACTAAGTTCTCCTCTCCCAGCACCACCACTACTGAAGGACAAGGCTGAAAAGCTCACAGGTCTGTTTTGATCCAAAACACGTCCTCTTAACTGCCATCCTATGTTACCACTCTGTGTCATTTTAAAAATAGTGATTGGGAGTTCCCTTCGTGGCTCAGTGGTTAATGAATCCGACTAAGAACCATGAGGTTGTGGGTTCGATTCCTGGCCTTGCTCAGTGGGTTAAGGATCCAGCGTTGCCATGAGCTGTGGTGAAGGTTGCAGACGCGGCTTGGATCCTGCATTGCTGTGTCTGTGGTGTAGGCCAGAAGCTACAGCTCCGATTAGACCCCTAGCCTGGGAACCTCCATATGCCGTGGGTGCGGCTCTACATAAAGGCAAAAAGACAAAAAAAGTAAAATAAAATAAAATAAAATAAATAAACATAGTGATCATGGAAGACAGTATAGCAACTTGGGAGATTACAATATTAAATGAGAAAAGCATAAAGAACTATTTCTACAATTTTAAACACATTAAAATTATGTTTGCAGAGGACTTCTAGCATTATGGAAGTCATGATGAGTGGGCATGCTAGAAGCTCTTTCCATGGTTAAAATGAGTAAGCATTTGAAACATATCTAAAACTGGCTTGAAAGAAAAAGAAAATACAGGGTTCTGGGAAAAAAAAAGAGCTATCAAAGCTGGATAAGGAAGTGGGAACTGACATTGTTGGCCTATTGGTATTCTAAACCTGGGTTTAGGTCCTAGAGTTTTAACCTGAGTGGGGCCTGGAACTGCGGTCACGAGCATCTTCAAAGACAGTAGGCTATAAGGAAGGAGAGGGAGCAGGAATTGGGCCCTCTGCATGAAGCCTGGAGCCTTAAAGGATTACCCAACTCTGCTTGAGAAAACAGCAAAGAAGCTTGTCATCTGACTGGGGCCTTTGGTAAAGTCACTTATGAGAAATAAAAGCTCTCATCATGTGAAGAATCTAATTTTACATTATTAACCTGGTGTAGAAAATTAGAAGAAATTAATATCAAATAGAACTGTTAGAAGGGGAATGTAGAAAGAATGGAGACAGTCATATTTTAAGAGAAAAAGGAGGAGAATTTCTAGAGTTAAGGACATGTGTCTTTTGTACCTAATCAAGATAAATAAAATAAATTAGCACTGATGTAGATCATAGTGAACCTTCAGAATATCAAAGACAGAAAATCTCAAAGACCACCAAAAAGAAAAGGCAGGTAACCTGTAAATTTAATTTGGCAATGGTCATTTTATCAGCAGCAAGAGACACCAGATGACAATGGAACAAGTGGGGAGGAGAGTAATTGTCTTCCCAGAATTCTGTACCCTGATAAATTATCAGTTAGTGTGAAAACAAGATAAAAATATTTTCAAAAAATAGGGTTTTATTGTTTTTACCCCACAAAGATCATTTTAAAGGAGCAAATTTTTAAAGACTGTGCTTCAGTAAGAAGAAAACAAGCCCAGAAGAGGTAGGATACATGAAAATATGGTATGATGTACTAGTAAATACTAATAGTAAGCATTTTAGAAATTTATTTATTTATTTATTTATTTATTTATTCATTTTTAGCGCCACAGCTACCACATATGGATGTTTCCAGAGCTAGGTGTGGAATAAGAGCTGCTATGGCTGTTGGCCTACACTACAGCCACAGCAACACCAGATCCAAGCTGCATGTGCCACCTAAGGCACAGCTTGTGGAAATGCTGAATTATTAACCTACTGAGAAAGGCCAGGAATCAACCCGCATCCTCATGGACACTATGTTAGATTATTAACCTGCTGAGCCATAACAGGAACTCCTAGAAATTCTAAATGAGCATTGAATATATAAATAAATTCATATATATTTATAAAAGCATAAACTAATAATTGTGTTAGGATAGAATTTAATGGCAAAGAATGACCAAAACACACTGCAACATTAACTTGTAATTTGGAAAAAGGAGGGAAATCAGTGTTAAAGTTTTCTAAGGTCCTCCACTTATTCTGGAAAAAGGTTGTAAGCTTAACTAAGGATGATTGTTAAAAACATAAATATATAGAAAAGAAGTAAGTTTTTAGCTTCCAAAATAGGGCATGGGGTAGAGACAGAATTAAATAAAACTTAATCTACCAGAAGAAAGAGAAAAAGGCAAATACAGAAAGCATAGGAATATGAAATGTAATATAAATATGTAGGTATATATACATATATAGATGTATGTGTGTGTATATATATACATATATATATATATATAATTACAATAAACATAAACAGATTAAATTCACCAATTAAAACACTGGGATTTTCAGAATTCAATTTCAAAAAAAAAAGCAGCGTACTGCTTGTAAGAAACAAATTATACTTAATGGTACAAAAACATTAAAAGTAAAGACAAGTAAAAGATATAACAGGAAAATGTTAACCAAATAAGTTGGTATCACTATATTTTTGAGGTATAGATGATTCATAGGTGTCATGATATTAATATCGACGAAATAAATACAAGCTAATAATATTAGTGATAAAATAATTTCTTGAAAACAAAATAACATGCAGAGACCTGAAAGTAACATGCAAAATTCAAAAATGCCTATGAGGTGGCATAACACTGGGTACACATTTTCTAATAATTTCAATTGCACGTTAGTATTATAGCATTATTTGAACAAAAATTCTCTAAAAATTAATTGTTGGATGAGTGAATGCATATATACATGAATTTAAAAAAATGCCTTAATACATAAAGGTACCAAAAGATTATTTTAGACAATTAGGGTTTGTGCTATGTTATTTAGACTTCTGGGCATGCAGTGGTGGCAGCTGGCTTTATGTTTTAACATTTTAAATTGAAAGGGCCAAGTCTACATAAAACTTTACTGTTAAAAAATTTTTTAAAGAAGAAAGCCGTTTGAGGAAACAAAAATATTTAAACTACATATTTCTGGAATTCTAAGATAACCTTTTAAAAATTAAATCAGTTCATATTCAGAAATTGTCTTATTTAACACAGAGAAATAAATTTTAAACAAAATTATTTCTGTCTCCACTTAGCACCTCACAATATTGAGATCAGGTTTGGGTTATCCACACTGACAAGTCCTAAGCTGGAAACAAAACTGTGTTAGTCAAATCTCCTCCATTTGTCTCCACTACTGTTATTTATAGAAGAGATTATGAATAATATGAACATATTAGTTGTCTGGGCTGACATATATTTCAAAGAGCAGTGCCCTATAATATTATGCAAAAAATAAACAGTAGAAGTGCTTCCCATTTAAAATGTAGTTGCTACTGTGGTTGCAAAGGAGCTGAGATGGTTGGTCCCTTAATCAACCCCTGGTTTTAACTTAGGCAAATATATTGAAAGTATGGCTGTAAAGCTAAGCTACATAAGCCTTTCTTCTAAATCCGCCTGCAGGCATTAATGCTCAGATTTGAGATGGCATCCTTATTTGCTAAGTGCAAAGATGGTTACAAAAGAGATTTTCTCACTTTGAGGATAAAAGCTAAAGTATTCTTTAATTTTGGTTACTGCCTGGCTCATCTCAGCACCATAATAGTTATTTGGTTCAAAACCAAAAAGTAGCAATACAGTACTTACATGTCTGTGGACCAAAATTAGATGAAAAATTGCTGTTTCTCATCTCCAAAGCTATTTGCTGCACATTTTATAACCCTCAAGATGCCTTTTGTAATATGTGATAACAGAGCCAACTGCAGCATCTGCCTGGAAAGAGATTACTTTAATTATGGACTCTATGTCCTATTTTCTGCAAGTGATCCCCAGAGACAGGCTTCCTGCTGGAGGAGAGGTGCAAGGATGCACATTAAAGCTTACACATCAACCATGAAGAGGTGGATAAAGTGAGACAAGGACACCCATAAACTGCCTTCATTTTCCTAGTCTGTGATGTGATGGAAGAGTCTATAGTGATAGGTTTTTAATTATTCCAGCATCTGTTCTTATGAACTTCTGATGGTCAGGGCAAGAGGAGCTTATAAAAGATCAAAATCCTTGACAACTCTGTACAGGACACAGACTATATGAAAAAGGTTAGGTAAAACATCATTCCCCAAAGTTTTTCTTCCAATTTGAAAATACAGGTGCTTTATTAGTAACTTGCTATAATATTATTAGAAAGTGAAGCTAAGTGGTTTTCTTGTCACCCCCAGTTCTCGATAACACATCAAGTGCCTCATTATTAAGAATTTGTTTGCCATTCAGCATAATAGAGCTGCTCATAATGAATTTCATATAGAATCAATGTCTATGTCTTGTGTATTTCCATGGAAGTTCTTTATAATTTAACATTGATTTAATGTTATGAAAGGACACTTAAAGCAAATTGTTACCTTGTTCATATTAATTACAGAATTAGACTCCTTGATGAATAGCTTTTTAGAGAACGAGTGTTTTTTTCTTTGTAAAAGCACAGCACATACGCACATGGGATACTTGGGACTTCATCTGATTTTTCAAAAAGTATAAGCACATTTTGCATTATATAAAAGATGAGGGATTACAGAAGAGTAACCATGAGAATTATTTTTAAACTTCAAAAGGAGGAATTTAAGTGATTTGGCATGGAATTATTTTGTGTGGGGGAGGAGAAAATGAAACAGAGAAAACTGTATCTACAGTCCTAATAGGTGAAAACATAGTCTTTTAAATATTGAACCATTGTTTTTTGGTGTTGCAGTGAAATGCTGTTAATATTTTTATACTTTGATAAGGAAATCAAAGCAAATACATATTAGGGCATTTTAAACAGTAGCATTTAACTCTAAAAAACAAATAAAATATTTGATACTTTTCAGACTTTCTAGTTGGTAATAAGTACCAGAATGAAGAAACTTTTAAAAAATATATTGAAATGGATACTTTTACAAGGATTTTTACATTGTATATTTTATAGATGAATAACAGAATCCTTGTTATCGATATATTCATCAGAACTTATATAAATGGAAAATAGGTTTAGTGTCCTTGGCTACAAGGAATTCAAGGTATATTTATGAACTTGTGGAAAATAGGAAACTGAAAAGAAACTGAGAGTTTAAATAACTGTACTGTATCATCAAGGCAAGGAGAATGGCACCCTTGGGGAGTTCCTGTCGTGGCTCAGTGGTTAACAAATCCGACTAGAAACCATAATGTTGTGGGTTCAATCCCTGGCCTCGCTCAGTGGGTTAAGGATCCGGCGTTGCCGTGAGCTGTGGTGCAGGTCGCAGACGTGGCTTGGATCCCACGTTGCTGTGGCTGTGGCGAAGGCCGGCAGCTACAGCTCCTGTTAGACCCCTAGCCTGGGAACCTCCATATGCCGCGGGTGTGGCCCTAATAAGGCAATAAGGCAAAAGACAAAATAAATAAATAAATAAATAAATGGCACCTTGGAGCATGATGTGATGACCTCTTTGAAGATCAAAAGCAGAGTTTTCTCTCAAGGAGTATTTATTCTGTAATTTCAGTTCCATATTGAACTTTGGAAACTCCAAACCAGACTTTAGGTATATGTTTTTCATCCAAGCATTATATTTGGAATGTTTGCTTTTTCCCTGACAATTATTTGTTTCAGACATGCGTCTTGTAAAAAATGTGAAATTAATTTATATTGACTTTCTGTATTTTATATTTGAGTCAGAATGCAGAATGCCTTAATTTGGATTTATAATTAAAAAAATGATGGTAAACAAATATATACTGAAAACAGGCTTTGTTTTTCACATTTAAACTTGACAATAAAACTGCTTCCCACACCACAGCTCACGGCAACCCTGGATCTTTAACCCACTGAGCAAGGCCAGGGATTGAACCCACAACCTCATGGTTCCTAGTCGGATTCGTTTCCGCTAAGCCATGATGGGAACTCGTAACTGCTTCTTTTTAAAGGAGCCATTGTAACAAATTTTAAAAAAATATTTCATTGTATATTATGATTGTGAAAATAATGTTTATGTAGTGAAGAAAACTTAAAACCACAGGTATGTATGTACACACACATACATGCACATTGACAGTTGTGCCACTGCATATTCACATACACACACACACAAACACACACACACACATTCTACTATCTCACAAATAAGAATACTGACTCT
>PVHT020000151.1:1570623-1647675 GCA_004024745.2 Catagonus wagneri | reverse complement strand
AAATTTTAAAAAAATATTTCATTGTATATTATGATTGTGAAAATAATGTTTATGTAGTGAAGAAAACTTAAAACCACAGGTATGTATGTACACACACATACATGCACATTGACAGTTGTGCCACTGCATATTCACATACACACACACACAAACACACACACACACATTCTACTATCTCACAAATAAGAATACTGACTCTCTTGGAGTACATTTTTCTAGATGTATGTATCTGTTCAATTATATTTTTTTATAAAATATACATTCTATTTTCTAATCTAGCTTTGTTTTAAAGCTAATGATACATTATAAATCTTTTCCTAATAAACTTCCATCTACAACATCATCTGGATAGTAAGTAGTCTATTATGTGGCTTTACTGTAATTTTTTAATTCTTTATTTATGGACATTTGTTTCCAGTGTGCACTGTTGCAACAGCTTTATGATTAACTACCTTCTAGCTAATGCTCTTTGCACACTCCTAATTATGAAAGTATATTATTTTCATGTTATACTATGAGGTTGACCTGATTAAAATGACAAGCTAAACTATGAAGTCAGCCTGATTAAAGTCAAGTCATCTTATGATTTTTGTACTAAGGCCAACATCGCAAAGACCAATGGTAGTTAACTTTTCAACTTCTAGCAGTAATAGTTCTACATAATAATATTTGATAGTTATTAATAGATTAAGATAAATAGCACTTGCCTTATCATTGTTCTAACTGCCTAGTCATCACTTTAATTAAGAGAACATTGTCTCTCACTTTGCAATATTTTTGGTTCCATTGTTAAATTTCAATAAACGCCTTTTATTCTTTCTTTATTTTTATTTTTATTTTTTTGCTTTTCTTAGAGCCGCATCTGTGGCATATGGAAATTCCCAGGCTCTAGGGGTCCAGTCAGAGCTACAGCTGCTGTCTTATGCCACAGCCACAGCAAGGTGGCATCTCAGCCCTGTCTGCGACCTACACCACAGCTCATGGCAATGCTGGATCCCTGATCCACTGAGTGAGGCCAGGGAGCAAACCCGCATCCTCGTGGATACTAGTCAGATTCATTTCCACTGTGTCACAATGGGAACTTCAATAAATGCCTTTTAAATGTGTGTTCTTCAAATTCATTTGAAGAACAGCACATTCTGTTCCTTTTCCAAAGCTCCCTGGAATGCATAGCTTTGCAAATAGTCAGGAGTGAGTGAGACTCTTAATCTAATGTTTATATTTTTTAAAATTTCTGTTATTTCAGCTGTGTAATTTGAATGTATATCCCATTTTTTCTTGTGTAAGGAAAACAGAATGTAAATTTCACTAGTAGAATGGTTTTATTATATAAATACTCACTTTCTAAATTCTTAATTATTTAATGGTTTATAGACTCATAATAGAGCTTTTAACAGTGTCTTGAGTGACATTATACACATTTTTCTGTTTATTTATGCTATTTTTATGGAATTATCTAATTAGATTTTACTGGGAAAGTAAATGCTTAATATAAATATCCTTAAGCTTTTCCCAAAGGAAATCCTATAGACTAATTCTTAGATATCAGGTTTATTGTCCAGACACTAATGTGAGCATAATATTGACCTTTTTAACCATGTAGAAGATCTGTAAAATAACATCTTTTCCACCTTCATCTCTGCTCTTGCTATATCAAAATCAAGACATTCTGTCAAATAGAGCAGGCCTGACCACATATTTAGAACCTTGGCCTGCGACTTTGGATAGATGTCTGCCCTTGGTCTCGCCGCACTGATTTATAAATCACTTAGAGGTGAGAATTCACAGTGAAGTATTCTGTTTATGGGTATACTAGACTGTTCCAGGGAATGAAATGCTGACTTCATGTGTATAAATTGCAGGATGGATGGTATTGTAAACATGAGTGATCAGAAGAGTGACAAAATCAGCATTGTTACATAAACAAATTAAAGAATGTAAGAGGGAAAAGAATTTGAGCTGTTATTACAAAATGATACCTATGGGTTATCAGTTCTATTTGAAGAGGGAAGCCCAAGGATCAATTATGGACTCTTGTCTCCAAGTTCAGACAGGGTTGTTGTGGCTGGTCAGCGGGTCATAGAGGATAATTGGCTGTGTGTATGGCAAGAGAGCAGGCTTCCAGTGACTTTCCAGGGAGACTAATGTCACATCTATATTAACATCCTCATTATTGACCTGAAACGATAGAAAATAAGAAGTTAATTAAATTCTTAGATGATGCTAAATGGATAAGTGTTACTAAATTCCAGTGAGAAACAAGACAAAATTCAAAAGTTCCCTAGAGAAAGTTGGAGACAGTCAGGAAGTAGCAGCAACAAAACTGAAGTTGAAAAATGCAAGCAGATGTATCTAGTGAGAAAATCATTTTAAACACTGCTATTAGATAAGTTGGAATTAGAATGCAATGATGATAAAAGAGGCCTTAAGGTGATTTTAACAGAAAAGTAAATGTAAGCTTGAAATGTAATATAGTTAAAATGCTGCTGTTTCTAGAACCATTTTATTCAGATTCTGCAGAAAGGATCATACTAATACCATTTGTTGACTAGACCTTATTGAGAGTTTTTTGATTACAGACTACAAAGCAGTAAGAAAAAGCAAAGATTAGTTTTATTATATGTATTCAGTTATCCTATAGCCCAGGAAAATCAGTGCTAGCCAGCTACAAATTACCAGGAAAGTATGCTTCTTTTTCTTAGAATATGCCCCTTACCTTTCTAAAATAGATCGTAAGGCTCTCATTTTTAGGTACACCGCTTTCAGTTCGGCTCTATTCCAACTGTTCGCATTAAACTGTACATTCATTAACTGGGAAGAGTAAACCTGGAAATGAGTTTGTTTGAAAGGCTCCTTGGCAGCCAGGTGGCAGAGGTGGGAGTCTTGGTAGAGGAGGCATTGGATTCTGCACAAGTGTGGCACTGTGTTCTGCACAAAGGTTGTAAGAGCCAGGTGGACAGCTGGAAGGCCTGTTTCTGGGGACCTGGGGGAAAAAAGGCTGGGAGTGCTCACAACGTGGGAGCTGGTGGGGAGGGGGGAGGAGGTTAGTGAAAGTCACTTGAACTCAGATTTTTCTGATTCATCTGAAAATGCAAAGTGGCTGTGACCACTGCGACTCATTTTCTTCTGGTCCTCTGGAGGCAACAAGGCAAACCATTTGAATAACTAGCTTCATTCTCACGAGTTTATTCTTTACAGAAATGCTGTTAGCTTCTTCAAAGACTTTATGGTCGAGCTATTATATCAGTTACTGGATAGATTCATAATTTGGGGCACTAAAAAAAAACTTCCATCAGATTTAACACCTGAAATGTGTTTCCTTCTGGATGAAAGAAGTTTGGGGTGTTGATTTTTTTTTTTTAATTGTTATGTCTGCCAAGGGAAATCCACAATGAATTAATTTTGCTCAATGAATTTTTGCTCTTATAAAAGTATTTTAGTGCCAAACATAGTCTGTTCTGAATGTTGTAACAGAGGCATTTATTTACAGTTTGGTACATAGGTAGTTTGAGCTTCTTAGCATAACTTACAGTGAATTGATGACTTGTTATTTATTGCTCAACCACTCTTCAGGAGTGATTTATAGGGCCGTGCTATGCACTGGCGGTTACTTTTTAGTCTCTGTGCTGGCTGTCTCATCAATATCATTAAATGAATTCACAGTGACACAGCTCTGCTACTGTAGTTTTTGATATGAGGGATAACTGAACATAAATCAGGACTTATGTTTAATTCATAAGATGTACCAATCTCTCGTGTAGGCGTGAGTTCGGTTAGAGGATGTCACAAATTTATTTTACAGTACCTCTTGTGATTAAACTCAGGCTTTTCCATATGACTATATGCACCAGGTAAAAATAATAGGTTGCTCTACACTATGCCATTTTTCAGATAAATGCAGTTTGTTTTTACTTAAGCATGTGGTTTCTATTGTTGCCCCACCGCTGAGTTATGTTTTAGAAAATTAACACAGAGAGGTATAATGAAAGAGCAATTACTTCAAGTTTGTAATTCTTGTATATTTTTTAAGTAGTTTGATTATAAATTAATAACTGCAATTTATTTTTTAATCTTTTGCATAAGGTTTCAAAAAATAGAATAATCGAACATTCATGCTGTGTCAAATTGTTTTTACTTTAAGCTTCAAAATTTCTTTTCAGTAATAACTTTTAAAAATAACTATGGGAGAAGGGGCCTGTTTATCTTTCCTTGTTAGTCCAGTTCAATAAAAGGAAAATATAACTGCTTAATATATAGCAAGCAAAGTCAGTCCCTTGCTTGTTTGGAAGCAAACAACTATACAGAAAACAAAAATCAGGATGTATCTGCTTCCAAAAAAAAAAAAGGGGGGGGTGTGTGACAAAAAATGGACTCTTCTAGTGTCAGAGTAATTTTATTGGCATTATTCTTATCATCACTGCAGTGCCCGATATTTACTCTTTGAACCAAACACTATGAGTGCACTGTAATCCATGCAGAAGGCGCAATTTTTTTTTTCTCCTGGAGAGAAGGTACTCTGACTCCAGCCATGCTGTGACTATTGCAGTGGAAGGGTGGTGAGATCGCCAGGTTGTCGAGCCTTGTCACTGGCCGGCTGTAGAGCCCTGTGATCAGCTCTGCTGACTGTCACAAAGAAAGGGTATGACATGTTCCTGCCAATGAAAATAATTCCAACATATGCAAGAAACTGACACAAATGTCTTCCCCTCCTTCCTCTGGTTCCACTTGATTAGACCCAGGTTGAGGTCGTGATGATTTTAAGACCAACTTATTTGGGCCTTGCTCTGAAAAGAAGATGGATGAGCTATTGCGTTCAAGGCCCAACTGGCAAAAGGATGAGAGGAAATGACATTACTTAGTAGTGTAATAAGTAATTGATTTCATAACGCTTGGGGCAAAGGGCAGAGTAAATGCTAGCAGGAGAGCAGAGGAGGCCTGGGGCATGTGAGCAGAAGGGAAAGAAAGTAAGCACAGCAGAACTGGGGAATAGGGTGCCTTGGAGGAGAGAATTACTAAAGAAGGGGGTTGGTAACAGCAGGGTAATCGAAGTAGTTCCTTCTGGTATGAACTGTGAGATTAAATATGTATTAAAGTAGAGAGCTTCTGTAAACAGCATCAACCAGAAAATCTACTTCCTGGAATTAACATCTTTTCGGGAGAGGTCCTACTACACATAAAAGAAAACTTGACTACTGGTGGCTAAAAAAAATACGAGTCTGTTTTTGCTCACCCCCATAAAATCATTAATGTCACCTGTTCCCTTCCATGTGTGTGTTTCTGATGTCTGTGGTCACAAAAGGGATCCTCTTTTAGTGCCGCTTCCAGAATTTTCCTCCATATCTCTACATAGCATATTTATTTTCCAGTTGTTAGTTTTCCAATTTTAAGCATTATCTCTTGACTCTATAATGGGAGACTGGTTTTTTATCTTGTGATTATGGTTGGACCAGTATTAATGATCTATAATGCTGATTGTGTAAATACCATTCTTAGCTGAGTTATGTGCTGCACTGTAATTTCTTTTCCTTTCCAGCTTAAGGTTTTATTTTCCCCAGAATTAATAATTCCCTTGCTTTTTTATTTGCTTCCTTTTATAAGTATTTATTTCTCCCCTAGTTGTGTAAACCTTCTCTCACCACATTCAAACCCATTAGGTTTTCCATCAGCTGAAACATCTCAAGGAAATCTTCCATCATAGTCTATCCCAAGAGACTGGATATAGTTCCCTGTGATGGAAGATAATATGAGAAAAAGAATGTGTATGGATAATATGAGAAAAAGAATGTGTATGACTGGTTCACTATGCTATACAGCAGAAATTGCCACAGCGCTATAAATCAACTGTACTCTAATACAAATTTTTTAAAAAAATAAATCAGGATAGAGAATTCTAAGAGAGAGAGAGAGAGAGAGAGAGAAGATAGAAAAGAAAAGAAGAAAAGGAAGAAAAAAGTCATTCCTAGAGCCTTCTGGCCTCTTCTAATCTGGACTGGCCACTCTCTAGGCTGGCTGGTATCTCCTCTTTCTCTCTCTTGCTTTGCTTCTCTGGTTTCCTTTTATTTTACATAATCCTCTTTCTTATTTGTATTCTTTTTTTAGAGTATAGTTGATTTACACTGTTGTGTCAATTTCTGCTGTACAGGATAGTAACCCAGTCATACATATATGTACATTCTTTTTCTCATACTAACTTCCATCTTGTTCTACCCCAAGAGATTGGATATAGTTCCCTGTGCTGTATAGCAGGACCTCATTGCTTATCCATTCTAAATGTAACAGTTGGCATCTACCAACACCAAACTCCCAGTCCATCCTGCTCCCTCCTTCTCCCCCTTGGCAACCACAAGTCTGTTCTCCATGGCTGCAAGTCTGCTTTTGTTCTGTAGAAAGGCTCATCTGTGTCATATTTTAGATTCCACATAGTGGTATTTGTCTTTGGTATGTATGGTATTTGTCCTTCTCTTTCTGACCTCACTTAGTATGAGAATCTCTATTAAGTATCATACTTTACTTAGAATGAGAATCTCTTGCATCTATGTTGCCATAAATGGCATACTTTTGTCATTTTTTATAGCTGAGTAGTATCCTATTGTACATATATACCACATGTTCTTAATCTCTTCATCTGTCAGTGGACATTTAGGTTGTTTCCATGTCTTGGCTATTTTGAATAGTGTTGTAATGAACATATGAGTGCATGTATCTTTTTACAGTTTTTTCTTGATATACTCCCTGCCACTTTTCCTCCACTTTTGTCTTGTTGCTATTTTGTTGTTTGAAAGAGAGCCTCCTCTGGTAATTTGAGTAGAAAAAGAAAGTTTTGAGACTTTGTTGGTATGAAAATGTCATTATACCTCTTGATTGATGGGTTGATTGTATATACAATTCAGAACCTTTTGCCCCTTCTGTATAGCTTGAGGAGACCAAGGCCGTTCTGATTCTTAGCCCTTTCTAGGAAAATTTTTGTTCTTTACAAAGTTGTATGACTTGTACAGTTTGTGGAATTTGTTCTTTACAAAGTTGTATGACTTGTACAGTTTGTGGAATTTCACAGATATAGATTGTTGCAGTTGTTTTCATTCGTCGTGCTGGAACCTCACTGGGCGCCTCCGTCTGCAAACTCTTGTTCTTCAGGTCTAGGAAATTCTATTGAATTATGTCACTGAGGATTTATCCCATTCCCACCAACATTTCCCTATTCTTTTTATACTATGCCTTTGTCATAACACTTGATGTTTTGTATAGATACAAGGGTTTTCTTAAATTTTTGCTCTTATTTTCTATCTCTTTGTCTTTTTGCTCTACCTTCTGAGTGATTTCCTCAGCTCTATCTTACAAATATTTTACTGATTTTTTAAATGCTACTCTATTTCAGTTTTCTAATGCATTTTTTTCCTTTTGAATATTTTTATATCATAGAAAATTTTTTCCTCTTATGGCTGCACCTGCAGCATATGGAAGTTCCCAGGCTAGGGGTCAATTTGGGGCTGCACCTGCAGGCCTATGCCACAGCCACAGCAGCACAGGATCTGAGCCGCTTCTGCGACCTACACCACAGCTCACGGCAGCACTGGATCCTTAACCCACTGAGCCAGGCCAGGGCTCAAACCCTTATCCTCATGGGTACTAGTCGGGTCCTTCATCCATTGAGCCACAATAGGAACTCCAATAGAAATATTTTAACTGCACCATTTTTTCCCCTCTGTATGCATGAATAATCTCTATTTTCTTAATATTTTCCAGCTTGTTTTAGTCTCTTTTTCATAGCAGAGAATTTCCTCAAAAGTCCAGTGATCTTTGGCTACCAAATCACCCATAAGTTCTGTAGGGGGAATGTGGAGGGGTAGGGGTCCTCCTGAGAAAGATTGGTGGTAGTTGTCTTCGCTCCATGTTGATCTGGCTTGGTTAATTTCCTGAGGGTCTCAGACTTCAGTCTCTTTAGCTTTTTCTTTTAGGCAAGTTAGAGTTTCCAAAAAGGATGTTCCAGTCTCTTGAGGGAGGGTATACACCTGGTCCCCAGCCTTATGGCAGCCTCACCCATTATGTAAACTTTTATGTTACCTGTTGACGTTGTGGTGCTCTGCCCTCAAGTGTGCCTGGGGTTTCTGGAGAATAAACCTCCAGTATTTTGCTGGTGTGATGGAGGCCTGCCACTGAGCTACATAGCACTTAGGAAGCCTCTTAAACAGACTTCACCCGAGTCTCTAAATTCAGAAGCCATCTAGCACTACTCATTTCTGAGTCTTTTTCAGCCTCCCCCACTGCTGGATTCGGATTCAGTGTTCTGGTGTGTGCGAGGTTAGTTGCAACTCGTCCACCTGCTTTCCAGTTTCCCACATTTTGATGTTATCACTTCTCCTGCCTTCGTGGCTCTTTGAGTTTATGCCTTTTTTTGAAAACCTTTTACTATATTTTAGCGAGGTTTCAGGAAGGAGTGAAAGTTGATGTTTGTGTTCCACCAACTATCTTTAAAACCTGAAACTTCTCACTTACCAATTAAAACTCAGCCTCAGTCTCCTCATTGAGATCTTTATATTGTGCTGCCATTGCCCTTACCTCTTTCCATTGTAATTGTCTCTCCGTTTGTCTGTGAGGTCCTTTACTTGGAAGCTGTGTATTATTTGTCTTTATATCTCTGGCACTTTCGTGGAGCCTGTAAAACAGTATGTGCCACGAAATACTTGTTCAGTAAGTGAATGAGCACGGATGTTTGGATACTAAGGAAGAGGTGCTCTTCCTGACTTCCTCTTTCCCGAAAAGCTGATACTCACTCTTAAGGCTTTAGTGGCAGTGGTACTTGATTTTTAAGGTCAAGAAAAAGAGAAACTGATATTTTTTTTTTAAAAGAGATAATAATCGATTTTTCAGATCCCCTTGGTGGTTACTCAGTGCACTGTTTTTCTTCTTTTTTTGGAATGTGAGTGAGTTAAATTATATTTTATGGCTGTCTCTAAAGAAGCACTTAAAGGGAGTTCCATTCCCTCTCAATACCAAGAATAATTACTTTAACTAGCGGACTTAACTGAAGTCCCCTCTTCCTGCTCTCAAATAATTATGGACTCCAGCTATCTAGCACTTACCTCAGATGTTTGCAAAATATTTGGTTCTTTTTCTATTTTTGATACATATTATAGTATTATGACCTTCTCATCTGAAAAACTAAGCATGATCTTATTTAAATTTCTCAAAAAATATGTACTGTACTTTCTTTAGCAATAAGTAGGGAATTTTTTTTTCAAGATGGCTAAAAACTCC
Organism: Catagonus wagneri; assembly: GCA_004024745.2. Classification (NCBI taxonomy): domain Eukaryota; kingdom Metazoa; phylum Chordata; class Mammalia; order Artiodactyla; family Tayassuidae; genus Catagonus; species Catagonus wagneri. The sequence goes on along the minus strand of PVHT020000151.1, from coordinate 1,638,420 downwards.
CTGAAAATATATAACCTTGATTCTTCTTTACTCAGTTACTCAAAATTCCTGTTCTCTTCTACATATTTTCTCTTTTGAGGTTTAAAAAAAAAAGGTTTACAAACTGTTATGGATCAGTGTTCATTCCCAAGGAGTATCTGACAAGAAAAACCCTTGGGACAACAGTTCATGGTCCCTTCCAGCCCCTCCTTGCTTATTCAGCATTTTTGTAGACACCTCTGTGACCGTATCCACATGTTCCTTCAGTAAAAAAAAAACAAACATTTTGACTTAGCCTTCATATTAAAAGTGCCTATGTGACCAATTAAAGCACACTTTTGATAAGTTAAAAGAGGCCTGTGACCTAGGAAAACATGAACAATCTTCACACCTGCTAGAGTTAGCCATCATCAGACCAACGGCTATTAGAAGGATCTTTAGTTTAAAATCCAAATTGCTGAAATTGGCTGGCATATTCAGGAGGATTTGGAGTGTGGACACACTCCTTCCATTGACACACACCTGGTACATTGTTTTAAATACTTAGACGAGAGGAATAGAACATTGAAAATGGAGGCAGAGTTCAAATATTGGTGACCATTTACAAATGTGAAAGTTGGCAGCACATACAATTGCTTTTTTTTTCAATCTTAATGGATTTTATTTCAATTATAGGTGTACATAAATCATCACAAGTCAGTTTTACAGATTTTGTAACCCAAACCCCCAGTGCATCCCCCCACCCCCCAGATTGTCTTATTTGAAAAACCAAGGTTTTCTAAAGTCTGTGAGTCATTGTCTGTTCTGTAAAGAGGTTCATTGTGTCTTTTTAGTTTCCACATGTAAGCGGTAGCATTTGGTGTTGCTGTCTAATTGTCTGACTGGTTTCACTTCGCATGATAATTTCTAAGTCCATCCATGTTGCTATAAATGTTGGTAATTCGTTCCTTTTAATGGCTGAGTAACATTCCATTGTGTATGTACCATATCTTCCCTATCCACTCCTCTGTCGATGGGCATTTAGGTCACAGCACTCTATGCAATAGCCAGGTCATGGATACAATTGCTTTTTGTATGCTTTTTTTTTTTCTTTTGTCTTTTTAGGGTCGCACCCACAGCATATGGACGTTCCCTGGCTAGGGGTCAGATTGGAGCTGTAGCTACTGGCCTACACCACAGCCACAGCAACTTGGGATCTCAGCCATATCTGCAGCCTACACCACAGCTCACGGCAACACCGGATCCTTAACCCTCAGACCGAGGCCAGGGATCAAACCTGCGTCTTCATGGTTACTAGTCAGATTTGTTTCTGCTGAGCCACGATGAGAACTCCACTTTTTGTACACTTTTATGCATGTATGTACTCATATGCCATGCACACACATGTATCTAGAGTTGGTTAAAAAAGCATTGACTGTTGGGAAATTAGACTTTCATATTCTATATGTATTGAGTCTTCTGCTGCTTATGAAACACTTTCATGTCTATTGCCTTATTTGATATTCATTCAACTTGTGAGATAAGTAGCCAGTTATTGTTCCCATTTTACAGATGAGGACTCTGGCCTTTAGACAAGTTATACCACTTGCCCAGATTCATTCACACTGACTATTAGTTATATTAGTTATAAAACCAAGAGTAGAATCTAGGTTTTTTTCTTAGACCTTGAATTGCTCTTTGACCCTTTGGTATTATTTTTCTCAACTTGAAATCCTTTCATGAAAGGCAAGTCCCTGCTAGATCTCCAGATTTGCAACAATTGCTCATTTATACATGGTCATTTGTTCAGTCCCCACAAATTAAAAATACCTTGGCTGGATGTGATGTTTAATAAAATAATGGAGAGAAAATATGTTATAAAAGCCACCCTGAAGTGAATAACTTGGGATACTGTTTTTGCAAGTAATATTTAAGATTTAGGAGTTTCATTTCTTAGCAAGAAATAACCTATTACTATTTTCTATATTATTTCTCAGTAATATCATGTATTAGTTCATTAGATCTGTCTGAAAGATTTGCTTCTTATTCCTTTTAAATAATTTGTGGATGCCCAGACACCACAGAATCAGGATTGGTATTACTATGTGTTATTTATGCCCATGTTCTTTAAACGCATTCTAACCTGGAAATTGTACATAAATTTCACATTTACATAGCTAATATATTCATTGTTGCTGCCATACAGTAAGAAATGCTTACCTGACAGGCTGTGACTTGCATAGTGTAACAAGCATTAGTCCTAATTTGTCAGAGATTCAGAGCATAAATTATGGGTTTCTTTTCAGACTACTATTTAGTGACATTCTACTTGAAATAGAAAAGATGTCCAGCAACTTCTGATGAAATTTGAGATTCTGCCTCATTAATATGCTGCCTTCATTATCAATAATGATGGTTAAGTTAGGCATAATTGAGACTAATTCTTATATATCCTTGAAATAACCTTTCTCTTAACCCCCAATGGAATCAACTTTTGTAAAACTGTCAATAAGCAAACACAGGTCTCAGAGATAAATATATGACCTTCAAAATATTCCAACAGTATGAAAAATTTTCCCCTACAAGAAGGGGAAAGAGATGGGTGTGATATACTCTGTCTTCCTTGGCAGGAGTGAAGGTGAAGCTAATTATGTGATGGAGGGCTCCTTTCCAATTGCACATCATTTGAAGTTCTTAAACACAGAACTCAAAAGGTTCTCAATGGTTTTCATAGCCTTGAGATATTTTTGGGTGCAATTTTCACCCTTTATAAAAATTTCCACCTTGTAAAATAGCTAATGAACCCCAGTTTTGAAAGCATTTCCTGTAATTATGTCTGTTGCTAGGAGAGGAGCAGAAGAAAAAAAATGACAGCCTCCTAAGATCTGTGATCTTGCCTGTTCCTGTTGTCCTGGAAATGTAAGAGTCAAAGTTGTCACCAAGTCTCGTAATGCTCTTCACCCATTATAATTCACAGAAGATCTTGGAAAATTCTAAATTCCTTCTAGCCTTAGAAGGTAGATCTGGAGCCACGATCTCTACGCAGTTTGACAGGGTTTGGGTATCTGTCCCCCATAGGATGTAGCATAAAGCCTTAACATCTAGAAGGTGCCACAGAATATTTGTGGACTCAGCCACTGGAACACTAGGTAAAGTCATGGAGTTATTCTCATAATTTTTCAGTTATTATCACTCCTATCAGAAGTCGTTTATTATCTAATAGTGTGTTAATCTTTGATTCTCCAACCTCTAAGAATTTATTATATGAGGAAAGAACACTATATGAAAGACACGTAGCATATGAAGAAGCTTTACGTGAAGGCAGTGAATGGATTAGGTAGGGTTAAGATGTTTTTAAAACAGCTAGATATATTAATCGGTGTTTTGATCATTACCATTCTGAGTCATTGGTATGAACAAAAGATAAATGCCTTTAGTGAAATGGCTGGTGAAAAAGCATTTGGGAATGCATTTAGAAAGTGTGAGTTTGAGCAGGAATAAAGAGGGAGTATTTTAGTATTATAGTTATAAAGCTGGAAAAGATTTTAGGAAAAAAGTGAGCTTTTTCTTGATCCACAACAGAGACTCGAAATTTTGGTGTGCCTATATCTATGTGGGTGGTTCCATTTTGACCCAAATTTATTCAATTCAGTTGGAAACAGGTCCTGGGAACATTCATCTTACATATGGATAGGAAATATGAAAATAATGCATTATAAGCCATATTACTTTGAGAAACAAATGCTGTTGGTTTACTTCATTTAAAAAAGTGCCAAAATTCTTAAAACAGTGTCATTGTGACCCCAGTTCCTTTGGAGGCTTGTTTTTGTTCAGTAAAACAAGCATTGCAGGAATTCTTGTGTCTACACTTTATATGAAAGGTGCATTTTTTAAATCCCTGCTTGGATATTTCACATGTAGTTATAGACCCATCCCTGAAGTCAATACAAGCTTTTAAAAGGAACTAGCACTCTGATTTCATAAGGAGATTTGCAATTACGTTGGTACTTAGAAGCCTAGTTTATTTTCCTAGGGATTTAATGCACAGTGCTAATATTATCCTTTGCTGCTAAACAAAATACTTTCCAAAATTTTACATTTGGGTATCTTGAATTTATGTGACTTTTATAGCACTTCTGTTTTTGAGTTAATTAAATTTTAGTGAACCTTGATCTAAGATAAATCCAGTATGTGAAAAATCCAAGTTTAAAGAAAAATACCAATTAGAGGCTTGTGATTTGTTTTACAATAGTAATCCTTTAATTTACAGTTTCCCTTTGTGCTCTTATTATTTGAATGCCCTCATATACTTGTTAAGGAGTATGTCATAACATCATACAAGCAATATCAATTTTACTTCTGTTTACTTGGTCATAATTGTATTTTGGTACTGAAAATGATAACTTTTAACATGATTTTTTTTTTGTCTTTTTAGGGCCACACCTGCTGCATGTGGAAGTTCCCAGGCTAGGGGTCAAATCAGAGCAGCAGCTGTCTGCCTACACCATAGCCACAGTGATGCCAGATCTGAGCTGCATCTGTGACCTACACCACAGCTTGTGGCAACACCAGATCCTTAACCCACTGAGTGAGGCCAGGGATCAAACCTTCATCCTTATGGGTACTAATCAGGTTCTTAACCCACTGAGCCACAACAGGAACTTCATGTGATCCCTTTTTTTTCTTTCCTTCCTCTAAAAGTTTTTTTTAAGAAACTGTGGCTGAATTTTGAGTATGATAAATTGTTTCTTTTATTTTTTTTCCAACTGAATTTTTGGAAGTTATTGCTCTCTCGTGTTGCTCTTGCCTTTGTTTTCTTACTTAATTTCATGCATCAGCAACTTTTCCCTCTATCTAAAGTAAACCCCGACCCAGAGGACACTTGATTTGCATTATTTTGTTTCTCATCCATTCAATAATTCAGCAGATGTATATTGACCATCTACCGTACCGTGGATTATGCCAAGCCCTGGAAATATGTATGAGTGAACAAGTAGAAATGGTCCCTCTCGTAGAACTTGTATTATTGTTGTTGTTGTTATTATATTCAATAATAATATTATTGTAGCTAACAGTCACCATAACACTGTGAGGTAGGTACTGTTATTGGTGAGGCACAGAGAAATCATCATTTATTCATTTGATTTACCTCACTAATTACTGAAATCAGATTTAAATCAGGCATTCAGTTCTCTTGACCACCCTACTATCATTCTCACAATAAGATTGTAATTGTGACAAGTGCCATGAAGGAGGAGCGGAATGTAAGCAGTGATAAGCAGCTTGGAGTTCCCTTCGTGGCTCAGTGGTTAATGAATCCGACTTGAATCCAACTAAGAACCATGAGGTTGCAGGTTCGATCCTTGGCCTTGCTCAGTGGGTTAATGATCCGGCGTTGCCGTGAGCTGTGGTGTAGGTCGCAGACGTGGCTCGGATCCCACATTGCTGTGGCTGTGGTGAAGGCCAGCAGCTACAGCTCCTGTTAGACCCCTAGCCTGGGAGCCTCCATATGCCGCAGGTGCGGCCCTAGATAAGGCAAAAAGACAAAAAAAAATTTAAAAAAATTAATGATAAGCATCTGTAACAAGGAGTTTGATTTAGTCTGGGTGGTAATGAAGGCCTCTCTGAGGAAGGCATTAAAGATGAGATCTCAGGGATGCCTGGGAGTGGACCTGTGGAAGAGAATTCCCCACACGTTATTGTACAGTATGTGCCAGTGTCCTGAGGTGGGAAATGGTAGGTGGTTAGAGGAACTAAAAGTGAGCCTTTGACTGTAATTGTGTTAGGAATGCTAATAGAGTAGCATGAACTGTAGAAGCGCTGATCTCTCCCCACAGAGGCGCAATTTGTTACACAATATAACTTGTCCATGGTGCTAATTATAGTTGCTTCCTATGTAATCGGATATATTCATTTAAAATAAGGCAATAGAAATAAAAACAAAAATAAACCAGTAGGACCTAGTCAAACTCACAAGCTTTTGCACAGCAAAGGAAACCATAAAAAAAATAAAATAAAAAAGACAATCTGTGGAATGGGAGAAAATAGTTTCAGATGAGGCAACTGACAAGGGTTTAATCTCCAAAATATACAAACAACTCATACAACTCAACAGCAAAAACAAACAAACAAAAAAATGAACCCAATTGAAAAGTGGACAGAAGACATTTCTCCAAAGAAGACATATCGATGGCCAACAGGCACATGAAAAAATGTTCAACATCACTAATTTTTAGAGAAATGCAAACCAAAACTACAGTGAGGTACCACCTCATACCAGTCAGAATGGATATCATTACTAAGTCTACAAATAACAAATGCTGGAGGGGGTGTGGAGAAAAAGGAACCCTCCTACACTGTTGGTGGGAATGTAAATTGGTACAACCAGTACAGAAAACAGTCAAGAAACTAAATATAGAACTACCATATGATCTAGCAATGTCACTCCTGGGCATATATCCAGACAAAACTACAATTTGAAAAGATACATGTACCCTTATGGGAGTTCCTGTCATGGCTCAGTGGTTAACGAACCCCACTAGTATCCATTAGGACATGGGTTCAATCCCTGGCCTCGTTCAGTAGGCTATGGATATGGTGTTGCCGTGGGCTATGGTGTAGGTCACAGACATGGCTCGGATCCTGTGTGGCTGGGGCTGCGGTGTAGGCCGGCAGCTGCAGCTCCGATTCAACCCCTAGCCTGGGAACCTTCATATGCCACAGGTGCGGCCCTAAAAAGCAAACAAAACAAATAAACAAACAAGCATGTACCCTTATGTTCATTGCAGCACTATTCACAATAGCCAAGACATGAAAACAGCCTAAATGTCCATTGACAGATGAGTGGATTAAGAAGATGTAGTACATATACACAATGGAATACTAATCATCTGTTAAAAAAAAACAGTATAATGCCTTTTGCAGCAATATGGATGGAACTAGAGATTCCCATACTAAGTGAAGTAAGTCAGAAAGAGAAAAACAAATACCATATGATATCACTTATATCTAAAATATAAAGAATATTATATATTTATAATATAAAATATGGAATCTAACATATGGCACAGATGAGCCTATGTGCAGAACAGAAACAATCTTATGGACATAGAAAATGGACTTGTTGTTCCCAAGAGGCATGGGGAGGGAGTTGGACTGGGAGTTTGGGATTAGTAGATGCAAACTATTATACATTTAGAATGGATAAGCAATGAGGTCCTGCTGTAGATCACAAGGAACTCTATCCAGTTACTTGTGTTAGAACATGGTAGAAGATAATAGGAGAAAAAGAAGATAATAGGAGAAAACTAATCACTTTGCTATACAGCAGAACTTGACAGAACATTGTAAATCAACTATAATAAAAATTATTTAAAAATGAACAAACAGGTAGCAAGCTCACATTTATAAACCATGTGCAATAAAATTCTCTTTTTTATCTCTCAAGAAGTAAGAAGATAGATGCATTATTGATAGACAATGCCTTATTTGAAAGTAGGAATATTATTAGCTGGGTGATTCCCAGTTGTTTCCCATTCAAGACTAAAGAGACCTGGAGATACAAATTATTTGATTCTGTAAAACAGTTACTAAGGTAGATAATTCTGACACTATTTATTGGTACCAGTAAGGTTGTAACCCCACGGATGTTCTTACTGATCTTATAAATTGCCACTCTGTACAAGGTGTCGTGGTCATGGTAACCCATGACATGTGGAAAGCAAGTAGAAAGGAGAGGATAGATCTGTCACCAAAGCTCAGAACACTGATCCCACAACAGAGAATGGCCAGAGGCTCTAAGTCAGGCAGGGGACAGCACAGAGCAAGGGACACTGACGGAGTTTCCCTTAATTGGAGCTCAGTAACTTATCTGGGCAGCCAACCCTGGGAACATAGAGAAAGGATGGTTTACATTTGGAACTCTAGCTGTGGAAAGTATGATGTAAACTTCTTGAGGGCATGAAACAGCTTTTGTTCACTGCTCTATCCCTATTCTCTAGAGTAGCCCCTGGCATTATAGCCAGTATCTTGGTAGAAGTCCGAAGTCCACTGAGACAGTGTGGAAGGGAGGAAAGGAGGGCCCAGGGATGTTCCTGTGAGGGAAGGGATGCCAGGGTCTACCTGATAGTGAAGGAGAGACAGAGAACAACATAAGTTCCAAAGAACTGGGGCTATTCCCTGAGATCCTCCTTCTGATACGACATCCTCTGTTCTGCCTGATTCCAGGATTGGTTTAAGAGCAGGCATGAAATTGGAGTTCCCATTGAGGTTCAGTAGAGCAAACACGACTAGTATCCATGAGGATGCAGGTTCGATCCCTAGCCTCACTAAGTGGATTAAGGATCTGGCATTGCTGTGAGCTGTGGTATAGCTCACAGATGTGACTCGAATCCCATGTTGCTGTGGCTGTGGCATAGACCACCACAGCTCTGATTCAGCCCCTAATCTGGGAACCTCCATATGCTGCAGGTGTGGCCCTAAAAATTTTTTTGTTTAAAAAATCAAAAACAGGGATGAAATTGACCTCACGGGTGTCAGAGATGACTGTGTGACAAGCACATACTCATGGGAATCATCTTATTCAGTCTCCCCCACCCCCAAATAGCTAGGCTCTATTATTGCTCCTCTTTTAGAGATGAGTAAACTGAGGCACGGGGGAGGTTATTTAATTTGCCCAAGATCAAGACTATTAATAAGTGGTAGCTAAGATTTGAATGCAAAACTGATTGCAAAGCACTGGTACTTAATCACAACACTTTGCTGCTTCTTAAAATCCATCTTTGCTTTCGAGTAATGATCAGAACAAGACCGTGTTACTAAAGGTATCACAGGGAGGGTTTGCTTTATCTAGCAGCAGAGTTGGTTCCAAATCGGTTCTGCAGAGGCAGTGAGTGGTGCTGTCCAGGGCTGGACCGTCAGATATGTCTTCATGCAGGACTCCCAGGGGTGAGGGGCTGGAAAGGCTGAGGAGGGAAAATGGTGGCTGACCACGGGCACAAAGCACAGAGCATGTAGAATCCACACACAAAGATTTTAATCCGCGACTTATTACCATAATTAATGATTTGTTGTTTTCTCTCAAATGAAAATTAGTTTGTCAGATGCAGTAATTGAGGGAGCTAATTACACATAGCTGCACTGGGCCTGCCCCAGGCAAAATTGAATGTCTTTTGGCTTTGATTTGTTACCTCCTTTCTTGGCAGCATTTCCTTCCTTCCACAATTCCTTTACATACCCTCACATGCCCAGGTTTTTTATGCTGCCCTTATCTTTTCCTTCCAGAAGAAAATTGATGTAATAAATGAGTTCATAATAGAGTTGGTTGGTAATTTAATAAATTATTACTGCCTGGAAAATTTTGCACTTACAAAAGAGATCCTAGTAAATGTGATGTGTTATACTGGATGGGATACTTGTGAGGCAGGAGGAGGGCATTCTCAGAAAAGCTAGTACAATGTGAATGCTGATTTCTAAGTTTAGACAAATGTACCAGGATTATCTGAGGAGGCAGCATTAGGGCAAATTGAACGGAGGGTATGTGGGAGTTCTCTTGTACTATCCTGGCCACTTTTCCATAAATCTAAAACCATCCCCCAGTTAAAAAAAAAAAAAAATTAAAGAAGCAAAAGGACCTTACTGAGAGATCACTATTCAACTGAATAAATCTCTAATTAAGAATTTCAGCTATGTAGGTCATACCATATAGGTACGTAAGGATGCCCCTATAGCTGTGTATCCATTTGCTTGCTACAGACCCTTAGCTTATTTAACCATTGGATACTTCTGTTTTATACATTTTGGATGCTATGACTTGTATCCAGGCTAAGAGGATTGTATCAGTTCTTCTCACTGCAATAAATGATGCTGAAATACAAAATCCAAGCTAAGAATTGAAATTGCAAAACACCCATTTTTTTTTTTTTCCTCTTTAGGAAGGTGATTGATTCTGGAAATCTGAATTAGGCAAACACTAACTGATGTGCTAGGAGAGGAGTCTTTTAGAAAAACCAAGGTCACTAAATTGCCACTTTTTAAAATATCAGAAGGAAAACAAATTCACTTTGGCTTTCAGATACTCACATAAGGTTTATTCTTTATCTAATGGCAACATGGAAATCAGTAGTCTTTCTATGACCTCATTTAAATGGATAAGTGCTTGAATGCATACACAGTTCGGTGTTCCAAAAGAATTTACTGTGTATAACTCCAGGGACATTAAAATTAGATAAAGAGTTTAAAAACATGATTTCCCTCTTGGAAAAGGTAGACCGACCAGTTGGCATTGTGTCAGATGAGAGACAATAGAAGCTTGTTCTATTATTTATACAAATTGACTGGTTTGGCTGTTGCTACAGCAATGAGCCATAATGAACTACAGAAAAAAATGAAAATGTGATTTCACCAGTGTTATACAAAAATGGAACATTCACAGGAAAGCAGAGAATGACATTGTAAAAACCCAGGCTGTGTCAAAATGGTCTTCCTCATTGCTACTTTATCCAGAATGCAATTCAAATAGTGGGCGAGAGTGTAATGCCGGGCCATCATTTTTGTGCTATGACTCAGGAGGCAGTGCCTTGTAATTCCAAAGGAATTTTAAAATATTCATTTTCCATGACTGACTTTTCACTTTTCCCTCTACTGTCTGCCTTTGTTTGCAATAAAGGCTTTCTTTTAGCTTAAGTTCCTGAAATTTGAGGATTTTTCATGCCTCCCGAGCAAAGGGAAGAAAAAAATCATGATACATGTAATTCAACTCTAAGATACCTAATTTTCTGATTAATTTATTCGATTTCCTTTGCTCTGTTAGGGAATCCCTGGTCTTTGTGGTATCTTCTTGACTTTGAACTTTAATATTTATACCTTATATTTTCATGAACTCCCATTTATCCACACTGGGTGTTATCTGACAATATTGTGTTCAATCCCAGGAAGGATCTTTTAAACAAAAACTACACACTTCAACTTCCCCAATCCCAAGGACTGTGTTAGTCAAAGAGTAAACTCACAGAAAATGTGAGTCAGACAGAGCAATTTTCCTAGACCTGAGATTTAGCTTGAGCCAGCAAGAACCATTAATACAGACATGTACTGCATAGTGTGTGTCGGATCTTTTCTCCTTTGCCCAAAGCAATTCAGTAGACTAGTTATGACTGTTCCACAGAAACTGACTTCAATAGAAAATTATACTTGGCATTAGGGGATGTTACATATAATTAAACTCTTAGACTGAAGTCAAATTTGAAATATTTTTCATTCTATAAGTGTCCAAATGAATGATATTCAATGTGCTAAATAGAAGGTTCAGTGTGAATATTGTAATTTTGCTATGAGCTGAGTTCTTAGAAACCTATACACCAGTGAGTCTCAACCAGAGGAAAATGTGCCTGTGTGCCCAGGGCACATGTAACAATGTCTGAAGACTTTTTTTGTTGTCATACCTGGCATCTCTTAGAGACCAAGGATGCAAGTAAAGCAAGAATGCACAGGACAGCCTGCTACAGCAAAGAACTGTCCAGTTCATGCTGATGTTGAGCAATGCTGCCTACACACCAGCTTGTGAATGACTCCACTGGAGACAGTTCCAAAAATGCAACATTTTTCACATTGCCCTTTTACCTTAATAGGGAAGTCTCACTTCACTGCAAAATTACTCTTTCTGGCAGTTGCTTTTGTGAGTTAAATATACATATGATTCACATGTACTAAGGACAATGAAAAACAGAGGGGAAATGAGGGGCAATGCCCCACCAAGGCCAGCAAGATAAATGTTACTCCTTGCTAGAGGGTCTTAGGTTGGAGAAAGTAGGAATAAAATAATTTGCTAGTAATTATGGTTGTTACCCCAGTGGAAGATGTTACTGAGAGAGAAAGTGAAACATTTCTGACTCATAAGGGAAAACGTGGCAATGTAACTGGTCAGACCTGTAGTTTCTAAGCCTGGCTACAAGAGAGTCATGAGTGCCTAGGCTTCCTGACCAGAGATTCTGAATAAATTAGTTGAAGATGGGACCTGGCATCTGTATATTTTTAAAGCTTCCCATTTACTCACTAATCTAGATGGTTTAGAATCAGCCTTTTAAACACCCTTAAATAAAAAAGAATTATCTGTTCACATGTCACCACTGCCACTCTTCCTGTCCATTTCCCATCTTCTCCTCCCTTTGCTGGCCCTGAAGGTACACCTGCCTGATCCTTACACTTGGCAGTGATTTTTCTGTTTCTCACAGGGGCCACTGCCTTTCATTAGGCTAGCAAACGGTTCTTGTTAGACTTGTGCTGAAACTTACTACTAGTCCAAAATCAGACTCACTTGTAATAGAACTGTTGATGTCACCACGACTCCCAGTTGGACACTCCAGCCAGCAACCCAGCAGCACTGGAATTTACCTGAAACAGTAAGGAGATTCAGTCCAAATACGGTTCTGTATTGACCTGAGAAAGGGTATTTCTAGGTGAAAAAGGCACAAGAAAAAAAAATCATCCTGCATCAAGACATCCTAAGCATTCATTCTGCTTACTTCAATACTGTAATTTATTTTTTAGAAAGTGGTACACATGACTGCTTTTTGTTTTGTTTTTGTTTCCTTTTGGCCATACCTGCACCTTGTAGAAGTTCCTGGGCCAGGGATATAACCCAAGCCCCTGCAGTGACAGCACCAAGTCCTTAACTGCTAGGCCACCAGGGAACTCCCACATGACTGCATTTTTTTATTTTTTTAATGGCCGCACTTGTGACATATAGAAGTTCCGGGGCTAGGGATCGAATTGGAGCTACAGCTGGGGCCTATGCCAGGATCCAAGCCGTATCTACAACCTGTGCCACAGCTTGTGACAACGCCAGATCCTTAACCCTCTGAGTGAGGCCAGAGATCGAACTTGTATCATCACGGACACTGTGTAGGGTTCTTAACCTGCTGAGCCACAGCAGGAGCTCTGCACGTGACTGCTTTCAAATGTACTTGTAAGAGTTGTAGTTTTGCCTGCACAGGACCAAAGGGCTTTGCTATAAATATGCTAGATAATTTAAGGGGACTTTCAATTAATCATTACATCAATAATTTAACGTGTTTTCTTTCATCTAAATGTGTCCTGAGGCAGGTAAGAGAAGCACTACTTATACATTGCAAAAGAAAATTTATTCCTTCCCTGGGCTCAAAGTTGCATATAATATGTAGAAATTAAACTTTGGTTTAATTGAAATTTGGTTGCCGTTTGAGGCTTTATAGTTTCCTTGGGCCACCTAATGCATTCTTTTTAATGAAGCATTGAAAGATGACAGCATTAAAAAAAAATACTAATTTAGCTCTGTTCTCTGATGTTTCAAGCAACAAAACCCTTCTTTTTGTCCATTAAAACATCATTCTCATGAAAATAGAAATAACCCCAAAACACTTGTGATAATAATTATATGACTATTATTAGCTTATCTACCTTCTAGAATGTATTTCAGTTTAATTTTTAATAACAGATTCATTGAGATTTAACTTACATACCACAAAATTCATCCCTTAAAAGCATATAACCAAGTGGCTTTAGTTTATTCACAGAGTTACGCAGTCATCATCAAAAATTTCAGAACATTTTCATCACTCCAGAAAGTTACCATGAGCGCATTAGCAGTCATCCTCCATTTCGCCATCCACTGGAAGCCACTAATTTACTTCCTGTCTCTATGGATTTGCATTTCCTGTTTATTTCACAATAGCAGAAACACACAACATGTAGCTTTTGTGTCTAGCGTTTTAAACTTAGCATGTTTTAAGGGTTGTCCTTGAAAGGCTTATGATATAGCAATAGTACTTCATTCTTATTTATGGTTCAATGATATTTCATTGTATGGATATACCATGCCTATTTAGCCACCCCTCCGTTGATGGTCATTTGGGTTATTTCCCCTTTTGCTATTATGAATAATGTTACTAAGGCCATTAGAACATTTGTGTACATGTTTTGTGTGTGTGTGTGTGTGTGTGTGTGTGTACATATGTTTTCAGTTCTCTTGGGTGTACATTTACAAATGGAATTGCTGTGTCACCCAGTAAATCGATGGTTAACATTTTGAGGAATTGACAGTTGTTTTCCTAAGTGGCTACAGTGTTTTACATTCTTGTGACAGCAACACATGAGGTTTCAATTTCTCCACATCTTCATTAACACTTATTGTCTTTCTTATTTTAGCTGTCCTAATGTAACTAGGCCTAGAGTAATTCATTTTGATTTTTATTTGTATTTCCTTAATGGAGATAATATTGAGCTTATTTTCATGTGCTTATTGGCTATTTGTATGTATTCCTTGGATAAATGTTTATTCAAATGCTTATTTATCTTTAACTCTTTGAAGAGTTCTCTCTGTATACTGAATACAAGTCTTTGATCAGATACAGGATTTGGGAATATTTTCTCCTATTCTGTAGGTTGTCTTTTTACTTTTCTTGAAATATCCTGATTTTCCTGGCTAGAAACTCTAAAGCCTCATGTTGAATAAAAGTGGTAAGAAGAGAATTCTTGTATTGTTCATAATCTTAGAGGGAAAACTTGCATTTTTCCTAATAAGTATGATACTAGCTATTAGTTTTTTCACAGATGACATTTATCAGGTTGGAGATGGTCCCTTATTCTAGTTTGTTGCATTTTTTTTTTATCATCAAAGATATTGGAAGTTTTCAAGTTATCTTACTGCATCTAGGAGATGATCATGCATTTTTTGGTCTTTTATTCTATTAATATGGTGTATTATATTGATTGATTTTTAAAACAAACCTTGCATTCCTGGACTAAATCCTGCTTGGTTTTGGTGCATAATCCTTTTAGAAGTTGCTAGATTCCAGTCTGCTAGTATTTTGTTGACAGTTTTTGTATTTATAAGTATTATTTGTATAGTTTTTATTTCTTGTGATGTATTTGTCTAGTTTTTGTATACTGGCCTCAAAGAGTGTTTTGAATAGTGTTCCCTCATCTATTTTTTGGACAAGTTTGTGAAGGATTTGTGTTAATTCTACTTTAAACATTTTGAAGAATTCACTGGTGAAGCCATCTGGGCCTTGGACTTTCTTTGTGGGAAGCTTTGATTGCTAATTCAATCTGTTTACATACTACAGGTCTGTTCAGATTTTCAGTTTCTTCTTGGGTCAGTTTCAGTATTTTTTACCTTTCTAGGACCATTTCATCTTAGGTGTCTAGTTTATTTATATTAATTGTTCAGAGTGTTTTCTTATAATTCTTTTATTTCTGTAGTCAATACTAATGTCAGTAATGTCTCCTCTTTTATTATTGATTTTAGTAAATTGATTTTCTCTTTCTTTTTCTTGGTTAGTCTAGCTAAAGATTTGTCAATTTTCTTGTTCTTTTCAATGAACTAACTTTCGGTTTCACTGATTCTTTATTCTCTGTTCTCTTTTTCATTCATTTATGTTCTCATCTTCATTATTTCCTTCCTTCTGCTTATCTGTTATTCATTTCTTTTTAAATTAAATTTAATTTTTGATGAAAAAGTTTTAAAATTCATATAATAGAAAAAGACTCAGAATAAGGAGGACCTTTCTTATTTACTCCTCCTGGTAACACTCACAGTAAGTCCTTGTCATCATTTTTAGCTGCTGCTTCTGGTATTAATATTCATATTTTTAAATAATATACTTAAACCAAGTGACTTCACATTGTGATAGGTGCAGATATATATCTACCCCCCAAACACACGACTTTATTCCCTACATCCTCCCAGTATAAATATATCACATTTTTAAATAAAATCAGTTATCAGTGTTTCAGTCAATGATTGTATATTATTCACTGCAGCACCAGGTGGTGTGTTATAATTTTTTTCTTTCTTAAACAACTTTTATTTTTTCCTGGATTAATGATTTCTTCACTTTCTTAATTTACTCTGTCAGTTTTTCCTGGAGTACTTTCTCCGCTACTTCCTAAGAAAGGATACATGGGAGGTACACATCTCATTCCTTACTTTTGATGATAGATTGGCTGGAAACAGAATTCCAGATTAAAGGTAATATTCTCTGAATATTTTGCAAGCTTCCAGGGCTATAATTGAGAATATGAAAATGATGCAGTTCTTTTTGTTTGTTTGTTTTGAAAGTTCTTTTATTTCCTTTTTCTGGAACCTTTCAGGATCTTCTCTTTGTCCTTGTTGCTTTTCAGCTTCTTGATAATGTGTATCAAGGACAGGAAATAGGTGGCAGCCCAACTCTTCATACCAGAGATTTCTCTCCATCTTCTTTTCAGCCTATGTTACACGGCATGTTTTAATTCTAGTCTCTTTTATTAAAAATTTCTAAAATCATTCCATTTCACCCACATAAATGCTCAGCTGACAAATCTGTGTTCTCAGACTGTCATAAGAATTATTCCCTGCAATTATTTGAATCAACTGATATTTAATAACTAGAAATAAGCATAATCTGTGGATTTGAAATTTTCATTGTGCATTTCCACTTCATAATTATACATTAATTATGGCTAATGTGAGCATTGTCTATTTCTGATCAAATCAGAAATCATGAAAACATATTATTCCCAAGTCCCTGATTAGTCTACTTATATAATTGAATTTAGCATGGAAATTATTTGGTGTGGCAGTTTGTCCAAGGCTTTCACATCAATGGAACGGTATCAATATTTTAGAAAATAAATATGGTATTAATATATCAGAAAGCACAATATATAGAAAATATTCCAGAATAAATAGATTGATGTAAGATTATTCAATAAAATATACAAAGACTTTTAAATAAATGAAAAAAAAATTTTTTTTTTCTTTTTAGGGCTGCACGTGTGGCATATGGAGGTTCCCAGGCTAGGAGTCGAATAAGAGCTGCAGGTACTGGCCTATACCACAGCCACAGCAACAGCCAGATCCTAACCATGTCTGTGACCTGCACCACAGCCTGCAGCAGCGCTGGATCTTTAGCCCCCTGAGTGAGGCCAGGGATCAAACCAGCATCCTTATGGATATTAGTCGGGTTCTTAACCTGCTGCCCCACAATGGGAACTCCAAAAAAAATAAACTTGAATTCCCACTGCATACCTATGTGCCAAAATAAATTCAACATGAGCAGAAAAAATTCCCCCCAACAAACAGATGTGAGCATCCATTTAACTGAGTTTAGAATGGGAAAGCGCTACTAAGCATGAAAACCCTGGGAAAAATTAGAAGAGAATAGATTGAAAGATTGGATCACATAATATTCTTAAACTTTTTAAAATAAAAAACCCTATAGATAGTAAAAGACTAATTATAAACTGAACAAAAATATTGGACACAAATATAGCATGGAGTTAATAGCATTAACATTTGAAGAGTTCTTGTAAATTAATTAGAAAAAAAACACTAAAACCCATAATAAAATTGGCAAGCACATGAATAGATAATCCCCCAAGTTGTAAAAAGTAACCAACAGACATGCAAAATATTCTTATTAGTAATAAATGGTATGGAAATTAAAAGTAACCTTTGAAATGAAAACTGGTAGACTGATAATGCTCAGTGCTGCCAGAGGAAGTGTGGGACGGGTATTCTCTAGGACACTGACAGAGACATGTACCCTTCCTTGGATGCTATTTGGAATTATGGCTTTAATTTTTATGCCCTTAATTCAGTTATCCTAGTCTTGGAAATCCATCTTAAAATGCAAAATATGCTAACAATGTAGAACTCAAGAGAAACAGTAGAATGGTGGTTACCAGAGTTTGGGTGGGATGGGGGGGTGGTATAGGGGAAATGGGGAAATATTTGTTAACATTTGTTAAATGTTAATTTTCTAATTACAAAATTAACAAGTTCTGGGGATCTCATGTATGGCATGACAATTCTGACTAATAATACCGTATCATATACTTGAATGTTCCCAAGAGCGTAGATCTTCAGTGGTCTCATTATAAAAAAGAAATGATAATTATGGATGGAATGGAGGTGTTAGCTAATGCTATGATGATAATCATTTAGTAATGTATAAATGTATCAAATCAGTACCTTGCATAGCTTAAACTCGTACAATGCTGTGTATCAGTTATATCTCAATAAAGCAGGAGGTAAAAAAAAAGGTGACTTTATTATTTAAAATATTAAAAAATAGTAGTTCCTGTTGTGGTGCAGTGGAAATGGATATGACTAGTAACCACGAGGTTGCAGGTTCAGTCCCTGGCCTTGCTCAGTGGGCTAAGGATCCAGCGTTGATGTGTGCTGTGGTGTAGGTCTCAGACATGACTCAGATCTCACATTGCTCTGCCTGTGGCATAGGTCAGTGACTACAGTTCCAATTTGACCCCTAGCCTGGGAACCTCCATATGCCAAGGGTGAGACCCTTAAAAAAAAGCAAAAAAATAAATAAATAAAATTAAAAAAAATTAAATGTTAAAAAAGGAACAAAATTCCAACAATAGTTAAAGAAATTATGATATAGCTATACAGTGGAATATTATTTAGCCTTTAAAAATCTTGTTCTAGAAATATTTAATGACATAGGAACTAATTAGAACAAATACTAAGTATAAAGAAATGAAAATCTACTCTTTAGGCAAGTAATTTTCTACAAATCTTTGTAGACTAATTTTTAAAAGTAGAAAAGTGTTATAGTGTAATAGTGATTATTTCTCCCACATGTTAATGAGTAATTTTATTTTCACATTAATACTTTCTTATATTTAAAATGTTTCATAATGCACTCAAATTATTTTTAGAACAGAAAAAATATTAAATATTGTTGTCTATGAGAGAGGCTTGCCTTACAACTTGTTACCTACAAAGTAACCATTGTATATACTTGGTCAGGATTTCTTTTCAGGAATATTAGCACTACATCGATATAGCAATATTGTCCTAGTTCACTAGGATTAATTAACTGGGTTAGAAATCCTGTCCTTCATTGGTGATTTCATCTGTTTTATCACAACTGTAAGACAGTTTAGAGTTTACAGTCTTCTTCTTTTTTTGTGTGTGTGTGTGTGTATAAGGGGATGACTTTTGATTCTAATCCTATGGGATATGTGTTTC
The DNA here is from genome assembly GCA_004024745.2 of Catagonus wagneri. NCBI lineage: Eukaryota > Metazoa > Chordata > Mammalia > Artiodactyla > Tayassuidae > Catagonus > Catagonus wagneri. The sequence goes on along the minus strand of PVHT020000151.1, from coordinate 1,619,453 downwards.
TAAATTCTTTTTCCATTTTGTGCCAATATTTTTTGGCACAAAATGGAAAAAGAATTTAGAAACACACTGTGAGTTGTGGTGCAAGCCTGCATCTTCTGACTCCAGATCTACCGTTTGAACCTCAGAAAATATCCAGTCCAATCAGTTTATTTTATAAACGAAGAAAATGAGGCACACAGAATTTAAGTGATACAGCCTTAATCATGGAGATAGTGAGCGCCAGACCTAGAACAGACTCCTTTCTGTATCCGAGACTAGTACTGTTTCCATCGGTCCCCTCAGAGATGAGATCTAAATACTTAGCATGAATGTTTCAGCAGATAAACACACCTTCATTCACCATCCAGTAGATAACACAGATTTTTACCAAGGTTTTCTTAGAATTGGTTTACTGTGTTACCAGTTTTGTCCTTGTGTTGCCTGAGGATGCCTCTGAGGCAAGCTGACACAGGCTTACTTAGTTTAAAGGTATTAAAAGCAGCAGAGCCACTCAAATACCTTTCTTTGATGAATTTTGGGGATTTAAAAAGGTGATATGAAAATCGTTTTTGTTTTTAAGCTTTAGAAGGCATTTCTAGAATACAAGTGATTTAAAAATATTGTGGAAGATGCTACATCATGAAATGATGTTGTTGAGAGTAAAGCAAATACATTAGCTTACTTTTATTGTTCTTGCTATTAACTGATTTCTGGGATAAATCTTGCTTGTAATAATGTTTATCTTGACCATCTATTGTTATCACCTGATCTTTTGCCAAGTGTTTCTTATGCAATAATTTATTGGTCAGTTATTAAAGCTTTTAACATTGTATAATAAGCATAATGCAGACTAACAATTCATGTGTTCCATAAACATTTACTGCTTGGCTTCTGTATGTCAAGCACGTAACACTCTTAAAAAAAAGGTGAGGGAGTTCCCATCGTGGCTCAGTGGTTAACAAATCCGACTAGGAAGCATGAGGTTGCAGGTTCAATCCCTGGCCTTGCTCAGTGGGTTAAGGATCCCGTGTTGCTGTGAGCTATGGTGTAGGTTGCAGACACGGCTCGGATCCCGCATTGCTGTGGTTGTGGCGTAGGCCTGAGGCTCCAGCTCCGATTAGACCCCTAGCCTGGGAACCTCCATGTGCCACGGGTGCGGCCCTAGAAAAAGGCAAAAAGACAAATAAAAAAAAAAAAAGTCAGAACGTCCTGTGCCTAAGGTAGACATAGCCTAGTGTAGAAGACACACTTCAAATTAATTCAGAAAACATTGCTGAGCACCTATCATATGTCAACTGGGCCAGAAATATGAGCACCTAAAGCAGAAAAATATCTTAGGACCTCATTCTATTTGTAATCCTTAAGGGTTTGTAGATAATTAGTTAGTGGAGGCAAGCAGAACGTGATCTTTTTTTTCTCTTTTTGGCTTTTTAGGACCACATTCACAGCATATGGAAGTTCCCAGGCTAGGGTTCAAATTGGAACTACAGTTGCCGACCTACACCACAGCCACAGCAATGTGGGATCTGAGCCATGTCTTCGACCTAACCCATAGCTCATGGCACGCTGGATCCCAGACCCATTGATCAAGGCCAGGAATCAAACTTGCATCCTCATGGATACTAGTCAGATTCATTTCCGCTGAGCCGCAGTGGGAACTCCTAGAACATGATCTTTTTATTAATAAAAATTGTACATCTTTTTTTGTTGTTTATAATCACAGTTCTGTTACTTGTGGTTTTCTGAATCAGGATAATTCATGATATAACTCTTAAAGCTATTTAGAATTTAGATAATAAAATGTCCTTAATTCTTGGTATTCAGCATTCCTCCATTCAGTTTTAGAAACATAGCAGATGAGTTGGGAGGTTTTGAAGATGTTTGGCACCTGGGTGTGATCCTTCTTGCTACAGGAATCAGTCCAGTTAGCCTTCCTTTACTTTAAAATTCTGTGATCAATCCTGAGAAATTTGGCACCTCTGCTTCTTTTAATGGTTGGTGAGGGCAATCCTTTTGCACACTGACAAAACGAACCATAGCTTGTCTGCTTGGAGGTTGTCTTTCCTCTCTAGATCCACTTTGCTGTTGATTTACAAAGCAAACAAAGGATAAAACTCTGCCAATGATAATGTTTGCTTCTCTTGAGTGTTACATATCCTGCAACTATCAGTGCTTTTTCCCCAAAATGATTATCCTTTATTTCAATGCAATATCACCTAGCAATGTTATTGAAAAGACTTTAAGTGAGAATCAGAGTTCCAAATACATTTGGTTGAATGCATACAATACTACAGATGAATATTACTGTCAGGTGTACATACATTTCGCCATATTCCCACATATGCAGGCAGTGGTGGTCAGACCACAATCCACATCTCTTCTGGGAAGCCAGTGACTTTCTTTTGATGTGTGTAGTAAAATGCTTCCAGGTATCAGAAACATAAAATTGTTTGTGGAAAAATTATCCAAAGGAAGAAAGGAGTTATGATTTTAGTCCTAGTATCACTTCAGACTATCTTAATTCAAATCCTTAAGTTATCATTTGGGTTTTTATTCCTGAAATCTCTTGTCACACACTAAAAATATCAAAATTGATTATAGAAATAAAGTTCAAATACACACCTTTACAAATCACTATGTATAAAAACAAAGAGTGTAAAATCTACATTGTAAATATTCTTGGGGTGAATTTTTTTTCTGCATGGCCTGGAATTAATGACGATTGTATAGAAGATGGCTTTTTTCTTCTAGTAAGCCTAGAGGTTTTTTTTTTTTTTCATTTTTCTTTTTCCTTTATCTTATATTGCCTTTTCCTTTATTTTTCTTTTCTTCTGTTTTCTTTTTCTTTCCTTCCTGCCTTCCTGCCTTTCTTCCTAAGGACCTTCAAACTACATTCAAAGTTGGAATTGTCTGTTTGGAAAATTCCCATTGCTGATTCAATTTGCAGAACACTTCTGAAAGTCTTTGAATCATAAATGTTGGATAAGGAAGATCATTCATGGCATCTTTTTTAGTTATGCCTTGTTCACTTTTTAATGGAGGTTAAACTCCTGTTATAAACAAATCTTTCTTTTCAATGATTTTCCGCTAAATTTTCTGGAAAAATATTCCATGTTTCTTTATCAGAGCTAGTAATCCATCCCAGAAATCTGACTACAATCCAACTACTTTTCTCCTTGAAGTGATAAAAGCATACTTTGTTTGTACTAATAGGTCCTTATTTAATGTTTCAACTGCATATGCTGATAAAATTCAAAGACAGACAATGCCTTTGACAAAATTCTTGCCAGGTTCAGAGATATATGGATTCATGGCGTCTTATCCTACACAGGCAATCAGTTCCTTTTTACCCTGATTAATTGTCCATAGTATTAACCTTTCACTATTGATTTCAGGGGCTTAGTCTCTGTGGGTTTGAAAGTCATCAGCATTGATTTTGTGTTGGTTAAGGTGGTTAGGCAGTCTTCAATATGAGTTTGTTATTTACCATGTTGTTTGAATTTATGAAAAAAATGACTGTGAAAAGAGAGGGCTGGGCTGCAAATCAAGTCACCCTAAGTTAAGAAGGCTGCATCAGAGTTTAGGAAATAAGTTGTGCTATCCTTGCAAAGGTGTCTAATGCTACCTGGGAGATTTAAGAAGGTTTTATAAGAGAAAGAGATCTTTGGATAAATGTTAGAGAATGAATAAAAGACTTTTGATGGGAGATTTCCATGCACAGGGGACAGGAAATGGAAAATTGGGAAGGCATGAAGTAAATCATGCATTCGAGGACCTCTTAGGACCAGTCTGTGGCTCAGTTGCATTGTGGTGGGAGGTGAGGCTGGGCACACAGGTAGGAAGCAGATCCTAAAGAGCCTTTTAGGCCATCCTGAGGGGGTTGACAGAGTCCTTTAAGTGATGAAGAACAACAGAGGACTTCAAGCAATTTTAGAAAGAAAACTGGCAGAATGTGGCAGTTGACATGGTTGTGAATCTAAAAGGAGATTCCAATCAAGATGGTGTTGCAGCTTCTCAGATGACAAATGATTAAGTCCTGGATTAAAACTTGGCTTTGGGGATGGAGAAAAAAGGTACGTGGGAGAATAAAGAAGTAAAATTGACAGAATTTGCTGACAGAAATGAGGAGGTATGTTTATGAGTCACTTTTTTGACTTGATGACTAGGATAAAGTTTGTATTTCCTGCAGGCATTAGGGGATATAGCTGTAGTAGAGTGATGTACGTGTAAAACCCATTTATACACATATACATGCATTAAATTATGCCTTAAAATAAACACATAACAGTTAAAACAATTAAAAAGCTCCCATTAGCTGGTGCAAGCTTGCTGTAGCACACCACTGCTACCTGTGCACCTGTGCCACGTTATTTTGGGAAGCCCTCTGATGAATGCAGACTGTGTGTGTTTGTGGATGTGTGCATGTGTGTACGTGGGTATGTGTGTGTGTGTACATGCTCATATGTGCTCTCTTAACTTTGAATCATGGAATTATAAAGTTTTAGAACTTAATGGAGCTTTGGAGATTATCTGTCCCTCTTTAAAAAAAATCAGGAAATTAATCAGGAGATTAATGAAGTTACCTTTCAAAGCCATAGAACTAGTTCATTTTGATTTGATTAAAACTCTGTATCTTAATTTCAGTAGTTAACTTTTCTTAATCCATTAAAAAGAAGTTAACTTACCATTAACTATTAATTTATTATCCTTATTTGGATGATATTATTTACATGTTCTTTGCTTTACTGATGAAAATTTTACCTTGATTTGGAAAAGAGGGTTAAGCCATGTTTGGTGATCTTTAAGAACATGGAGACTTCGTGATTATGGGATAAGCATATAAAAAATTAAGGCTGAAATTTGTATTTGGAGTGATAGAAAGTATTTATACACTTGACAAAAGGAAAAAATGCTGTGGCTTAGGAATAAAAGCTGTAATTATAAAAACAATGATCCCCATAAAGCTTTGAAAAGCAAAAGCCTTGTGAAAACATGCACAAACTTTTATCTTTTTGCAATGACCTTGGCATAGTTTGAGAGCTTAACACAAAAATAATTTTCTCTCTGAAGTTATTCTTTACTCTTTTTTGTATATTTTAAAGAATATGTTGTTTCTTTCTTGTTTTAATAAGGGCCAGTCTATGACCCGAGTCTAATTAGAAAGTACGATAATTTGCTGATGAAAAAGGAGCAAAAGTCTTTGTAAGTGATTCGATTTCTTTGAAGATCAGATTTATCAAAGTTGGACCACCTCTTTCTTTTCCCATATTTAGTAACATGTCCTGGAGAGTGTTTGGCATAGGCATGCTGATATTACACTAGATTAAAGTCAGATTGCTGATTTATGAATGCCCTTCCTGTTGTGAATGGACAAGACATAGTAACATACCAGACCTCACTGGTAAAGCAGGAGAAAAGGTGGAAAAATAACCTACCACTGGGAGATGTTAATCACGTTGACCTGGGTTTACAGTGATGCTTTGGGTTATTTTACAAGCCAGTGAACTCATGACATAACAAAAAAATATACTTGGATGTGCATTGTAACAACTATATTAAAGCCTCTTTTTATTACTTTTTTGAAAACCGGATAGCAGTACTACACATTAGAAGCAAGTTGTGAGCTGAAAAACTATAGTTTTGGTTTCCTTATATGTTCAAGTCATTATGTCAGGTGCCTTGTGGGGGATCATTAACTATTCCTTCTACTCTGGAAGCTTGAAGTCTTTTTAGGTAGAGAGACTGTAAGTACCTGAAGAGTGAATGTGATTGTCTTTAAGTAATAATTGTTATTATTAACCCTGTCCTCATATAGAGAATCTGAGCCTCAACTGACTGAGGAAGGACAAAGTTACATAGTTTGTCATCAGCAGCTCATTGTGGTTACATAGTGACCTTTATTATTAAAAAATTTTTTTATGGCTATACCCATGGCCTATGGAACTTCCTGGGCCAGGGATTGAATCCAAGCCATACCTGTGACCTACAGTGTGGCTGTGGCAACGCTGGATCCTTAACCCAGTGTGGCTGGATCCTTAACCCACTGTTCTGGGCTGGGGACTGAATCTACACCTCTGCAGGAGTCAGAGGCTTAACCCACTGCACCAACACAGGAACTCCACACACTGGCCTTTCTGATTCCAGGGACTGTGAGCTTCAGTTTTGTGCTTCCCCACAGTGACATTAATTGCTAAATGGCTTGGGCAGACAGGTGCTTTAAGAGGTCAGTTAAAATTAGGATACAGCATGTTCTTTTGAATTCATAACAGAGGCTATTCAGGCTCTGAATATGGTGATCGTAATGAACTTTCTTCCTTTTCAAGTAATAGATCATAATAACCCTCCCCCCCAACTTTTTAAATTACTGATTTAATAGAGATTCTTGTTGGCATACTTGCTCTAAAAAGCTATGCATCTCCCAAGATGATAAGTACTTATTAGAAGCTTATTTAAGAAATTTTATTTACTCCGCAGAACACTGAACAATGAGGATATTTTCTGAACTCTTCCAAAAAAGTACTTCTAATTATGGAAAATTAAGTGCAAGCAATACCAACATAGATATTAACACTACAAATTTGATAGGCCTCCTCCCAAAAGAGAGCTATAAATTGCATGATATGATTCTGAAAACAAGTAAGACCTGTCACCGTATACCATTGCTGTATATTTTTATAACAAAAGAAAACTAATTATGGGTTAAAAATTAGAGGTCTTGACCTCTAGAGTCTTGTAAGTCTAACTTACTGTGCTTTGGGAAGTTTTAGAATATATAAATATATTTGACATTTATATTTAAAGTATATTTATGTTTATATTTTAACTATATATTTATATATTATATTAAATATATATTTATATACGTATATATATATATATATATATATATTTCCATAGAAAATTTGAAGTAAGTTCTATGCTTCTGTAAGTAAACAACCATGAATTATTTCATGGGTCTAAATATGTTCAAAGTAGTCTTGCCTACTTATGTTATCGACATAAGTCACACTCTGGGGCATGTAGAATAGACATCTCATGGGGTAAAGCAATGGGACATATATTCTTGGTGTTCACCTGGGCTTCTTTTTCTTCTCCCCAAGTTAAGGGACTGATGAGCAGGCCCTTAAAATTACTAACCATGCACCTACTCTAGGACTGGGCGTTTTTGTATTATAGTGTGATCTGAGAGATTTAAAGGCTTGTAAAGAAAGTGCTGTACATGGTGATTATCTGCCAACGTGTGTGTGTGTGTGTGTCTGTGTGTGTGTGTGTGTGTGTGTGTGTGTCTGTGTGTGTCCTGTGTTCCCCTCCAGAGCTCGGGCACTGATATGGATGAGGTTGGCATCCAGTGCTCTTGTGCTTGGTAGAGAACAGGAGAGATGCAAGCAGTCTGGGGGCTGATGGAGAAAATGGGACCGAGTTAAAATGGAACTGCAGTGAGCTGATGAGAAGCTGAAGAACTCAGAACACCGTGGGAGAAATACTCAAGAGAAATGGTATTCTTAAAGGCAGACACCATGAAGTTACTGGCCAAGTGGCCAAGGTTCAAACCAGAACAGGAAGAAGTTTGTCTAAAAGGAGGCTAAATAAAAGGGCATAGCAATGGACTGAAAAGTAGGAGTGGAGATCACTGTCTAGAAGAGGCATGAATTTAAAGATCAGGCCCAAACAGCAGTCTCTCTCTCCAAAAAGAGATGGAAATTTACCACCAGATCTTTGAACCAGATCAACGACAAGTTAATGTAGCAATTAAAAGCACGAACTCTATAAATCAGACCACCTGGGTTTGAGTCTTTACTTAGCACCAGTTATGTGACATTAGGCAAACCAAACTATGTAGTATTGTGTCCCAGGAAAATGAGGATAATAGTATCTACCTATTAGGGCTGTTGTCAACATTTATCAAGTTAATTTAAGTAGAACCCTTATAATAGTACCTAGCAGGGCATAAATGTCAGTTTATAATAAGTACAATAACAATAATAACCATATATATGTGCCTGGTTTATATATATAGCTTATAGATATACCACATTATTATTACTTTTATTTTTCCCAAGCAGAGGACTTGAGATAATGACATAAACACATAGTGTACTCCTCAATCCAGTTTTGAACTGCTGAGCTCTTTCTTCAAACAGTGTTAAATAATTAAAGCATGTATCATTTACTAAGTGAAGTAAATATGATATCACTTATATGTGGAATGTAAAAAAGGATACAAATGAACTTATTTGCAGAACAGAAACAGACTCATATACTTCAGAAGCAAACTTATGGTTACCGAAGGGGAGTGGTGAAGGGATGGATGGATGGTTTGGGACTGGCATATGCACACTGAGGTATATGGAATGATTGGCCAACAGGGACCTGTGTATAGCACAGAGAACTCTACCCAGTATTCTGTGATATGTATATTGGGAAAAGAACCTGAATAAGAATGGGTGTGTATACATGTATAACTGAATCACTTTTTTTTTTTTTGTACAACAGAAATTTTCACAACATTGTAAATCTACCTCATTAAAACTTTAAAAAATAAATACTTTTTAAAAAATATTAGAACCAGGTGCTCTGGTTGGGTTGATGGTGCCTGAGCATTTCCTGCTGCCCATGCTTCTGATTCCCATGGAGTCCCCTAGGTACCAAAACTACTGATCCAGTGGGGAGAATCCAAGGCTTGGAATCAAGACCTGGAGTCAGGTACTGTCTGCCATTAACAGGCTCTGCAACCTTCAGCAGGTCCTTCTGATCCCTACACTGTAAAGAGTTAGCCTAGTTGAATGGTTTTCAAGCTCTGCCACTTCAAAGTCCTAGATGTTCCAGAGGAGCGTACCAGGAACATTTGGGAGCATGCTGAGTGAAGAGAAGGAAACCAATGACTTTAAAAGCTGGGATTCCTCTGGTTACATAATAGAATTTCTGTAGTAATTGTTTGAAGAATGAGTACTACTACTAAGAAATTTTGACTAGATGATAAAAGTTTCTTCAGTTTCATTTATTCTCTAGTTCTCAGAAATTCACTCACTGAACCATAGTAGCAGGAGTAAGAACATGAATGAAATCCTAAATCTGAGGAAACTCAGTAATAAAGGAATCAGGGTGTACTACTCACAGGGCGCTGGACAGTGACCAGTGTATTTCAGTATCTCTGATATCCAGGGAAATGGTACAACCTCTGTGACGTGAATTTTATTTGCTTACTTTTTGTTCATGGCAACATACACTGGCACAATGATAACGAAGTTTGTAGACCGACGAGAAATACTGCGTAGGAATATTATATACTTACAATCCAAATAAACTAAAATGAACTATAATTTGTTTTTCTTTTGAACGATTATTTAAATACTGTATGTTGTAGGACTTTTCTGGGTGGTTAGTGACTTCAGAAAATATAAAAGTGAACGCCAAATTAAAACTCTACATTTATGATCACCATGTTGCTATAAGAAGAATATGTGAACTCAGAAGCTCCTGATTTAATTGAGATTGAATAATGAGACATACTTACGTAAATCAAGTTTCTGTATTCTCACTGGAAATAAAGCTTGTAATTGATTAATGAATCTGTAAGCCATATTTATGGCTTGGATTGGCCCTATATTTAGTTCCTCTCATTTTTAGCATGCTAAAAGCAATGGAAAACCTATGAACACATGTGAATATATAGGGAGATGGTGGTATCTGTTTATCTGTAATTTCAATAATGATTAATATGCAACAAGGAAGGCTGATTACCCTCATAAACTTGACATATTGTGTGAGTTGAAAGCTGCCCAGTGATTTTTGTCTCCAGTTACATCTCCCTCCCACCATTCAACACTCATACTGCTCTGCCATTGTGTATGTGTGTGAAAGTATAATATTTTCAGTTCCACAGCTGAATCATGTTAGCTTGGATCAGTGTCACCCATTAACACTTCAGGGTGGCTTATTTTATCAGATTACTTCCAGAGACTTGGGTCCTGGGGACTGACCTCAGCAATAGTAATAGTGCAGTGGGGGCTAGAAATCAGGAAGGTCTGCAGCATGGGGGAGAAAGGTGCCTCCACATGGAGACCAGAGTGGGAATGTTAGGGACCATGAGGTCCTGTTAGACTGGACAGAGGACAAGATTTACCTGAGGGGTGCACATGTGGAGGGGAAACACAGAGGCCCTGCTTTGCCCTTTGTGACTTAGCACAGTGCCTTGTGTAGAATCTGTCTTCAGTAAATGACAGCTGAATCAAATTATTTTTGCCCGAGGCTGGTTTTGGCTAGAACTAAAGTTGAGATTTAATGTTAATATCTGTTAGTTACTAAAAAGATTTGGTATTGCTTATTTTCTAAAATCAAATTTCTTAAAGAGGCATGATTTCCTGTTTTAAATTCGCTTAAATAATATGTTATCTGCCAGAAAAAAACCCTCTTTTAAGAAAAAACACTTCAAATATAAAGCATAAATAATCCTTCCTTTAATAAGACAGTTCCTATTATAGCCATTGAATAACACATCTGCTGCAAGGATGTTATTTTTTTCACCAGTCCATGTGCACAGCTCTGATTAGAGGACGTAAAGGATGTACATCTCCTTCAAACGGTAAATTAGACCCAGTGGGGAGAAAGGTATATTTTATTATGACAGATTTTGTAATCATGAAAGCTCCAAATAGCCCTTTAAAAAATACTTTAAAAATGTAATTCTTGGCCTCAAATCTCTGTGTTATGGTGACTACTGATTTCAAGAAAAAGTACATTAAGAACATCTTCTTCCAGTGCTAATATCATTAATGCTTCACAAAACACTTAATATAAAGGTCTCCTAAAGAATAAATTTTAATAAACATCCTTTCCATACTTTTTCTTTTCTCCAAGGTTTGCTCACATCTGCAGGTTTCAGAATAAGCCCACAAATGTTATAGTATCTTTACAAAGTAAAACCAAAAGATAATTCTCAATCCAGGTGCCTTGGCTTCAGCCTTACCTGTGTTGTTCATTTTTATCTCCATGATTCAGATATAAGCATATAAAAAAATCATGTCCACCTAACATTTAAAAATGAGGTTTAAAATTTTTTTAAGTACATTACTTACTACAAAATCTGGATTAAACTTTTCCTTTTCATTTCCAGGGCTACAGCAACACACAGGGGCCAGATTATCTTCAAAGATGCTTTAGCCCAGCAATTGTGTGAACAAGGAGGTAAGAATCATCTTTGACTTCATATGGGTTGTATCAAAATTATTCATGGTAGGTCCTATTTGCTTAGTAAGCATTTCATGATTATTATTTGCTAGTGTTGCTTAAAAATGGAATTATTGACCCTTTAATAGCTCTAATAATTTAGTTACTACTTATTGATAAAGATCTATAGACTTCTAAAAATATTGTGTGCAAAATAAACCAAGAGAAAATTTACATTTTCATAGTTTTTTTTTTCCCAAATGAGTTGCATTTAGTGGTCCTGGAAATATAAATCCTAGTAATTTTAAAGTTCTACAAAAATATGTCTGCGTAATTTACCATTTACGTTTCTTGTTAACTTAGTTGAAAATGTTTCTGTTTATTACCTTTAATATTTAATCATGATATATATATGATCATGTATATAGTAACTACATGTTGCTTCAATTTTGTGCATTATTAATTCCAGACTTGTAGATAGATACAGCATCATTTTAGATATATTAAGGGTACATTAAGTAGTCACATAAACTTTGTGACTGCCTGGTACATATCCAGACTCTCACCTGTACCAAAGTCTCACAGATGCACGTATGTAACTATACACACATGCACACAATGAAAAGTTGAAAACCAGGATCTATGCCCCAACAGAAATTTGGTCCCTCTGCCTCTTGAGCTTCTGCCCAACCTTGTGTCTTCATTGTGGCACTCACCACATAGACTTTTCCTCTGAAAAGTGATGGATGGCCCCCTTGAGAGACTGAGCTTCTCAGGTATAGGAACTAAGTCTTAGTGCTCTTTGCTTCCTCAGAACCTGGCACAGGGCTTGGCATATGACAGCCATCCTAAAAATGTTAATAGATTGAATATAAGTTTTTTCATCAGCCATATAGATATTCCTTGGTTTAAGCATCCTGACAGTGAATACATTTGAAGCCAGTCTTTGTAAATGTCATCCCATTTTCACCATCATTATAGGCATATTATCAACTTTTGTTTACAGAGTGATCTTTTGGGCAAAGCTTGTTAACTTAATTACATTTTTGAATTTAAAGGAAATTTCTACTAATTACCTTTCTGCTAAGGAGAATCTAATGGGTTTAGGAGAGAAATGAGGAAAAAATATGTAGGTTTTTGAAAGGCTTAAGAAAATACCATTTATTATTTGTAGTGATAAATATATCACCAATATGGCTTTATCTAACTAATGTGGTCCTTGATGACTATTACAGGCAAACTTCTGATTGCTTACATAATAGCTCTTGAATCAGAAAACCCCATTGTAATTACCATTTCAAATATATTATCAGTGTTCTTAGGTTTGAACAGATTCTATGGCTTTTGAGAATGCAAAAATGTGACAGCCTTTGTAGTAGGCTCAGGAAACCTATCACAATGTAAATCTTTTTCCAGACTATAAAAATGTTTGCATTTACTGAAAACATGGAATACTATATAGCAGCGAGCATCAATATCCTGAAAACTGCCTCGTGTCAGAAAAAGATATGTCTACTTTTATTAACATTTATCATTGCTTACAAGCTGATTTTTTTTTTCATCCTTGGATTTTTGAGTCTCTTTTATTGTAAACGAATTGTTGGGACTGGGTTTATTTGAAATGAAAAGAAAAAGCCAAGAAAAATCAGTGGGAAAAAATTGTCAACTGATGAGGGAAAAAAAAGCCTTATACATTAATGTTGCACATGACCATGATTCACATGATGGTGCACATAGATGTTATTAAAAATGCTATTCAGCCCAAGACCGAAGGGAAACATTGAGCTTTTCAGCAGCACCTAATCAATGGAAATCATATCCATCCATCCAAGGTAGGGTGGGAAGAATACTGACAAGAGAGATGGCTTCCTGCTGTCGGGAATAATAAGAGAAATAATTGGTGCTATAAAACATAAATTTATTTGGGCCCTGTCTAATTTTAATTAAAACATTAATTATCCCCTCAAATAAAATAAATTTAACATGTAAAAATTTCCTGTGCATTGAGTGAGCAATATCTACTACATGTGTTAGAAGAAAATGACAGTCTCTATATACCAAAGGACAATGTCTTTCAGTTACAATGTACTGGGTAGGTGTGTTGATTTTAATTAAATTAAGCAATTCAGCTTGAGGACAGCTATTATTACAAGGTGATTGCTGGCTAAGTATATTCAAAAAGTAGAAGATCAGAAAACATACTAATGATGTCTTAGATGTCATGTAATCTCTATTCGCTTCCTTAAAAGACATTCATTGAAGGGTTTTATTCTGCAAACATGTATCCAACACCTCTAAGCACCTGTCCTAGTGCCCAGGGCTAAACATGGATATAAAAGTAACAACACCCCTTTCTTCTTCTTGAAAACTGGGCTATAAATGGCAGGTCTGTGGATCACAGCGGTAGCTAGACGTACCTGGGATCCTTAGGAAAAGTCATCCTGAGGACAAGTCCTGAAGGTTCATCAGCAGTTTAAATCAAAACAGCAGAGAAGATTCCATTTCTCTCTCCTTCCCAGTCCCACTGTCCCACATGGAGAGCAAGGCCCATCTCCTCCTTTGGGACTTGCTTACTAGCCTCCTCCCTAGTTTCCCTGCTCCTCCTTTTCCTGTGCTCTGTACAGAGCTGCTAAAATGGAAATAGGGTTGTATCATTTCCCTGCTTCAAACCCTTCAATATCTCAATTGGAGGTAATAATTTATCTTTGGAGTAAAAGTCCTTCCTACTATATGAGGAAAATACTTTACATTCTAGCCTCAGTTTTCTTCCCCTACCTCATTTCTCATCATCCTTTCATTCCTCCTTAAAACTCTCAGAAAACACTCCACTCGCTTACCCCAGTATTATTGGCACCCTCTACCTTCCCTGTGTGCTTCGCCTGAACAACCCTTTTACGTCTTTTTTGAGCTGAGAAGTACGTGTGAGGCAATGCTTAAAGCTGAGGTTTTACACAGAAATCTGAGGTTAAAGGGAAGGAGAGAAAGGACAACTAGAGGGGAAAGCAGATGTGTCCTCTTTCCCTTTTTCGGAAGGGGTATATGTACTTTCAATGCCTTGCAGCCAGAGACCACCACCAGGAGCACACCTGTAGGTGAAAAGGTTGGGTTCAGTGCTCATTCTAGAATGAGAGAAGGCACACCATGGGGAGCCATGGGGTGGGTCAGTATGCAGATGTTATAAGAGGAATCATTTGGCGTTCCTGTTGTGGCTAAGAGGTTAACAAACCCAACTAGTAACCATGAGGATGCAGGTTCAATTCCTGGCCTTGCTCAGTGGATTAAGGATCCAGTGTTGCCATGAGCTGTGGTGTAGGTGGCAGATGTAGCTTGGATCTGGTGTTGCCATAAGCTGTGGTGTAGGCTCACAGCTGCAGCTCCAATTCGACCCCTAGCCTGGGAACTTCCACATGCTGCAAGGGCAGACCTAAAAAGCAAAAATAAATTAATTAATTAAAGGAATCGTTATGATATTTGGGCCTACATTTTGTGATTTTGGCTCAGACTTTAGGAGGAGGGGGCTTTTCTCTGGATTGGGTGCTATCAGGAAGTGGGGGTATTCTATGGTGGGGATCTCAATGAATCTTATCCATGGGAGGCTGGGAGTGGACACAGCAGAGACAAGCTAAGGCTATAGTTGATTAAGAAGCAGCAGTCACTCCCATCAGCCAGGGGAGAGGGATGCATGGTGTATTGGGAGTTGGATAGTGGTCTGGTTGTGCCTATATTCAGACGCCATTGCGAAGTGGTCCTGTGTCTGTTTTGAGCCATCACAATCACCATGGCTTTGTCTGAAGCTGATGTTCTGTGAAATTATTTCTGTTCAGCTAGAGAGCACTGAGGCCCAGTTGTGAGTGCTGGACTGACTCCTGGATGTCAGGGGCTGCTTTTCCTTTCTTGAGGCCCAGGGAGAGACTGTCGCTAATAGGCAGTCATTTCCTTTTGGATTTAGGCTTTAAGAGGACTTTAGAATCATACTGAAGTAGATCTGGATCCAGGCTTTGTGTAACCTTCTTCTCAGAATCCTTGGCACAAAGACAGGTTCAGTAAGTGATAAAGCGAAGGGATCTTGCTGGAGCAAAATTTTATTCCATGTCAGCAGGTAGAAAATAAAAAGCCTAAGTAGATCAGTGTGGTGAGATTGGAGTTGTTTTATTTTTTATTTGAACTTATCTGTATTTTCTAATTTTTTAACAGTGAGTTTATATTATTTGGGTAATCATATACAAGTTTCCTCTCCAAATTACAAATATAAGGTTATGTTTATGAAGGGGGAGGGACAACTCTGCTGAGGCAGATGGAATAAATCACTTCTAAGAACTGAAGGAAAATTCTGAATTACAACTCCTGTGTCTCCTCCTGGTGGGAAGTGTTGCTTGGTCTATGTTGTATCATAATTATTTGTTTAAGTACTCATCCCCATCCCCCACCCCTACTGGAAGCTTCTTGAGCACAGCAACCATGCCCTAATTTTTTTTAACATCTAATAATGCTTGGTGTAAAACAGACACTCTATAAATGTTTGCTGAATAATCATCTTAAGCATTAAACATTTGAAAAATCTCCGCTTTTCCTGAAAAATCTTTAACCCCGAACTTTTGCTACAGAACACCACGAGGCTGTGCGGCTGTTACCTAAGCAGTGTTCCTTACACTGACCTCAGGTTGAAAAATGTGTGAATCATTGTACCAGGAGACCCAAAAACTGTTCACACAGATTTCCATCTAAATACTAATGAGTCCCCGGAATGCTTTGGGGACATAAACCAGGTTCAGGAATTTCAGGTCTTCAGCTCAAATCCTGAGGTCTTAAGTAATTATAAACACATATCAAGTTGAGTTCTGCTAACATGTCCCAGTACAGACGAGGTAGTATTGTTTTCTTACCTCTAATGTGGGGTTGGGGGTAGGCAGGTGCCAGGTTGTGTACTCCCAGTTGTTTGAAAAATAAAAGATGCTTGGGTTCATTTACCAGCAGTCAAAAATAAAGAAGGGAATTCATTTAACATTCAGTACTCAACAAGGATTATTGAGCGCCTACCATGGGCCAGACTAAGCTAGATCTTGGGATATAGTAGTGAACAGAGCAAGGATGCCAGCTTTACTGAAGCTGACACTGCAGTGGACAGGAGAGACTATAAATAAGAGATATAGTAAGTGAGTAAATATGATAGCATAGAAAGTGGTGAATGCTACAGGAAAAAAATAGGGTAGAGTAAGATTACACAGTTGGGTGGAGGGAGAAAGGGAGATTGCAATTTTAAACAGGGTGGCAAGTAAATCAGGCAGGCCTCCCTGAGAAGGTAACGTTAGAACAGAGACCAAGAAGGTAGCTGTGGGATTGCCCACAATTTCATTAGGTGATTTTAAAGATAAATGTGGCAGTGTTTAGTGAACTCCTACGAGAGGGCATCAAAGCAAAGGATAGAGGCAATTTCGGAATAGACTGAAAAGCTGAAAGGAACCAGAGGAAATCAGTCTTTTATAGGGATTATTATTAAACAGTCTAGAAAGAGCTATAGACCTAATCCATATCCCTCAGAATCAGGTAAAAGGAGTCCTGCTGAAAACGTTAGTGAATGTGGTGGAGACAGAAGACTAAGGATGAAAAATAGTATTTGAACTTACCCTCTGATTATGGAACTATAGTTTCCTTATTTGTAAGTTAGCAATGAAGCCAAGAATGTTAAATTTAACAAACTACACCTCTTATAAATGGCAGCCCGAGGTTGGTTCCATTATACCAAGTTAAAAAAATCAAACATTAAGAACAGACTCATGGACATAGAGAACAGACTTGTGGTTGCTAAGAGGGAGGGGAAAGGAAGTGGGTTGGACAGGGAGTTGGGGGTTGGTAGATGCAAACTATTACATTTAGACTGGTTAAGCAGTGAGCTCCTACTGTACAGCACAGGGAGCTGTAGCCAGTCTCTTGGGATAGACCATGATGGGGAGAGTATGAGAAAAAGAATGTATATATACGTATGACTGGGTCACTATGCTGTGCAGCAGAAATTGGCACAACACTGTAAATCAGCTATACTCTAATAAAAATTAAATCTAAAAATCCCCTCAGGAACCACAAGTTCAATAGACAAGATCATCTCCGCTGCCTAAAGTCCCTGAATACCTAGGAGAGAACACACACTTTTTAGCATCCTTGGCAGACAAAAGTGGCACATGTGAAGCAATTGGGATGAGAGTATATCAGCTCGGCTGTTACTGGTCCAGCACTCAGATCACAGTGGAGGCAGGGCAGGGGAATAACGCAAATATATTCATTGGCCTGTGAGCTTCTTGGCATAGCCTCTTCAAACACGCACATCGATTATTTAGCAAGGCCAGATGGCAGGCTTAACGGCTGACAGTAATCATGCCCTGTAGTGCCCCTGAAGGGTGCATGCCATTTATAAACCATGCTGGGATTCTCTGTTGTTGGGTTGATGGAAGTGGATATAACCAAAGGCAAATGTTTTATGTCGGGAGGAATAGGGTCAGACTTAGAGTTGGAACAGAAAACCTTGACTGCCTTCTGCTAAGCTCAGCAGCTTTTCTGCTGTTCATCACCCTCAGAGCAGTGAGGAGGAGAAAGTGCGGCTGTCTTCTCCGAGGGCCATTGAATCATGGTGATGGCCAGGGTATTTATTTCATTCAGACCCAGACTCTTAGGAATTCTTTAATGCTTTGTGGTAAGGATTGGTGGAAGTTTATTTAAACTATGAGGTGGAAGGAGAGATAAAAAATGTTCAGTAAGCAAGTCCATAAAGTGAATGAAATGTTTAACATTTCTAGATATTTTTTAGAACTTTAAGAATACCTTTTAATATGAAGTGTTGGATATGTTAATTAGCTTCAGAGTGGTGGTTATTTCACTGAAGTACTATATATATATATATATTAAAGTATCAAGTATATATATATCAAAGTATCAAGTTATATACCTTAAATATATCCAATTTTTATTTTTCAGATATACCTCAGTAAAGCTGGGGGGAAAGAGAACCAATTATACCCAAATGCTATATAAATTATAGGTCAGATCTATCAAAAATCTTCCCTTGGCTATCCTTGATTGTTCAGTAACTCTTTCCAATACCCTGAGATACAAATTTTTTTATTAATTCAGGCTGAACAAGTCAAAATAGACTAATAGTCAGAATTGGGTTTTAAGTGAAAAATAATGAATGATGTGTTTTACTTGACTGTGCCCAGTGATAAAACTTAGCCTGCTAAAGACATCTGTTTTCCCTGTGGCTATTTTGTAGTTTACATTTCAGTTTAGCAGTTGGAACTGCTGTTCCTGACATTCCTGCATTTTGTAATTCACAAACAAAGAGAGCTGAATAAGGATGCTCTGTTCGAATCACCCAGAACCCCCCAGTCCTGCTTCAGCATCTCACAAACGACCCAACGGGGGAAGGAACAGAAGCCCTTCTAGGGCAGTGGCTGGCAAAAAGTGTCCCTAAGTGATCCTGACAACAGACAAGATTAAGGGCAATGACAAAGGGCCAACTCAGGGGCCACAGTCAAATTCTTTGCTACTACCTCTTGGTAGGTCTGACTAGTTTTTTTAATTTCCTAAAGTATGCTGTTTTGGACCGGTGCTATTTATTCTGAGATGATTGAACATAGATTTAAACAGCCTTTGCTTCAGTTCTCAGGGCTATATACATTCCCCCTTGACAGCTTTATCTAGTCCAAAGTCAAAACACCAAGATTTATGTCCGAGAAGAATTTGACATTGAGTTCTTTTGGATGCCCATAGAAGTACACTTTCTACTCTAGCTGCTATATAATCTGCTGAGTTCCTCCATATTTTGAAGGACAAAGCTGAGGTTTGGATCTATATAATTATTTGGGGGAGAGAAAAAATGTTGTAAACACACATGAATCACAATTTTATTTTGGCTCATGAAATATTATTTCATGCAACCTGTTAATCCACCCTTACTTTTACATTTAAAGATTCAGTTGTTTAATGTAATAATTAATACAGATTTTCATAATCATGTTTGTAAGAGTTAGAATTCGATAATATTAGTTAACACATATTATACTGTGTCCCCTATGGGTAAATGTGGACCATTATATCAGCCATATGGGAATTGTGTGGCAGTATAAGGCAGTTTCACATCCTGTTCCTAAATAGCTCATGATATACTACTCCAAACCTAGAAGAGAAACACCAAAACACATTCAGAGAAAAGGCAGAAACTCAGTGCAATGGCATTTCCTGAGACCTCGATCAGCAGTGTTGGCCTCTCTTTCCCATACGGTCAGTCTCTTCCTAAACCTGCCAAGGCCACTGCAGCTTGGAGCAGGAACTCTATCTATGACTGCGAGTACTCCAGCCATCATTCTCCCTCACAGTCCAGCTTCTTGAAAGAGGAGAGTGTGTTCTCAGGCTTCACTTCTAGCCCCACCACCTGGCCTCAACTTCCAACACACCACGGAAACAGTTATCCTCCAGGTCATCAGTAACCAGGAGGTACCAGCCTATCCAGAGGAATCTGGTCCTCACCCTGCCCGGCTTCCCTGCTCTTTCTTCTTCTGTGAGTTCCTGCACTTCCCATGGATACATTCTGGGGTTGGCCGTGATTCTGTACTGGGGCTTCCTTTAGGCTTTGTATGTTATCCCTGGTGGTCTCACTTGCACCTGTGATTTTCATCCCCTGAACTCTGTGCATTTGCTTGGTGCCTATGCTCAGAGTCACTGATGTGAAGTCGTAGAGAGCGTAGAGTTTGGAGCCGAATACCCCTGGGTTCTAATTTTCATTTGATACTTCCTAGCTATGTAATCTTTCAAAGTCTTGATTCCCTAACTGTGAAATAGAGAAAATAATGATACCCACCTTTTGGGTCATTCAGTATCATTACCAAGAGCCTGATGTAATATCCTGTGCTCATAAGAAACACAGTAACGTGGTGAGGATTAAATGCATAGCACAGTGGCTGGCACATAAATACTCTATAAAGTTAGCTGTTGTTATCATTACTAGGCACTGACATTTGGATTCCATAGGTACCTTGAACTCCATATATTCTAAAATGAACTTGGCATTTCTCCCAAACTAGTCCCCTTTATTGCAGTTCTCATCAGTGACATACTCAATGCAGTCACTAAATAGAGACCTAGATAATATTTCTTTCTTTCTTTCTTCTTTTCCCTTTTATTATTATTATTATTTTTTGTCTTTTCCTTTCCTAGGGCTGCACACATGGCACATGGAGGTTCCCAGGCTAGGGGTCTAATCGGAGCTGTAGCCTCCAACCTACGCCACAGCCACAGCAAGACGGGATCCGAGCTTCATCTGCGACCTACACCACAGTTCATGGCAACGCTGGATCCTTAACCCACTGAGCAAGGCCAGAGATCGAACCTGCAACCTCATGGTTCCTAGCTGGATTTGTTAACCACTGAGCCACTACGGGAATCCCGGTATTTCTTTCTTCATTGCTTTCTTTCATCCATGTCTATACTCAGTGTGTCTAAGACCAATTTATTTTATCTTCTTAATATCTCTTTAACTATTTTCATTCTGCACCTACTGCCATTTCTTTGGTTCTGGTCTTCTACACATCTATCAAAATGTTCTTTAACATAAACCTCATTTTTCCCCCTCCCAGCCAAAAACCCTATACCTGCCTCTATTTGCCCTGTTAAGCCTGCTTTCAAGGCCCTTTGTGACCTGACCCTGTCTGTCTCTCCATCCTTGTCTCTCTCCATCCCATCTCTGCATGTAGGCTTTCTCCATACTCCCCAGCCCCACCTAACACCAAACTCAGTCATGAAAAGCGCTGACTTCACCAAACATGCCATCCTATCCCCTATCTCTGCAGTTATATCTGACAGTTTCTTTCCCAGAATACTCTCTGCATTACCTCCTCCATCTTACTGATGAAGTTGCACTCATCCTTAAACATCCAGTTTAAGTGTCTCCTCCATCATCTGTATTTTTATCACGAATCCATCATATACTTACTAATTGAAGTTAGTTCAATGTATTGCACTGTCATGTATTAACTTCTACATGTATTTCTTCCTGCACTGTTATTTATGGCCACACCCATGGCATATGAAAGTTCCTGGGCCGGGGATTAAGTTCAAGCCCAAGCTGCTGCTACAACCCGAGCCATAGCTGTGGCAGTGCTGGATCCTTTAACCCACTGTGCCAGGCCAGACCACACCTCAGCAGCACCCCGAACTGCTGCAGTAAGATTCTTAACTCACTGCACCATGATGGGAACTCCTGCTCCTACACGTTGAAACCCTTTATTAAGCAGAAATTGGGTCGTTTTTATATCCCCAGAATCTTGCACAGTGCCTGGCACTTAGTAAGTACTCAGATATTAGTTGAAGGAGCGAATGAACCATATAGAGCAGGTATACCTTTCCCAAATTTTCTAATTACTATTATTTCTTTAATTCCCAGCCAACTTTCACCTTCTATACTCTTAGAACTGTTTTTACAATCATATTTAAATATTATGCACTCCTTCTGCATTGATGGACTTTATTTTTGTATTTTTTCTAGGGCCACAGGTGTGGCATATGAAATTTTCCAGGCTAGGGTTCCAATTGGAGCTATAGCTGCTGGTCTATACCACAGCCACAGCAACATGAAATCCAAGCCACATCTGTGACCTTCACCTCAGTTCACAACACTTAATCCTTAGCCCACTAAGTGGGGCCAGGGATCAAACCTGCATCCTCATGGATACTAGTCAGGTTTGTTTCTGCTGAGCCACAATGGGAACTCCTGATGGACTTTATCAGGAATAGCCCTGCAAAACTCACTCTTGGATGGATGTTGTTTTAAATGATATTCTTTGCATTGCTCAGTGTCCCCTTTCCAAAAAACCACAGGAGAAACTTCTCTTAAATGTCTGTGTCTGAAATAGCCACCCTTCTCCTGAGCAATATGAGTGGTCTTTATGTTATGAACTCTTCGATCTCTATAACTTTATAGCTTCAGAACCAAACTTAAGGCATCAGAGCACACATGATTAATGTTTATCTCCACTGGATGTAGTTTTTCCAACTCTGATTTGTTATCATCTTTTCCCACTTGATCGTCTTTCTTGATTGTCTGCCTTTCTTTGTGAGCTGCCTCACATCTATTTTAGAACAAGGCACATTGTACAGTTTTTCCTTAGGTACATAAAGGAAAGTGAAAAGTAAGGGAAAGTGAAGATGATAACATATGCATAAATGACTCAGAAGAGAGAGAATAGAGGAGAACATTAGAACCTTAGATTTTTCCAGCAGCAATGGTTTTAGCAACAGTACCTTACTGATATTATCAGTAACCAGTCAACAAATATTTTCAGAGCAATTGTGTATCAGAACTTGTGCCAGGCATGGGGGTGTAGAGATACACAAGTCCAGAGTTTATAGTCATAGGAATTCATAGTCTTATCAGCTCGAATTTCCACTCTGGCCTTTGGGATTATGACTGAGATACAGAGGGGATACCCTTTTCCCAAAGGAACCCCATCTCCAGCTCATAAGGAATAACTCTTTTCATTAGTGTATAGACTAAGATTCTATGGTATATGCCTCAAATTATAGGAGGCTTAAATGGCTAGAAGTGTATTTTATTTCTCAGTCATAAAGCAGTCAGGACATAGATTGCCCAGGGCTGGTTGAGTGGCTTTGCTGTGTACAGAGCATAGCTTCCATGTCGAAGGTCCATGTCCTAACAACAGGAAGGGTAGAGGGCCAGGAAGCATGCCCGTTCCTTTAAAGGGCATGAACCAGCTCTGAATGTGACCCGTATCACTTCTGCTCACCTCCTTATGGCAGAACTTAATTCCTTTGTCATACATAAGAGCTGCAGGGGACTCTGAGAAGTATACTTCTAACTGGGGACCACAGTCCAGTGAAAATAAAGAGGAGAATAGATATTGATAGACCTCTAGCAAATTTCTGCTAACATTAGAATAAGATTTCTTCTTGTTATTGCTCATATTATTAGTAGTAGAATTAGTGTTGTTGTCATTGTTATTTAATGAAGATGGCGATGATCCTAATGATTTTTCTTCCCACTTCTTAATGTTATTTAAAGGCCGTATAACAGCTGAGCCTATCTGCAGAACAGAAACAGACTTACAGACATGGAGAACAGACTTGTGGTTGCCAAGGGGGAGAGGGGAAGGAGTGGGATAAATGGGGAGTTTGGGGTTAGTAGATGCAAACTATTACATTTAGAATGGATAAGCAATGAGGTTCTACTGTATAGCACAGGAAACTATAACCACCCACTTGTGATAGAACATGATAGAAGATAGTATGAGAAAAAGAATATATATATATGACTGGGTCACTTTGCTGTATAGTAGAAATTGACAGAATATTATAAATCAACTATGATAAAAATTTTAACAAATAAAGGCCATATATGCTCAGGGTTCAAATCAGTTTATAGCTGCACTTCCTCTTCTCTGCGCCATGAACTTCATCTTTTCAAGCTCTCAAAGATCCAAGATTTTTAAAAATTTATTACACAGTGTTGTAGTTCTGTTGTGACTCAGTGGTAATAAACCCTACTAGTATCCCTGAGGACGTGGGTTCGATCCCTGTCCTCAATCAGTGGGTTTAGGATCTGGCATTGTCGTGAGCTGTGATACAGGTCATAGATGCAGCTCGGATCCCGCATTGCCGTGGCTGTGGCTTAGGCCAGCAGTTACAGCTCTGACTCAACCTTTAGCCTAGGAATCTCCATGTGCCATAGATATGGCCTTAAAAAGACAAAAAAGAAAAAAAGGAACAACTTTTATTCATATCATAGGCAAAGTTTTGAAAAAATATATAAAAATCCCTCCCCAGAAGTCAGCATAGCAAGACAATGTATTCCAGGTTTTAGAGTTTAAGATCTCATTATTGACAACTCCTAGTAGCATAAGTCTTACCTGAAAGAGTTCTCTGTTCCCCCAGTTGTAGATTGGAAAGACATATTTTAGTTTTGCTACTATTCCATATATTTTAGAATATGAGTGATTATGAGAATATGAGTTGTTACAAGACACAAATCAAATTGAGAAGGGAAATAGGAAGGGAAGGGAAGAGAAAAATGCTTCCTAATATTGCTGGTTCTGTGTATAATTTAGCTGTCTTTAAATATTAAGTAATCTTTTATACTGATCATAAGTATATTCCTGAACACAGGGAGAAAAATTTTCACTCTAAATTTATAACATTTTTGGAAGCTTAATTATCATACTTGAAGGTCAAATGGTTCTTTATTGCAATAAAATACAAAAAGTAATAAAGAAATTATTCCTGGGGAGATGAAAGTCTAGGTTCATAGCTCATTAAATGGTAACTTCACAGACTGTGTCTAATTTGTCATATTTAGCTTTGGAAGTTTTATACATTTGAATTTCAAATTAGGTGAAGAGATACCTGAGGCAAAACTACCTAGGGCCTTTGAATTCTAAAATGATTCAGGGCTATGGTTCCCACAACATAATACCTTTATTTGTAAGAAGTTCCTATCATCATATACATAGTGCTTGCCAGACCCAAAGACTTTTTTAAAAAAATCAAAGGTATTAACACAAAGCTCATTAACCACTCCCTCATTTCGTTTTCAGACATTCCTTTCCTTTCCTGCCCAGCGTACTGGAATCTCCATTCTTGGCACTGAATACTTTATTGAACAAGTTGGCCAAAATGTATTTTGGAGTCACACGATTACTCAGAACTTTCATTCAAAAATAAGTCAGTTGAAAGGAAAACACTTTTGTCAAAAGAGTAACCTTTGGGGGAATTAAGCGTGACCCCATTCTTTCTAAGGTGCTTATTCAGGGCTGCCGTGATCTCATGAGAGGCTGGTGGTCTCAGCTTTGATTTCGCATGAACACAGCAATGCTTTTCAAGAAATGAAAGTTTACTTTCAGCGTGTAATTTGTGTCCTGGACAAATTGATTTGATGATAGGAAGAATGTCTCCTTCAATTTCATATTGAAAAACCACATAATGATCCATATTTATGATATTTATTAAAATATACCCAAGGCTTTAAGTCATTAGGATGCAGTTAAGAAAAGCAAAGCTGTGAGCTCCAAGATCCAAGTGAAATCATGATACCAGTTGCATCCTGTTTAAGTTCACAGAAATTTTCTGATCTTCCACTTCTATCTGCAAAGTCCAGCTAGTCCTCTCTTGCTGGGGTCATAAAGGCACATTATTAATTACCATCTGTGAGATTCTCTAGATAATTGGAGAAAATAGAGAAAATATATGTAGTAAATGAAAGGTCATATTCATAGAGTAATTCTGTGTAGTGCCAAGCAATAGATATTTAATATTAGCTGTGTTTAAAAGTTTGGAAAGCAGTTGATAACTGGTTATTTTCACATCATAGTGAAGCTCATATTAACCTCACACTGAGTGGAAAATAAAAAGTAATAAAAACAATCTTACCCCCCAAAGAAAGTAGCTAGTCCTTAGGAAAGGATCTGCAACTCTTGTGACTCCAGAACCAACACCAGCACACAGGTGTTTTTTTTCATTTACTCAACAGAGTGTCACTACATACTTTTTGTACTTGTATTTTAAACAAATAAATAATAACTTTGTTTAAAGAGATCAGGATTTTTCTTTGAAAATTTTGCCATTAGATTTACTTGCTTTCCTATTAGGCCAGTCTTTATGATATAGATTGCTTATCTTTTAAATTGTTTCACATAATAATCATTTACCTTTGCTATCCTTGACATAATTATTTTTATCAAATTTGCCTTAGTACGAGTTCTTGTATTCAGTCAAGGCAGTTCTGTTCTTTTTCTTATGATAACCGTGGACATTAGTAAACCATTTCAAGGATTGCACAGCTGAATAAAAAGGAGGCTCTAAAGCAATATATTTTTCGAACAATTTCCTAAATTGTTTCCTAAAGTATTTCCTAAAAACAATGGTTCAGGTTTATTTTCTACTATATTAGCTTATCACTTAAAAAAATCCATTCTTGCCCTCCTCTATATAGCTCATGAAATCTTCATAAAACTACATGTTTAATATTTAGGTCACTTAATAGTATCCTAGCATCTAGGGAAATGTTTGGCTAAACAAAGATCTAGAATATCACTGAAACATTTCATTATTGAGGTAAAACTTTGTATTTTACCAAAACACAACCTCGATGGGTCCTGCTAGAGAAGTTGGAGGACAAATAACTTTTAAATGGCAATATCACAGACACAAAAAGGAACCTAGGAAAATAAATTGTCAGAGCACATTTATGAATGATTTTGACTCTTAAGAACATTTATTTCCTATCTAGGATAAAAAGACTGTATTATGTCTAAAATATTAAAATTTTCCCCAATTTTTTCTTGTTTACCTAATCTCAGGAGATACTTGACTAATGAAAGTACATAAATCCTCATTTTTTAATACTTGCCTGGGAAAATGCTACCAATTTGTGTGGATAATTTTAAAGTTTTAAAGGTGTTTGATCTTTTCAACTAAAAACAAGTCAAAGTATGCCATGCTTGGATTCCTCATCCTTTGCTGGAAACATGCCTTTAGAAATCAGAGGTTGTAGTGAGATTCTGTCATGATTCTTACATTCTTTTGGCTTGCTTTTACTTTATTTTTTAAACGTGAAGTGGAATCTTCATCTTAACTTTCCTGTTGAGCATTTCATAGTTTATCTGTAGTTGTGACTAAGTCG
This sequence comes from Catagonus wagneri, assembly GCA_004024745.2. NCBI lineage: Eukaryota > Metazoa > Chordata > Mammalia > Artiodactyla > Tayassuidae > Catagonus > Catagonus wagneri. The sequence goes on along the minus strand of PVHT020000151.1, from coordinate 1,592,632 downwards.
ATTTTTTTGATGATGTTTGGCATACCCTTTAAGTTATCATTGATGCATCTTAAATTCAATTTCCAATTTAGACCAGTTACTTGAACCTGATGAAGCTTCACAAAGGACATAGTTTCTGTAATGTTTGTGGATCTCAGTGACATTAACTTTGTGGGTAAAGATTACAGTGATGTGTTAATATTTTGAAGGGGATCTGGAGTTCATTGAAACATGAAATCTATTTACCCTTTATATGTTCTGTTAACACAGCTAGTGATATTGACATCTTGCCTAGAATTAGTGACAAATTAATTGATATTCAGAAATTATGAGATGGGTTTATTTCTCCTTGCTGATACTCATGAAATTTCTTGGATTGATCCATGAAGTCCAACTGCAGGATGTAGTATCCTATGATCATTGTACTTTAATTCTAAAACATTGGAAACTTTGGCTTCTAACTATTCAGCTATTTATAAGAGTTTACAAGTTACTGGTAGAAACTTCATATTAAGCTGAATTTCCCCAATGTTTATGAAAAGATCAATGTTTTCAAGAGTAATCAAGGGTTTGTATAAACCAAGATGAACTCCTGGTATTTTTCTCAAAAGTGAATTTTTTTTCTGTAGTGTAGGATGTAGAATTGATTGTTTTTGTGGATCTAGGAATATTTAGATTTGTTAACATTCCGTATTAGGATAAAAAATAAGTCCTTCCCAGTATACAGTTCTGACCAGCCTTCATTTATAGTTTCATGGGTCTCACAGGTGAAGCTCTCAGGACCGTACTATAAAGCTCCCCCCCAGTCATCTCTCTGGGTACAGACCCACTCTAGGCTGTCCTCCACTCTCCCTGGTTCAGTCCCCTCTGAAAACTAGCAGGGCCTTTACTACCAGAGCATCCTCTCTTCTGTCTACCTGTGGTCAGTCGTCTGACCTGGTCTTCTTATCGGAATGTGGAGACACCTGGGAGAAACTGAGATAGATGTGCTATACTTCTGTTAAAGGTGTGTTCGATACTATTTTCTCCAAAGCCTGCTTCTTTAGGAACAATTGTGTTCTCTTTCCTTCCTAGAAACAGAGCTTCCCACTTTCAGCCATTTGGCAACTTGATGTGTTTGCTAGTGTCAATCATGCAATTTCATGTTCAGAGGATCTGGAAAATTGGACCAAAGTGGGCGATGGGCTAAGGGCAGAGAATCAGTAATAGACAAACACGATGTTGAGATAAAAACATTTAAGCAATCTAGAAAGATGAGTGAGTTCAATGGCAAAGGAGCAGGAAAGGTATACTCGGAGATATGCCACTAGGTAAGTAAATACTGGAAGGCTGACAAATTAGGACCTCTCTCAACATATACTTTATACTTAATAAAGGAAAGAGTAAAGACCTCTTTGCCAAATTCACATAATTCAGGATCTTAGTAATTCGTCCATGTCAGTAGTATGAGGTACTATCCAAGAAAGAGTGTAATAAATAATGTTGAACTATATTATACTTCTTCAGGCTACTTATTCTAATTTTTCTGTGGTACATTTATCCCGATAGATGTAGAAAGGATGGTGAACTTCCTGCAAGGTTAGAAAATTCTTTTATACTGCCTAAAATTAGATTGATAGAGTTACTTACTGAGATCTAATTAACATAAGCTTCCCAGGTCCATTACTTTTCTAGATTTTGGAGCATATTTACACCATATGTGGGGAATATTTTTCAAGGAAATGTCTACTTTTCATTTCAACATGTTTAATGTGTACTATGTTCCCCATTGTGAGGTTATCTCGGACAGTGGATATATATATATATTTTTTTTTTCTTTTTTGTCTTTTTGCCTTCATCTAGAGCCGCACCTGCGGCATACGGAGGTCCCCAGGCTAGGGGTCTAACAGGAGCTGCAGCTGCCGGCCTTCGCCACAGCCACAGCAATGCGGGATCCAAGCCGCATCTGCAACCTACACCACAGCTCACGGCAACGCCGGACCCTTAACCCACTGAGCAAGGCCAGGGATTGAACCCGCGACCTCATGGTTCTTAGTCGGATTCGTTAACCACTGAGCCACGAAGGGAACTCCTGATACATATATTTTTTAAATTGAGTCTTTCTAACTAGTGACTAAAAATATGCTTTAAATTTCTTGAGTTAAATCTGAGTGGACATTAATTGGGTGCTCTTTTTTTTTTGTTTTGCTTTTTAGGGCCGTACTCGTGGCATATAGACATTCCCAGGCCAGGGGTCAAATTGGAGCTGCAGCTGCTGGCCTATACCACAGCCACAGCAATGCCAGATCTTAGCTGCATCTGCGACCTACACCACCACTCATGGCAACACTGGATCCTTAACCCACTGAGCAAGGCCAGGGATTGAACCCACATCCTCATGGATACTGGTTGGATTCGTTACCACTGAGCCATGACAGTAACTCCCTAATTGGGTATTTAAACTACCCAGATGACTTATACTGAGGGACTTTTTGACAGCATCATGAGTATATTCTGGCATTTTTCAAAAGTTTTTTATCAAGTATTTATTTTCTAATATATCATAAAATATTATAACTAAGAAGGGGAGTAGCTCTCAATTCAATTAAGTAATCTGTTTCCAATTTAGGCTCATGTCTTGAGTGGGCCTCTTTGGTGCTGTTGAGGAACTTATTTCTTCTGGGAAAACAGACATAAACCTAATACAGAGAACAATTCTACATGCTGTAAAAATAAGGGCTGGATTGTGTTGCCTTTGAAAAAAAAGAACAAAGTACTGACTGGCCACAGTATCCCTTATTTCCTAACTCCTATCAGAGTGCCCTTTCTTAAAACGCATATTTGAACAGGCACTTCTTTGCTAAGTGTTCAGGAGATCATCATGCTTTCACAGTGAAGTCCCACTTTCCTAACATTCAGTTCTGTAATCTTGGCCTCCCATTTTTCCTAACGTCGGTTTTCCATGCCCTTCTCCTAAACTTTCTTCCAGTCATGCTGAAGTTGTGGTTCTTCCAAAAGGCCATTGTCTCTAACATTTCACTTTGACTCCGGAAGGAAGCCCCTCTCCCTTCCCTTCCCCCCCATCTTTCTCCTACTTGTCTTTCAAAAAACAGAGAAAATGTCCTCCCTGGGCAGCCTCCCTTGTCCCTTTTCTCACCCACGGCCTCTGAACGCTCTCCCAGAGCACTCACAACACTCTGTTGTGGTTGTCTCCACCAGATGGTAAGCTCTTTGAGGGCAAGCATGGTGCTTTTCGTGTCTATACCCCACACCCAGAACAGCCCACAGCACTTTGTGGGTGTTCACGTTGTGTTTACTATGTGTGACTCAACTGACTAAACGTGTATAATAAGTAACTTTCCTGTATGTAAGGGGTTCTACTTTTCACTTTAGCAGTAATGCATGGCTTTTCAATGTAACAGCTAAATAGCAAGTTGGACTTCTTATTTTAGGATTTTTTTTTTTTTTTTTTTGCTTTTAAGGGCCACACTCATGACATATGAAAGTTCCCAGACTAAAGATCTAATCAGAGCTGCAGCTGCCGGCCTACACCACGGCCACAGCAATGCCAGATCAGAGCCACATTTGCGACCTACACCACAGCTAATGGCAAAGCCAGATCCTTAAGCCACTGATAAAGGCCAGGGATCGAACCTGCAACCTCTTGGTTCCTAGTTGGATTCTTTTCCTCTGCGCCATGACGGGAACTCCTTTATTTTAGGATATTAATTGGTATTTTCTTCTTACTCATCTAAAAAAGGTTCTATCTAGCGGTTTAAATTGTTTGTTATGACCCAAGTTTCTAACTGTATTTGTGATTGTTTATTAGTGGATTTTGCTGTTGTTGCTAATCAATTGTCTTTCCCTTTTTCCTTCTCGGTCCAGCTCCAACAGAGGCCACAGTGCACCCACATCTAGGTAAGCATTTGAGACCCCAATGTCACTAACCTTTGTACGAGACCTACTTGTCATGAGTTCTAATTTTTAGATAGTGAATTGGCAGTGTTTCTTCATGAATGTAGAAGTCATTCCTCTGAAGTGTGAGCAGATGATACAGAGGTGAGGGAACTCTCTGCCCTCTGTGATTCATGGAACATTCACTAAAATCAGACTCAGTTCCCCAGAATATGCTTGAACCCAGGACCTCACCAAGGAGGGCATCATACTGCCCAGCTGAGGCTAATGGAAGAAATTTTGAACCTGTTAGCACATTTGAGCCTGTTAGCACATCTATCCTGTTGAGGGTGGTCTTTGACATAGTGGTTTTTTTTTTTTTTTCGTTGTTATTGGTTTTGTTTTTTGGCTTTTTAGGGCTACACACATGGCATATGGAGGTTTCCAAGCTAGGGGTAGAATCAGAGCTGTAGCCGGCCTACACCACAGCCATAGCAGCATGGGATCTGAGCCACGTCTTGTGACCTACACCACAGCTCACAGCAACACCAGATCCTCAGCCCACTGAGTAAGGCCAGGGATTGAACCCGCGTCCTCCTGGATACTAGTTGGACTTGTTTCCTCTGAGCCACGACGGGAACTCCTGACATAGTGTTCTAATGCTGAGTTTTTCCCAAAGCCTCTACCCGTCATAAATAGAAGAGCATGGAGATAGTGAGTGTGGAGGAACTGAGGTCATTTCAGATTTGAGATATCTGCTCAAAGTAGTACTGGGTTATAGAAAGAGAAGTACATTTGGCCATTTGTCTAAAAAATTGAAATGAGGTTGTTTACATAACTAAGTGCTTTGTTTAATGGCACCAGATAAAGTTGCCATCTCCCATCTTTCTTGTGATCTTTCCATATGGCCATGCACTGAGTGGGCCACAGTTGTTTTTTTTTTTATAATAATTTTTATTTTTTCCATTATAGCTGATTTACAGTGTTCTTTCAATTTTCTGCTGCACAGCAAGGTGAACCAGTCACCGATACATATATGGGCCACAGTTTTTAAGGCAGGGTCAGACTTCCTTGATTTGTCTCTGCTTCACCACTTGCTAGCAATGTGATATTGAGCAAGTTACTTAACTTTCTCTGTGCCTCAGTTTCCTCATCTATAAAATGGAAGTAATAATAACACCTACTCCCATGGTTGTTATGAGGTCAATGAATTTGTATTTGTAAAGTATATAATCAATGATATCATAGTGTTTGGAAAGAAATAAATACCTGAAAAAAGTCAGTGAGGTTTACCTATGCCTTTATAAAAAAAAAATCTCTAGAAAGCAAGTGATCTTTAAGAGTTAAATTTCTCATTTGTGACAGTGAGGACTTATTTTTAAAGCAGTTTCCTACACTGCACTGTTTAATAAGAATAAAAAGAAACCATCGTGACTGACTCCAGCCTTTTCAGATGTCTCTCACTGCGGGACTTACAGATGGGTCAGTATTTGTCTCTTGGGCTTTCCCTTTCAACCTATAAATCCAATTAATTTATTTTTCTCTTTGGAAAATCTGCCTTGAGAAGTTCTGCTTTTATGTCAGGCTGCAGCTTGGGGCTCCTCTTCTTTGGCAGAGGAACGCAAGCACTTAGAAGCATGCCTCCTGGCAGCTGTGGCGGGCTGGTGACCCGCGTGGCCCGGCCGAGTCTCGGCCATGTTGGGTATTTGAGAGAGCGGTACCCCGTAGGCATTTCAGGCGCTGCATCTAATCACTCGGAGGAATCATTAAATCACTCCCATGCACAGAAGCCATCACAGTGTTCTCTCTAGTGTAAATCCATATTCTCCCTGTTATAGGGCCTAAGGCTTCAAGTCTGAACAGCCATTTCTCTCCATACATGCTGATTCACTGGTTTCCCAGACTTCGTTATGTACTTACCTGCTGGCATACCTGGCATAAAGAGGGCCAGGATGGCTGCAGGTGGCAGTGTCTCCAAAGAGAATTTGAAAATGTGCTTCCTGATATTTGGAGGTGATTTTAATTACCCAGTGAGTTCAATGAATTACATTTGAGTGAGCCAAAAAAAAAAAAAAAAAGGTAAAATAACACTTTTGAAAAAAATAAAAATTGGGGTTATTTTTTATTGATCAGATCATATGATTTTTATCTTCCCAAAAGGCATATGTAAACTGGTCCAAACCAGGTGGTACAGGCCCAGAGAATTTATATTAACTGAAACACATTTCCCAAGCAAACCATGGGAATCAGATGAGAAGGTTCTTAAGCACTAAATTCATTTTTTACAACTCCAGTAGAAATAATTATCATTTCTCATATGACTTTAAAAATGAGCCCACTTACATGGTAGCTGGTCATGAAATTCTTTTTACATGTCCAACCCCTATTCAGTGGAAATAGCACATACTCTATAGTTAGTGAAAACGTAATTTGCTCTTGGCGTGCCTAAAGTTCTTCTGGAGCTTAATAATAAGTATTTAATACAGCCTCAAGTGTAAAGGTAATATATTTAAGACTGTAGATGGTTCCCTGGCATTCCTCCTAACTTTCACATGACTTAATTTGGGAGTTTTACTTATTCATGTCAGTAATTTCTCCTATGCAGCTCTGAGGGGAATAAAAAAAAACTTAACAATTCGAAACACGTTAAATAAAAAATGAGTGAATATAGAGAATGTAAGAAAGCAAGCCAGGGCAAGAGGGATAGAAGGAAAAGAAGAGGAAATGGGTTAGTAAACAGCAGCAATGTTAGCTGACAATAAATAGCCGCAATGGTCTTTTGCCTTCAGTGCTTTAAACTGAGTTTGACATTAACTCTGTTCTGAGTGTGTCGAACTATGAGGGCCAAGTCTTGGGTGGCCTCTCCCTGGAGGTTAGTGCTGGCCTTGGCCTTCCCTTCTGCTGCCTGGTGACACCTTGGTAGGGTCTCTCTGGGGGCTCTGGATTCCAGACTTCTCAACAGCAGAGTTCATTTTCCTTAATGGTAGTAGGGGCAAAGCAGATATAATCAGTTGCTCATTTAAAATTCAGTTTTTGGGAGTTCCCATTGTGGTACAGCGGAAATGAATCCAACTAGTATCCCTAAAGATGTGGATTTGACTCCTGACCTCTGTGGGTTGGGGATCTAGGATTGCCATGAGCTGTGCTGTAGGTCATAGATATGGCTTGGATCCCAGGTTGCTGTGGCTATGGTGTAGGCTGGCATCTGTAGCTCCGATTTGACCCCTAGCCTGGGAACTTGCATATGCCACAGGTGTGGCCCTAAAAAGCAAATATATCTATATCTCTATATATCTATATATAAATATATAAATATAGATATAGATATATCAGTTTTTGGAGTTCCCATTGTGGCTCAGCAGGTTAAGAACCCAACTAATATCCATGAGGATACAGGTTTGATCCTTGCTCAGTGGGTTAAGGATCGTTGCAGCAAGCTCTGGTGTAGGTCGCAGATGGATGTGGCTGAGATCCAGTGTTGCTGTTGCTGTGGCTGCTGCGTAGGGTGCAGCTACAGCTCCAATTTGACCCCAAGCCCAGGAACTTCCATATGCCATAGGTGTAGCTATAAAAAGAAAAAAAAGTGTTAAAAATAAAATTGTTTTCATTTAAAATACCATTATTCCTTTTCAATGCAGGATGTTGACATTTTGTGTAGCTACATGTATTGTTTATTATAATTCTCTTCTAAATGTTTTGTTTTTCTTTTAGCTGAAATTCATAGTGACAGTGTTATTCTACGAGATGACTTTGACTCCTACCACCAACAGGAATTGAATCCAAACATATGGTAAGTTATGGGAACATGCTTCACTTTGACTTGTATAATGAAAAAAAAAATGACACTGACTGCTCCCGTGGAGCAGTTACGTAAGATTAAATTGCTTTTTAGGGCTAAGGTATCAGTACAGCTGATTCAGCTAGGGAACTGGGCTTAATGTCACCTGCAGTATGTATGTTTCTTGATGTCTTTAAGAATTGAATCTAGGTGCCTTTGAAAACCATGGGTGTGGACAGTTGTTTTCTCAGGTGTATAAGTTCTTTCCATAAAAAAGGTTATGCTTAGAATTTCCTTTTGGCTTAGTAGGTTAAGGGTCCAGCATTGTCACTGCTATGGCTCAGATTGCTGCCAGGGTGTGGGTTCAGTCCCGGCCCAGGAACTTCCATATGCCACGGTGTCTACGTCTAATAATTGCATTTATGCCAAACAAAAGAAGGGAAATAGTTTACCTGAAATGACAGATGATTTGAGTCTTACTTTCTAATAACTTCTGTGTTATTGGGTTACATCATTATTTATACTCCGGTCTTTCCTTCCAAGGCTGTTTGGGGGCAACTCCGTGAGATTTTTAGGGCAAAGAAATGATGAGCCAGGATGCGTTCACTAGAAATCTGTTGAATACATAAATGGATGCACGAATTTGTTAGCAGATTTCTGTATTTTTGCTGTGTTTGGAGAAATGGGTGTACCCACCCATAGCTACAGTCCATCTGCATCATTTGAGAGAACATTTGAATAGGTTTTCTGTGGTACAAACCGTTTTTGTGTACACAATTAAGAGCTCAAGATACATTGGTCCCTAATGTAACGTAGTTGCAACCAAAATCCAAGCAATGTTCCAGACCTGGAAGAGAATAACCATTTCACCTTCACATGTCAGCATGTGATACTCATTTGTTTTTCCTCAGTTTGGCTGTTGAACAAATGTGAAGCAATAATTATTTTATGTATATCGTGCATTAAAAGGGGATGTGGTTCCTTCTCTCAAGGAGCTTATGGTTCAGAGGAGGAGATGCTACATGAATATTTTTTAAAAGCTTATAATCCAGGACAGAAATCCTTACATGTAATAGAGGTTTCCAAATAACATACTGCAATTCCAGAGAAGGAGGGATGATTCTGGTGGAACTTTCTTGGAAAGTGGTCTATGATCTGAGAGTGGAAGATGACATATAGATTTAGAGAGTGTTGGTGCATCAGTACTAGGCAGAGAAACTTTTATGTCTTTTCCAGAAAGAAATATAGGTCTAGATGGTATAAATATACCCCCAAAATCAGACTAGACAGAGGCAGAAAGTCTCATAATGGATACACCATCTAAAGAAATAATTTATCAACAAAATTTCATTTCACTCTGAACATATCCTAAACATAAATTTCTTAAAATAAATTGAAAGTCTTTATTAAGAAAAAGCCAAAAAAAAAAACCTTTTAAGCACCACTTTCACCCAAGAAAAATTCTCCACTTCTCCTGACATTAAGCTTTTTTATATCCCATTAATATAGATGTTATCAGATGATTTGTTTCTTTCAAGGCAAGTTCATTTCTGTCAAGCTAATTCATTTTCTTCAGTGAGTTTTCTTGACAAACACAAAATGTGACTTTTATGTGGTTCAAATTCTGTTGTTTTTAAAATCAATAAAACATGATTGATTTTGCTTCACCCATTTTCATGACTGATCTGATAGATGCTTTCTTGACTGAAGTTATAGATTTTGTGTCCCTTTTACTTAAGCTATGGTGTTTCCTACTGTTTTTTAAAAAAACCTTTTATTAGCTTTATAAAGGCAACACACTTCTGTCCTCTATCCTATGTGCTTCAGACTAATTTTACTTTATCCCTTATTGCCCACAATCTCCTTTATCTATCTTCTTTAAGATTAAAAAAAAAAATGAAAACCTGTGAAGCTGTCATCATTTGAGAGATGGCAGGTCTGAGATCAAGCAGGTCTAGGTGGACTCTCGAGCCAGCCATCTGCCAGCTGGGTATCTGAGAAAAGCAAAAGCTTGCTTTCCCTCTCTGAGCCCCGTTTCCTTGTTGGTAAAAGTGAGACGAATACTGTCCTCACAGCATTGTTATAAAGTTTGATGAGCCTGAAAAGGCCTGGCACCTCACCTGCTGTGTTGTCACTGCCCAGGACAAGTTATCTCCCTCCCTCCCTCTTCTTCCCTTCCTTTCTTCCTCCTGTAGTGTATTTGCACATTGACCTGCTTCTCTCCCTAAACCCAGCTATGACCCAAATCACTGTAATTAAAATGTTCTTCGGCCAATTTATGTAAATGAGTCCCCAAATCTTCCTTCATTGCATTTGGATGAAAAGCAGACTTCACATTAAATGCATCTGTATTATATAATATGTGGATATATATTAATAAAAATAGAACAGAACCATAGAGAAGGAGAAGATGAGGGTATGAGGTGCCTGAAGTCCCTTAAAGATAGACGTAAGCTCCCTAACGTGAAAACCAACACAATCAGATTTTCCAGTGAAATATTTCCAATAAAATAACAAAGGCCTACTTTGTTTTGGAACCTCATAGGCAGTTTTCACTCTCCTGAAATCTCTGCTGTCTTGGTAACTTATTGATATGTGAGTTTTGTCCCATATGATATTGTTTTGGATTTTCTTTACTCTGTGGAATTAGAAACCACAGGGCAGCTTTGTGCAACTGGGGAGGAGATCCTTGCTGACAGCTCAAAACTCAGTGCCTGTGCCGCCCACCACACTCCACCAGATAGGAAGAAGCAAGGGACCTGATGTGCCACTTTGGGCCAAATTCCCATGACTCAATACATCACTAAATAATTTGCTTCAGGAGAAAAATGTGCTACTTTTTATGAGCATGTTTCTTCCATAGTATTTGGAAAGCATTAAATACGTTATTTAACTTGTAATTTTTAAGGACAAGCAAAAGGAAAAATTAAGAAATTAAAAGTCATGCTGTGCGTTGATGGGGAAAGAGATCAGTTTAAAAGTTAATCACAGAGTTCCCATCGTGGCTCAGCGGAAATGAATCTGACTGGGAACCACGAGGTTGTGGGTTCAATCCCTGGTATTGCTCAGTGGGTTAATGATCCAGCATTGCTGTGGCTGTGGTGTAGGCCAGTAGCTGTAGCTCCGGTTAGACCCCTAGCCTGGGAATCTCCACATGCCTTGAGTGCAGCCCTGAAATGACAAAAGACAAAAAATAAAAATAAAAAAATAAAAGTTAATCACTCAGTTTCTTTGCTTCTGTTGACTTCATCTAATGAAATCAACTATTTTTCTCACTCCATTTCATATAATTCTTGATATCAAAGTTTATCTCCTGTAGAAATGACTGTACACTAAAAAACAAGGAACATAAAATAATATTACTATTAGAAGTTCCTGTTGTGGCTCAGTGGGTTAAGAACGCAACGTAGTGTCCATGAGGATGCGGTCGGATCCCTGGCCTCACTTGATAGGTTAAGGACCTGGCATTGTCATATATGGTGTTGCTGTGCTGGTGGTGTAGGCTGCCAGCTGCAGCTCTGATCCAACCTTAGCCTGGGAACTTCTAGGCTATATATATTGCAGGTGAGGCAGTAAAAAGAAAAAAAACTGATATTACTATTATAATGGATGACCATAATCACCAAGTTATTATGCCAAGTGTATGACCTTGTTTGGAATATAACTGAGAAACTTTTATACACCAACTCAATATTGAATGTACTGTCTACTTAGTTTGAAAAGATTTAAAAATTAATATAGGTACTCGGTGAAAAGTTCAATAATATTTTTTTGAAAATAAAAAATGAACCTTCCTACACTAGACCTATATTCTTCCCTCTAGAGGCATCAGCTGTTGTCAGTTTCTGCCAGTCCTTTCAGAAACTGTTTCTGTTCACACAAGTGTCACAGTATGAATTATGCCTGCGAACTTGGGTATCAGAGAAATAAAACTTTCTTTATTCTTTTATAACCCAGCTTAATTTCTTTTCATTATCCACCTTCTACCGAAGGTGTGAAGACTTAATTTCAGTCAACCTTGGCTTGCGCTCTCCCATTTTTCTGGTTTGGAGCTAAGTTTTAGAGAGCTTATTAATGCAAAAGCAAAGGGTAGGGTGGGGTCCACCTCTGGCGCCCAGTCCTCTCTTCCTGGAGATCCCCACTGTCTTCCCCGTCTCATCTAGTCTGCGAGGACTGGTCCACACAGGCAGCCTTCACACCTGTCCTGACCATTCCTTCAGGGTGGTGGCCCTGGTTTGAGCCCTGCGGCAGCACCTGGAAACTGTTCTGCTGCTCCGAACCTGGGCCCTGGGTGTCTGCGAGGCTCTGCTGTGCTGGGATGCTGCTCTGATCCTTCTGCCTCCCTGAGATGCAGAGACGAGAGTCCTTCTGCTCTTTGTCCCTCAAATATTTATTTTCCATGTATCTCCCATTCTCTCAGCCACTTCTTTTTGTCAATTTTTTAAACTGAAGTATAGTTGATTTACAATGTTCTGCTAATTTCTGCTGTTCAGCAGAGTGAGCCAGTCATATATATATACATTCCCTTTCTCATTATCTTCCATCACGGTCTATCCCAAGAGACGAGGTATAGTTCCCTGTGCTGTACAGTGGGACCTCATTGCTTATCCATTCTAAATGTAATAGTTTACATTTACCAACCCCAAACTCCCCATTTCTCCCACTCCCTCTTGCTTTGATGAATGAGAGATGAGAAGTAAAATTACAAGCGAAGAGAACAGCAAAACCCCTTCATGGGAATAGAGTGGTGCCTCAGGCTTGATGAGACTGAGGCTTCTCTACTTTAGCTTGGTCCTAAGCTTGGACCACATGCACGTACACCTCTGAGCCACAGCAGTAACTTCTTCGGTTCAAGTGGGCCATTGAACCCAAGGGGCTGAAAGAGAGTGTGGATGGAGCAACACCAGTTTATCAGCTCTGCTGTCAGTTCCCTATTATCAGTATGATCACACTCCTGATAATGGAGGGGGAACAGTAAGGTATTGTTCATTTAGAGACAGGCCTCCAACCAAAAAAAGAAAAAAAGGGGGGGAATAGGAAGGAAAACCTCATATAACTTAAGTCTGGAAGGAAACATGTAACTTACATAACTTAATATAACTCATATACCTAACTAACTAGAAGGAAAGTAAGGATCTAAAAATATGTTCTACCTCAGCATTTCTCTTAAGCATCTACTACTTGTGTCTCAACTGCATTTTTATAGTTCCTTTTTATGAATTAAACATTTTAGTATGATATAAATATGGCTGGTATTTCATATCAATGAAGAGCAATCATGATTTTTTTTATTAAAAAGAAATATATCTAATAGCCTCAAACTGGGAACATTCCACATACCCATTAATAGGAGGATGGATAAACAGCATGATACATTTATACAGTGATCAACTACTCAGCAGTAAAAAGGAATGAATTACTGATATTGGAAGCAGCATGCTTGGATTTCAAAAATATCGTGTTGAAGGAAAGAAGCGAGGCCCCAAATAGTTCCTGTGAGTACTGTATGATTCTACTTATATGAAATCTGGGATAGGCAAAATTAGCTCAAGTGCTAGCAAGTAAATTGATGATTATTTTAGGGATAGGGAATTGAGTGGGCATGGGCATGAGGAAATTTCTGGGGTTATTCATGTATTATATATAATCTTGAGAGAGCATGGGTTACCTAGATTTGTACCTTTTTCAAAACGTTAGATCCATCTATTTCACTGTGTGCACATTTACCTCCATAAAAAATCCCAACACTAATAAGAACAACAATGAGAAAAGTTAAGAAATAGAAGATTTCTGAGTTATAACTTCGGATTACAAAGAGTACAGAGAGAGAGTTAAAGGAACTAAAAAGTGAATGAATTTTTAAAATCATTTTAAGTTTTCTTAAGTGTCTTTAGCCTCTAAGCAATTATAGAGCCAAGGAGGGATCTTTGTTTTGCTGAACAGGTTATCCCTTTAATGCTTGTTTTCTGAAGATCACAGAAACCATCCAGAGCTGTAATGTCACTAGGCTCTGATGTTCTAGTGGGAAATGTGGGACTGTTAGAAAACACGGTGATAAATGGCAACTGGAAGACAACAGATGTTTCCCCTCCAGCACCGTAATAATAGCAGAGATGCCCTAGTCAGCAGAGATCAGGGAAGAACAAGAGTCATTTGTCAGAAGAAGCATCTTAGATGAGTAAGTTGTGATGCCAACAGGGATATGAGACATCAAGAAGCAAGCCGCAAATGAAGCTGTCTCAGATGCTAGGGCACATGGAGACCTCTGGCACTTGGTTCGTCATACAAAAAGCCCCACCGTTTACAGCTAGGGAAGATAAAGCTGTGGCTGGCATGGCCTAGTGTTGCTTGAATCAAGAAAAGACTAGAACATTTCCACTTAAATAGTAAAAGATCGTGCTATAGGACTAGAGAAATTGAGGCTCGGCTGCATCTGTTATTCTTGTGAAAATACTAATTTATGGGAGCGATGATTCTGAAATGGAGAAACAGTGGGTGATTTGGCTTATCAAAGTTTATTTTCTTTGAGAAAAATAATTTTCTGAACAAAGACTTTTAAAAGGCTGAAATTTTAATATGGGGGGGATGAGTTATTCTAGTTGGAGCTTTATTTATTCAGCAGTTAGAGCTTAGTCCATAACAGAAAAAGGGTTAAGTGAGCAATAAAACTACCATACAGTTCCTTAGTATCTTGGAGCCCCTAGAAAACAAAAAGAGAAGGGGTTCCATTTAGTAAACACAGCTATGAGAACCACAGTGTAAATGGAGTTTCCAGGTAATCAGAGCAAAGTCAGTCTGATGAACGGTGTCATTGGGAAAAAACTGCATCTGTTTTGCTTCATGTCCAGCTGGCCTGTGGGCAGTGAGCCTGGAAGACAGTGTTGGGTGAAGAGAAGCACTCACCATGGACATCAAAGGCTCCACACCACAGCTTGCAAGAGATTTGTGGAAGGATTTTCACTTGGAAGACCCATCACCTAACAGGCTCCTCCATGTAATATGGAATGTACACCTTAGAGTTTTATAAGAGTGGGCAACTAAAGGGGGATAGAAAACAGATAAGAAAAGTCAGGCAAAATAAATATTTTCTGTGATGACATACCTTTGACAGAACCTGTAATATATCAATGTATTTTGGGGTCGTGGAATTACAATTTGACTTTTAGGTTTAATGGTCCAGTACTCCTATCTTACTTGCATCTTTTTCTACTTTATCTCATCTCCTTCCTCTTGAATTCACCTCTTTCTACTCACTCTCTCGCTCTTTCTTCTCTTTCGTTAGTAACTTTTATTCTCTTACTATAAAACTCTCCTCTAACCTTTCTCTCCTGCTTCCTCCCCCTCCTTCCTCTTAGCAAGACATAATTGCGCTGGGGAAAACTTCATCTACAATAGAAAGGTTAACCAGGAGGTGTCCTACTAATAAAAAGGGTGTGAATCTGGAGGCTTATTATTTCCTGCTTTAATCTCTGTTTTAGGTGACAGAAATAAGAATTCACTCAATGAAATTAAATGTCAAGTACATTTAAAACAAGTGAGAAAATATTTCCTCAAGTAGCATGTAGTTGAATTCAGTGCAATAGTAGGGTATCTTAGAAGGGCTATTTTTAACCTAAATAATGTTTGTCATTGTACCTGTTAGCAAAGGAGAGATCAAATATTTAAACTCCCTGGTGAAATAAGAGTTCTCTTACCTTCCTCAGTGAGAAGTAATGAGGAAGAATGAGCTATAAATGGAGTTTGTCATTTTCACATTTAGAGCATGTGTTAGCTCGTTAGAAAAAAGGTATGACATCGTTGAAGGTGATATTATTCCCAATCTTATAGAGTGAAGTTTCCATGCTGTTTTTCTAAAAATATTACACATTTACAAAGAGAAGAGGATTTTATGAGGTCTTTTTTTAAGCTTGATCTTTTACAAGTAAATAGTAAAACAATGTTTTACTATTAAAACATTGTTTCTTTGTTATGCCTTATGGTCAAAAGTTGAGTGTTCTGATTATTGAGGTTTGAATGGAACATACAGGGAGCTCCAGTGTCTCCAGAAGTCCACTGACTGCCAGCCTCCATGGGGCCAGCAGGGCCCTAATTACTTTGATGGGTTCAACCTCCCTGCTCTGGCCTTGCCTTGCAAACTCCATTAGTTGCTGTCAGCACCTGCACTGTGAGCTATACCCAAGGAAGAGACTTATTATCTTTGGGTCAGAAAATTACAAGAGGTCTTTCTTTTTCTTTTTCCATTTTTAAAGTACTTTTTATCATCAGATCAAATATTGAAATTATTTTAATATTTCTATTCAGCAGTGCTGGTGAATAGATAATCCTGACTTACAGAATGTCAGTTTGCTTTGTCTGGGGCTGAGTCCCAGGCACTGATGCCTTCAGAGGCCATAAATTATGGACAGATAATATGATGTCCTCTGGTCTTGGGGACAAACGGCGTGTATCTCAAATGAGAATTTAATGATAAGTGATTGTCACTGAGTTTCCAGGTGATTAACTTGTTTCAGCAAAGTGCTTGACTACAGCCTGAGTGATTCTACTCTGATCTAAAGAGAGGAATGAACCATGTAATTAGACTGCTCTTGAGAAAATAATATTTCAATTATTTATTTATTGTTATCAGGATGATGTCACCGCCAACCATTCATAAATCTCTGGTTGCGTGAAGGAGCCCAGTTTTCTCATTAATCCTCCTCCTTTTTCCTGTGTCCTCAGAGTCCTATGTGAGTCACAGCAGGATGTGGTGATCCCACACTCCAGAGATATTTCACTCCAGCTTCCTCTGCGCCTACTGTACAGGGGAGTTTAGTGTGTTTCCAGCTAATAATTTTAAAGTCAGGATTAAAAACATAATGATAGGCGTTTCCGTTGCGGCTCAGTGGTAACAAACCCAACTAGTGTCCATGAGGATGCAGGTTCAATCCCTGGCCCCCTTCTGTATTTTAAGGACCTAACATTGTAGTGAGCTGTGGTATAGGTTTCAAATGCAGCTCAGATCTGGCGTTGCTGTTGCTGTGGCATAGGTCCTCAGTTGCAGTTCCAATTCAACCCTGGCCTGGGAACTTCCATATGCAGTGGGTATGGCAAGAAAAAAAGAGAAAATAAAACAAAACAAACAAAAAATCATAATTAAACGTTTAGAAATGTGCTCTCTACAGCACAGATGTACATCGTATGTAATTCCTAACAAACAAAAAAGCCACCTAAATGATAAAAAAACAAAGATATAGAATTGACACCAAAATAACAAGTTTCAAACTGCCAAGGAGTTTGTTAGAGTGAAAAACAAATCTTGGTTGAAAGCATTTCTTTTTTGTTTATATTTACAGTTTGACCCTAGATATGCTGGTCAAAAAGTACCTGTCTTCATCCTTAGTTATGCCTTTATGTTTTTGTTAGTGAACAAATGGCGCTGTGATAGCATGTATGTAAAATAGGGGTGAATTCTCTAAAGATGTACAAAACCACTGTTGAATTTCATTATGGGCTTTAGTCCAGTGAGTTCACTCCGAAACATTTTCTTTGAAGCCCATGACATTTATTTTTGTACATTTTCATTAGCAAAACAAAATTCTTTATCCTGTAAGTGAAAAAAGGACTTTTAAGAAAAGACGTTTTTATGGCTTTTCAAAATCAACTCTTAACAGTAAAAATGATGCCAAATGTTTTTGAAATGTACGTTGTTTTCGTAGAATTGGAGTTCTTTTCTCATACTGGCTGCATTAGTATGGAGTGGGAGGAATGTTCAACAAGGAGTCAGGGACCCTGACTTGTAGTCCTGATCTATCATTTGTAAAATGAGAGGGTGATGAGACTTGATGACACCTCGAATGCCCTCTAACTGGAAGGACCAATGATCTGTGAACTCTAGTAATGGATAAGATTCATGTGGAACCTAAGCATGTGATAAATAGGTTTAAAGAGGGCTTAATAAATTCAGGCTTTGCAAGGTCTTTGGGGATAGGAACCATTTCCCTTAAAATGTCTTTAATCATACTGTTCATGGCAGAATATATTTAGAGGTGGGTGATTCATATGATGTGCCATGATATTTGTCAGATTCTTATGTTCTGTCTTTCATATTGGGAAAAAGAAAGAGGGGAGAAAGGTTTTACAGCTTAGAGATACTCAGTATTGCTTCTACTCTTAAACAGAGAAGCAATTCATTTCTAATCCTTAGCCTGGGAGGTCACATTCCTTTTTAAATTGAAAAACAAAAGTCTGTTTAATTGGGATTATTTAAAACATCCTCTTTCCCACAAATCTCTGAAGAATATGTTACCTAACTTTACAGAACTCACCATTTTCCTGAGAAAATTCAGTTGTGAGGCCATAGTTTAAATGTTCGTAATAAGTACATTTTTGTTGTTGCTCTTCTGGGCCTGATGAAAATTGGACTGCTCATTATCCAGCAGTTTGACCCCCTGTTTTTAGGAGCTCATGAACTTTTCCATAAGGGAGCAATAGGGTTTTAGACTACTAGTTTTCTTCACGGAAAGCCCCCTTTGGGGTTAAGTACCTAAATAACTCTACTCACCCAGGTTAAATTGTTGGATACAGGGATATCTGAGAAAGGAGAGGAGGTTAGAACTCAGGCACTTAGAGCACTTAGGCATTGTTTAATTTCTGGGATGAGCCACAGATTACTTTTCTTGAAATTTGGACGCTTATTTACATCTGAGGGTTTTTAAAACTCACCTGTCTTTCTGACATGGGTCACTGTTTCCTTCTGAAAGGCATGCCCCATCGTTGGCCTTTGTACTATTTGGTCTCCGTCAGGCTCATTGTAATTTATCTTTTCTTTCATGATAATGGCATTCATTTGTGTAGTTGTACAAGGCTTAACTTTCATGGTAGAAAAATACTAGAAAGGTCGTGTTATGATTCACTGTGATAGCAGTCATCTTGATAGGCAGCACAGAGTTGTTAGGAACATGAACAGAAATGAACCCACTGCTTGTAATGGAAAAGTATGCAGGGATAGATAGACAGAGTTGATCCACACCAAAGGATCTGGGGCTTTCTCAAAGCCAGACTAAGGGCAGTGATTGTTCCCCAGGGATCTACTCTTGGACTTCGTTTGTTAATAATATGCACCCTGTGCTTCCAACCATATCTTAAATCATAAGAGTGCTTATCCCCTTTCTCTGAAGTTCAAATACACATACTCATTGTCAGCTGGTCTGTCAGCTGGTCATCTCCAATTGTCAGCATAACCAAAGAGCAGTCAGTTTCCAAGCCCTGTAATTCACTAGCGTTGAGCTGTCCTGTATGGTAGTCACTGGCCACATGTAGCTATTAATCACCTATACCATTAATAATTTTGTAGAACTACATGTTAAAATATAATTTGAGTGTACTAGATTAAATAAAGCATTATTAAAATGATTTTCACCTATTCCATTTTATTTTAAACATTAGAAAATTGAGAATTACATAATGTTTTCATCAAAAAGTGAGACTCTACAGTATGCTCACTTTTCTCCATCTCTACCTTATTTCAAGGCACTGTTGTGTCCTGCTTGTGTTATAGTGGTAGTCCTGTCTTTTCTACCTCTAATCATAATTTGCTAGAGCGATTTTCCTAAAAGTTGGATTGTTTCACTTTGGAAACAGAATAGTAGGAGTTTAAAATTCAGTTCTAAAACTTACAAGCTGTGTAACTGGATAATCATTTAATACCTCCGAGTCTCAGTTTTAGCATCTACTAAATGAGGACAAAAAGTAGAAATGGGGTTATGTGAATTAATTGAGCATTGTTTGTGGAGCTTCTAGTGTTGTACCCATCACTTGGTGAACGGTGCATGAGACTTTCCATGAACTGGCTCCCACTTTCCAGCCCCATCCTTTGCTTACCCTTCTTGTACCAGTGTTGTTCCAGCCATACGAAACACACTGAAGTAGCAATTCTATTTGTGTGTCATAATTTCTGCCTTCCTTGGGCCCTATCACACCCTCTCCTTTCTTCCTTGATTGGGTAACTTCTTTTTCTCATTCAGAGCAGTTTCGGGACAAGCTTTCTTTTCCCTCCTCAGTCTAAATTGGGTACCATCACAACCAGGGTGTACTCTGGTTAGAAGGAGTAAGGAGCTATAGAAAACATACTCAGTATTAGCTAGTCTTGGGTCCAAATTAAACTCTTCAACCTTTCATCTGTGTGATTTGACCAAGTGCTTAATGTCTCCAAAGCTTAGGTTTTTTTTTTTTTTTTTTTTTGACTATTTAGTGCCACGTTTGTGGCATATGAAGGTTTCTAGGCTAGGAGTTGAACTGGAGCTGTAGCTGCTGGCTTATATCACAGCCACAGCAACACTTACATACGAGCTGCATCTGCGACCTACACCACAGCTCACGGCAATGCTGAATCCTTAACCCACTGAGTGAGGCCAGGGATCAAACCTGCATCCTCATGGATCCTAGTCAGACTCATTTCCGCTGCACCACAAAGCTTAGTTTTGGGAACTCCCAAAGCTTAGTTTTCTTATTAGTAAAATGAGAACACCGATAATGTCCTATAGAGAGGCTGAAAGATTTAAAAGGGCTTTAGACTATCTGGCACATATAGAATGTAATAACTGGCTATCACTGCATGGGCACCCTATGTTATAAATGTGTGCTTGTTTCTCTGCCTTTCCTTCTGGAACATAAACTCCTGGAAGAAAATAATACTGTTTTATTGGTCTTTGTACCACTGTGTGTACCATCACAATGTCTGTGAGTTCTCAACACAAGTTTGTTAATTATAAGAATAAATTAATGAATGATAAATGAATAAATAACACCATTGGTGGCCAAGAGTGGGTTGGATTTGACCACGCAGAGGAATGGGCTTTCAAAATAAATTACAATAAATGATGTTGACAAACCCAGACTGTGAGAAATTCAAGCAAAGGACATTTAAGAGATCTTGACAGGAAGCTGACGGATTTGTTTCATCAATCCAAGGTGAAGCCATTGTACCTCCAGGTAGCAACAATCCAGTGAGTAATAGCTGGTAATCTAAATCTTTAGGTTTCAACAGGGTGCCAATGCCTTTGTAAATTTTAAGTTTCTGGAGCTATAACGCACAACAAGGAAGAGAAAGGTCCTGAGGGGTTGCTGAACAAAATGGGGAGAAGGTTCTGTCTATTTACCTTTTTCTTGTGTTTATTGGCTTTTTAACTCCTGATGTTCCACAAAATAGAAGTGGTTCTCCAAACATAGCAAAGAGCTGTTGTCTATTCACTCTTTCCCTGATGGTAGGCTATAGGCTACCTATGCCGGAATCACCTTTAAACAATATACAGATATCTGGGCTGCACCTGAGTCCCATTTAATCAAAACTGTGGGTGATGGGGTCCTGTAATACGTGTTTTTTATATAGATAGTGTTTTTCTGATATACAGTTGGTTTGGGGAGTGCTAATCACTGTTTATAGATAGAACTATTGCTATGCTAATTCAAATATCAGGCCGCAGACTTCACATCTACAATGATGCTTTTAGTTTAGAGTTACTGCAAGAAAATGGCAGATAGTCATTGTGAGGGTTGGACATTCTTTTAATTTCTCTCTGTCAAAGTTTGTTTCTGGAGTTCCCATTGTGGCTCAGCACTAACAAACCCTACTGCTCTCCATGAGAACGTGGGTTTGATCCTTGGCCCCACCCAGTGGGCTAAGGATCCTGCATTGCCGTGAGTTGTGGCGTAGGTCATAGATGCAGCTTGGATCCAGCGTTGCTGTGGCTGTGGTGTAGGCCGGCAGTTGCAGCTCCAGTTTGACTCCTAGCCTGGGAACTTTCATATGCTGCAAGTCTGGCCCTAAAAAAAAGAGAGGGAGGGAGAGAGAGAGAGAGAGAGAGAGGGGGAGAGAGAGAGAGAGGGAGGGAGGGAGAGAGAGAAAGTTTTTGTTTCTCTTAAGCCATTTGACAATGGCCTTGCAAACCAAATAATCCTCATCTATCACTAAGTAAGAACCCTTCTATAATTTTGATGCACCTTCTCTATACTTTTATCACAATCACACTCTTTGGGAAAAATTGTTGTTTAAAAAATAGAAAAACAGTAGTAAGAAGTTCGTGTAATAGCTTCTCTGTGGGGAAAACAAAAATCTGAACACCAGTTCTGGATGAAAATGGTAGAAATTCATAATAATAATGATAACTAATATTTAGACTAACACTTACATCATGCTTGCTGTGTGCCAGGCTCTATTTGAAGTGCTTTAGACCTTGGGCCTTAATAATAGTTTTTTTTTTTATGAAGTTGTCATATTTATTCATTCATTCAGCAAATATTTATGGAATGCAATGTGCCAAGAATAAAATAGTAAACAAAAGATATGCTTGTTGCCCTTATGAAGCTACTACTATGTCTCTTCTAATGTCAAGAATATTTTAT
>PVHT020000151.1:1455113-1570523 GCA_004024745.2 Catagonus wagneri | reverse complement strand
GATCCCTGCCCTTGCTCAGTGGGTTAACGGTCCGGCGTTGCCGTGAGCTGTGGTGTAGGTTGCAGACGCGGCTCGGATCCTGTGTTGCTGTGGCTGCGGCGCAGGCCAGTGGCCACAGCTCCGATTAGACCCCTAGCCTGGGAACCTCCACATGCCGCGGGTGCGGCCATAAACCCGCGGCCATAAAATGACAAAAGGCCAAAAAAAAAAAAAAAAGAATATTTTATTAGAATCTCGTTTCAGAGTAATCAAGAGAAGGTGTAAATCTCCTGCTAAGATTTGAGATACTACCTTTTTCAATTCCATAACAGAAGCTGTTCTGTTTATTCTTAAAAAAATCAAAGGTTCTCAACATTGTTGATCACCTTTGTGTGGGAACACCACTCAAGAGATTAGAATAATACAAATCATTTCTTCCATGCAATGCACATATACGAAATACTTATATATATTTATTTGCCATATTTGTATTTATTGTGCTTCTGCTTCTTGGCTTTACGAGCTACCTGGTATCTTTTACTTCTTCCTACTTGAGAAGTACTTCCTGCTCCTTCTTTCTCTGAAATTACCAAACAGCTGAAAGGGCCTGATTCAGTGATCTCCAGAAACAAAGGGCACGGTACCCTTTCCACAATGTTTGTCACCTGAAATGTGAATGTCTTTGAAAATGTCATTTCTGCCTGACATACACCCCTAATGAGCTTTAAGGCTCAGAGTGAGGAAATATAGCTCTTTCTTTCTACATGTAATGATTATAGGTTGAAATATGATGCAGAGATTCTAAGTGTTATAAATGTGCAACTGTACAGTATTCATATTGTAAATTTATATTAAAGCCATAAATATATTTATTTTTGAGAGCCTGTCCTAAGGTTTTGTTAGCCACTTCACTTCCTAATAATAAAGAAAACAACAATTAAATTATTTTCACAGTTAACTCAGTATCCAAACTTTGCTTGAATTAGAATGTTTCATATTGCCATGTAGATTAAATACAGTCTGATTCCATTATTGTTTGAATGATATATTTTCTAGACATGCAAGTCTATTTGAGGACAGTTATTTTAAACTTTTAAATATAACTCAAAAGAAAAAGGTTTAAAATTTGTAAAACCTTTTTTTCAAAGATAAAGGTTTTTAGTTCATTATGTAAGTATATATTACTTTGCCTATTTTTAAAATAAGCAAACATCTTTGTATTGATAGAGTATATATTATGTAATGATTGATAATAATACCAACTGCCATTATTAGGTGCCTACTATGAGATCGATTCTGTACTCTGTTTTATATACACTCTATTATTTAATCCTTATACTAATAATGTGATATTTAGGTGAGTATTATTTTCCTCATTTTACAGGTGAGGAAACAGAAACTTTGGGAGGTTAAGTAACTTGTCCACCACTGGGATTGAAGTTTGTCTTTCTATTTTTATGTTTCCTTAACATATCATGATACAAAAAGACCGTCACCTTCCTCAAAATGTAGATTTCAACTGAATAACAATAACAGTAATATCTCTCTTTACCTGAGCAATAAACCAGCTTGTACTACTTAGTTCACAGACCGAGGCTGTGTTCTGTGTTCCCACAGGGTGGAATGTAACAACTGTGAGACTGGAGAACAGTGTGGCGCAATTATGCACGGCAATGCTGTCACCTTCTGTGAGCCATATGGTCCGAGAGAACTGGTAAGTATGTGCTGTTTATGTACATTATTCCAAATACGTTGTCGTTATTGAGCTTTTTGTCAACAAAAGGTTCTCTTATGCTCTTCCAGTTCAGATGAAAATTTGCAGTATCACTTATATTATGAATCCTGTTGCAGATATCTCAAAATTAAGAGTAGTGATTCTATTGTTTATATCTAAATGTAAAAAATAAAGAATTCAGTAATACAATTAGCAGCATCAATGGATCCCATTGAACATGGTGCATCACTATGATAGCTTTTAAAAAATGTGAGTATGACACGTGTGACACATGACATATATGACACATATATATTATACCAAATAACTTATGACTGAAAAGTTCTTATATAAAGCTTTACTTTTATACTTTTTATTTTCACCTTGTAAGCCAAAAATGTAAGATGAGCACTTTTATCATATTATTTTAAAATTTTGTTTCCTAACCAAAGAAACAAAATTTAATGATTTTTTTAAAAGTGAAAGAGCACACTGAATGAACCAGTTTTTTTTAAATTTGGTTTATTCCAAATTGTTCAGTAATGGGTTATCTCCCTTTTAGTTAGATTATTAGACTTTGCTAGCCAAAGATAAGGTCTTAGATCATATGTAAAATGTAACATGAACACTCTAAATTGAAAGCAATGAAACCACTAGCCATCAGCATGTGGCTAGTGAGCCTTTCATTATTATTTGGTAATTCCTTGTGGCACGAAGACTCCATTGATTTCACATTCTTGAAAAAGAACATAAAAGCAATTGTTATACTACCCTCTTGGCTCAGTTTCTTTGTGCCTAATTTTTTTCTTGCAACATCTTTTATGCTTTGATTTCCTGTTTTTCGACCTGAGCATCAATGCTTCTTTTCCTTTTTTCTCCCACATCTACCTTATCATGGAACTTTTAGTAACAAGTTCATTTTTCACCCCTCCATCACATATTTTGTTTCAAATTCATTAAATTTAAAAGTGGCCAAAAGATTGGCTTCCGCACTAAAAGGGGGGAAATCCTAACTAGGCAATTAAAAGAAGATTTAGTTATCAAATTGTGAAAGTCAATTAATTTTTGTAACATGGTTCTTATTTTATGCTGCTTGAATACCCCTTTCATGGCAGTAGATAAATTTAATTTATTAAAGATATGAGTGTCAGAACATTGATAAATTGAAGAGTTTTTAGCTGAAATTAGAACACAAACAGAATTAATTGGATGCAAATTAAAATAATAGGTGCTCATAATTCAAGTCTTACAAGGTGTTATTCCTGCAGACAACCTGCAGACAAATGTGGCTCTAGTGAAATTCTTCTTGAAAAAATAGATCCACTAGTACATCTTAAATAATGTACCATGACTGAATTAATTATCTATATACCTTAAAACAAAATTAAATTTTTGTCGTAGTTAATTGAGCTTAGAATAAATACCTATTTTCGAATGTTCTCCTACTCAGTAATATTTCTGGAAATGCTTGGCAAAATTCTTTTTTGTTTCTACTGATTAATAGCAAATAAACACGTCTAAGAGTATAATGCCAAAAATCATATTTCTGTAGCATAGAAACTAAAATATCTAGTTTATTTGATTCCATGTGTATTTACTCCTGATAGATTCACTGTACTCCAATTTATTTCACATTAGAGTTTATACACCCAGTGGGCTAGTTTTGAATTCTGTTATATAATTGATGTGAGATGAGCCTTTCAACTCAAAACGAAAATATTTAAAATAATTATCTTCGGAGTTCCCTTCGTGGCTCAGTGGTTAATGAATCCTACTAAGAACCGTGAGGTTGCAGGTTCGATCCCTGGCCTTGCTCACTGGGTTAAGGATCCAGCGTTGCCGTGAGCTGTGGTGAAGGTTGCAGACACGGCTCGGATCCCGCGTTGCTGTGGCTGTGGTGAAGGCCGGCAGCTACAGCACCTGTTAGACCCCTTGCCTGGGAACCTCCATATGCCGCAGTTGCGGCTCTACATAAAAAAGGCAAAAAAGACAAAAAAAAAAAATAAAATAATTATCTTCATCCAAGAAAGAAAAAAATATGAACAGTTTATATTTACCTATTTCCCGAAGATGAATTGTGCGATAGACTCAGAGGGCGTCTTAACAAAAGACAGAGATGGCGTCTACATTTTACACATAAGCAACTTCTAATTTTCCATTTGTATTGCTGTCCCAGGAGCAAAAATATATAGTTTACCCAAGTTGTGTTTACAAAAGAAAGGTCAATTGAAAGAAGAATGATGAATCCATTTGTCAGCTAACATGCTGTTGTCCACTAAAATTCAGACATTTGCATGGCACTTCAGAAATGAATCCAGTTAAAACTGGATTGTGTGTGAGAAGCAGTGAAAATTGTCAGCCCCCAAACATCACTTTTTAAAAAATGTATGTTCTTAACTTTTTTATAAATCCAGTTCTTACTGAAGTCGTGAAACAAAGAACCACAGGCAAAGAACCCTAGTAGGCTAATACTTTATTTTTTATTTTTTATTTATTTATTTATTTATTTATTTTGCCTTTTGTCATTTTAGGGCCGCACCTGCGGCATGTGGAGGTTCCCAGGCTAGGGGTCTAACAGGAGCTGTAGCCGCCGGCCTACGCCAGAGCCACAGCAACGGAGGATCCCAGCCGCATCTGCGACCTACACCACAGCTCACGGCAACGCCGGATCGTTAACCCACTGAGCAAGGCCAGGGATCGAACCCGCAACCTCATGGTTCCTAGTCGGATTCGTTAACCGCTGCGCCATGACGGGAACTCCAATACTTTATTTTTTAAATATCTGAAAGAGCATTTCCGTTTTGTGAATTTAGTCAAGTGGCCACTTCATTTCAATAAAAGCTAAAGCCAGTGAGAGGCGGTATCTGTGACCACATGGGCGCACCACGCATGTCTGTTTCCACTGGGGCTCTGTTGTGCAGCCCTCACACATTTCATTTCCTCAGTAAAGTCCCCATACTTAAAGGGGTGACACCTCAACTTGATTCACTTTGCTAGTCTGAAATGAATGTAATGAGGAATTCGTCTACCCACCCCTTTAGGAGAAAATGTGCTCTCTCAGAGCTTAAAACAAAATTAATTATGTTACCCTCTATATTTAAAAAATTAATTATTGAATTATTCTCACATGTTTGGAAATGCATTTTTGTTACAGGAGGGAGTTTGGGCTAATACAGGATCAAAGCCACTAAAAAGTTGCAGGGAAGAGGTGCAAAATTAACAGCGTCAGCCTACAGTGAATTCTTCAGATTCACTTAATGAGCATACTAAATTTTCTATTGTTTGAAGTCTGATAATTTAAAAGCAGTAAGATTTAGTCTCAGGCATTCATAGTTGCTATATTTATCAAAATCTCTTTAAGAGTTCCTTTAGTTTTCAGAATATCTGATGTAAAGACAATAACTTTGAAGACTCAAATTATGTATTTGAGCTCAAGAATAAAAAATAATTTATAATACCCAAATGTAAATGTAAGTGGATAGTTTTTATAGACAATGTTTTGTTATTTTTTTTCTCTTCATCTTCCCTATTCTTTCTTGTAACTGACAATTTTATTAATAGACTAAGTGAATAAAGATAAAGGAATGAGAGTCAACCATTCTACTATCCCTTAGCTTACCTGATGAAGGGGAAAAAAAAATGTGAAATCAATGACTAACCAAAAGCTGGGGTCACTCGCATTCAGCACATGAAATTTGAAATGTAGCGCTATTTGAAGTGACTTGTTCGCAAGCAGAGATCACAGCTGTGAAACTTTATCACCCAGGTGACACAAGCATCATTTATTACACTCCCAGGATATCTAAAATCTCTGGTATATTTAATGCACTAGCAATAACAATAACTGTGGTGCTTTTAACTTATATAATACCATTTTTTCAAAGAACACATATTGAAGAGTATTTCCTAACTCGTCTGTGAATCTACTCAGTTACGTAAAATCAGAGGGGTAAAGAGCATTTATTCAGTTTTGGTGAAAAGTTTTAAAAATTTTCATTGGCCGCTTTGGACTTTTAATGATCAAAATTTCCAAGTGGAAATTCATGAAGATAAGTAGTTGAACTTACTCTAAAAGCTATGGGGGAAAAAAAGGGCAGATTTCTTTTAACCCTGTAGGACTTTTGATTCTGTACAAAATATTCATGAGACATTTGGTCCATACCAAAAGGTCCTTGAAATTTGGTCTGTCCAGCAGATCCATGAGCATATTTGGTCCATGCCAAAATGTGTTGGACAGGATCAGATATAAGAATTTCTTATAGTGGGCCAAATGTCTCTTTTTAGATAAGACCAAATGTCTGACAGTCTTTCTTAATGGAATCTTGAAAAGGAGCTAATATACTAGTTACTTTTTTAAAAATTCTGTTGGGGCATTTTCCTCTAATGACTCTGATGAAGGGTGTAAGAAACAAGAGTTCTGGGCATGGAGGGTCAGTTTTCTTTTAGATAATCTGTGATTATGAGAGATTTGAATAAAAGGATTTCTTCTGACATCCTGACACCAGTGATTTTCGCTGTGTTTAAAAATCAAATAGGAGATGCAAACCATACCAGATATCTAGACAACTTGTGAAATGTCTCTCTTGCCCTCTCCTCTGTTACCTTTTCTGCTTCTTCATGAATTTTAAAGCCATATATTTAAAACACACGTTCAGTCATCTTTCCAAATTGTGCTGTAAACATGGGAAGCACAGTTTGATATTTTAATATTCACATTTCAGCTGAATTCTGGAAGAACAAGGAGTTTGGTCACTGTTTGTCCACCATTTCCCAAGGGGATTCATGAACTGGGTGTCTCTTGACCCTTCCGCAGTGTGGACTCCGTTTCATGGGGGTTGACACAGTGCAGGAACATAAATGTTGTTATTATGCCATTTAAGAAGCCAGCTGCTTCTGTCACGTTGAAAACACAGTTATACACTTTCTGTTTTATAGGGTGTAGTCATGGGAGGTATCCTGTACCTTAGCTTGTGGGATCAGAAACCCAGCAAAAGAGTCACTGAAAATGAAAACGTTACTTCTCACCTCTCTTGAGCAGTTATGGGTCAAAGTCATTGCTTCGTAGAACGAACGAACGAACGATTGAATGAATATTTAAAATTTTTTAATTTATTTAAAATTAAATAAGGTACCATTCCTTTTTTGGAATGGGAGGAAATTATTTAAGATGCTTCCCTTTTTTTTTTTTTTTTTAAGACAACTCCCTTGGCATATGGAGGTTCCCAGGCTAGGGGTTGAATCAGAGCCGCAGCTGCTGGCCTATGCCATTGCCACAGCAATGCCAGATCCAAGCCACATCTGTAATCTATGCTGCAACTTGTGGCAACACCAGATCCTTTAACTCACTGAACGAGGCCAGGGATCAAACCCACATCCTCATGAATACTAGTCGGGTTCTTAACCGTTTGAGCCACAGTGGGAACTCCTAAGGATGCTTCTTCATGAAACTGTAGGAAAATAATAGAAGTGTGTTGAAAAGTATTTCTGGGCCCATAATTTGATTACTTTTTTTGGGATAACAGTTTTATTGATAAATAATCCTCATATTCTACAGTTCATTCATTTAAAGTATGCAATTCAAAGATTTTAGTTTATTCACAAAATTATGCAGCCATTACAGTTAATTTTAGAACATTTTCATCATCCCCCAGAGAAATCCTGTACCCCTTATGTGTTGTAATTCTATTTACTTTTCAAAATATTCTCTCCCCCCCCCCCTTTTTTTTTTTTTTTTTTACTTTTTAGGGCCACACCTGCAGTGTATGGAAGTTCCCAGGCTAGGAGTAGAATCAAAGCTGCAGCTGCCAGCCTACACCACAGCTCACGGCGATGCCGGATCCCCAACCCACTGAGAGAGGCCAGGGATCAAACCCGCATCTTCATGAATATTAGTCAGATTCATTTCCAGTGCACCACAGCAGAAACTCCTCAAAATATTCTTATTCTTCTCATTTATTCTTAAATTTGGTTCCAATTTTTGTTTGATCACTTCATGGCAGTCTCCTTGTGGTGCCTCAGATCTATTGATGAAGATGGAAGGGAGGTTGTGGAGTGAGTGGAGGGAGCTGTGTAAAATGCGTGGTAAATTACACTAAAAAAAGTTTTCAGCAGACCCCAGGGAAATGTACTAGGAGTGCCTGTGTGAGGATCTCACAGAGAAACATGAAATATATCTATGTTCAGACATATTGGTAGAAGTAAGCTAGCTGCTGGATGAATATAACCTCTTTTTATGATTCCTTTCTTTCCTTTTCATTCCCCCTCCTCCTGAATCTTTCGCCTCTTTCTCCTCCTCTCTTTCTGTCTTGTCTTATTTTGGTATATTCCCTTTTCTAGGTTACCACAAGTCTTAATACAACAACAGCCTCTGTCCTCCAGTTTTCCATTGGTAAGTGTTTTCAGCCATTAAGCATTTAACTTGGAAATGTTTGTTTTAATCATACAGTCAGGATTTTAGTGCCTAATGTTGTTAGATTCAGAAAAGAGTGAGTCTTAACCACTGCAGTAAATGATTTAAAACACTTTAAAAGTGAAATAAAAAAATTTAAATGCCACATTTTGTTTTCACTTCTCTCCAGCAGCAAGTGGTATTTAAAACTAATACAGGAGTTCCCTTCGTGGCTCAGTGGTTAACGAATCCGACTAAGAACCATGAGGTTGCGGGTTCGATCCCTGGCCTTGCTCAGTGAGTTAAGGATCTGGCGTTGCCGTGAGCTGTGGTGTAGGTCGCAGACGTGGCTCGGATCCCGCGTTGCTGTGACTGTGGCGAAGGCCGGCGGCTACAGCTCCTGTTAGACCCTTAGCCTGGGAACCTCCATATGCCGTGGGTGCGGCTCTACATAAAGGCAAAAAGACAAAAAATAATAATAATAATAATAATAAAACTAATAAAATATATAAAAATAAAAGTAAATCCAAAACGTGGATTTTGAATGTGTTAGATTATTAGGTTACAGCAGAATCACTTTTCTAGTTATATTTTACTCAGGTTAAGATCAAAATCTGTTAAATTTCCTGCACTCTTGCTGAGTGGCAGTGAAAAAGGTAATTATTGGTGGCTGAGAGAAACCAGTTCATGGCTTCATGTTTGACATAAATATCTATGTTTAATTCAGATATGATAATTTAAAAATGAATGTATCTGGCAATATTTCTTTTAGATGTTTTTGTATTAGAGCTAAAAATTCCTACCCAAAGCATTCAGTAAAATAAGGTATTTCTGATCTAGTGTTTATAGTTTTGCTGTCTGTTGTATTATTTTCTATTCAAATTTTCAAAGGTGTATTTTATTTTATTTATTTATTTATTTATTTTTGCCTTTTGTCATTTTATGGCCGCGGGTTTATGGCCGCACCCGCGGCATGTGGAGGTTCCCAGGCTAGGGGTCTAATCGGAGCTGTGGCCACTGGCCTGCGCCGCAGCCACAGCAACGCAGGATCCGAGCCGCGTCTGCAACCTACACCACGGCTCACGGCAACGCCGGACCGTTAACCCACTGAGCAAGGGCAGGATCGAACCCGCAGCCTCATGGTTCCTAGTCGGATTCGTTAACCACTGCGCCACGACGGGAACTCCAAAGGCGTATTTTAATAAATAACAGGTACAAGTTTCCAAAGGGAGCGTTCTAGATAAAGATTCTACCTTCTCGATGGGTCTGGCTTTACTGGTCTTGATTTAATAATAACATGGAGACCTCCTGGCCTCTCCCCATCACCCGAGGATTGCTGGCAGTCATGCCCCTGGGACAGCACCCTCTAATTTCCACTGTTTCCACCCTCATATCTTTGGGGTCTCACCATTAGTGAAGAGACCGTTTCCCTCACTAGCCTTCTAGGCCTCACCGCAAACCAGCGCTCTCACAGCCTACTCTGGTAATTGTCCTGAAGAGAGCAATTTTCTCCAAGTCATGTGGTTGTCACTTTTTCCTCAGGTTGCCTGCTTTCAGCCTCTGTAGGTAGTATGTGATAAAACTGCCTGACCTGACTACGGTTTGAATTCTTTTCTTCTCACATGGATAGCATTACCTACAGCAATTTACAAACTAATCAGAAGTCCATATGTGGTCATAAGAAAAGCATTAGCAAAAACGAAACAATGAGGTTTTTTTGGGTGGGAGGGTTTCCTTTGATCTATTAGCAAGTATATCCTAAATTTTCTGTAATGAGCATGTGGTACTTTCATAATCAGAAAAAAAAAAACCCTCCTTTCTCAAAAGTTGTGGTACTATAAAAACAGATTTTTGAAACTCTAGATTGACAGGCTCCTGTAACTTAGAGATTCTTAACCAGAACAAATGTGTTTAAGTGCATTTTGCTATTAATATAAAATATAAGCTAGATTTTCTTATTTATCTGTAACCTAAGTAGTTATTTGAATAGTAATTTCAAATATTATCTTTAAACAATTAAAAGTACAAGAGAATCCTCTTTAAAATATATGCCTCAAAATTCTGCTATATTTAAATTTGATTCAAGATAGCAGAGATCCAGCACAAATTAAACTGTACTTCCTGAAAGGAAAAAAAAAAGGTCTATTTTTGTAAATAGAATGTACCCTACAGAGAATGTGGGATTTATGGCCTAAAGACCTAAAACCCAGAAAAAGCACCAGGCCCAAAGGCTTGAGACTAGACCCAAAAATATGACTTAGTAAGAATCCTTGATTTCTCCACAAGCCAGAGGATTGCTTGTATTGTTTAAAGCATGGCTTTGAATCCTAAGTTAGAAGACTGGAAGTGTAACATGATCAGGGAGTTGCAAAAAGATGGTTGGGTGGATGGATAGATGGGTGGGTGGATGGATAGAAAGCTATCTCAATCTTATAAGTAAAAAAATAACCTTATAAATCTTTTTTTGAGTGGCCAGTTTAGAATCAAACATGAAATTTTAACATGTCATTGTTTGGGAATGAAACAGAAAATACTTAGTTAAAAACTGCTCAGAAGGCTTTGCTTACTGTGTTTTGAGAATAAAAATTCTTGGGAACTAAGAAGTATTAGGAAAGCTGAGAAACAATTTTGTGGCAAGCCATTAGCTGTATGGTGTATAGTGTTTTATGGCAAAGACAGTGTAGTGGGCAGAAATTTGCAGAAATGTTTTTATGGATCTCATTATGAGTGCTTGGAATAGTATTGTTCTGTTAAATGGACAGTGTGAGGGCTAGCCTGGGCCCCTACACAAATTCCAGAGATGTCATAATTGTGTATATTCATCCTGAGCTTTTCAAGCCCCACAATAACCTAATACCAGCATAGCAATTGCAGCCAAGTAGCCATTGCATTTGTATTCTGTTCAAAAATTGTACTGTGTTATTAAAAACACTATATGTAGACACTTCAACATTTTTATTTATTTGTGTAAATATTCCAGATCAGTTTTAAAATGTGGTTAAATATGGTCAGTCAGATTTTTTGTCACTCCTCAGAAGTTCCTCTGGGATGTTAAATGTTCATTGTATATCGTGATGATCTAGGTGAGATATAAACCATTATCTAGGAGATGCAATCATTATTTACATCTTCAGTGATGAATTAGGTTCATAATTATGGACATAACATATAACCACAATTGAATAAATCACTGTCTTGATATTTTTATATTGCTCTTGTAAACATTTTAAATCACATCACATGCATTATCCAAGAGAGTCCCAGGTACCTCAGATATATGTATACAGAAATGTCTTGAATTACTAAGGAGTGACTCAGACTCTATCATGCCAATGTTTAATGCTAATTCTGTTCCAGCTCTTTCTAAATATATACGTGTGTGTGTGTGTGTGTGTGTATGCATGTATATGTATAAATATATACATATGTATATATAAACATATACATGCACATAAATATACAGGCTATCTTAACTAAATGAATTTTAAAGTTAAAGCATCCTCAAAACACAGTAATGCAAGTTGAAATTTATCAGGTTATCGATAGCTAAATCATCTTGAAAGATGTCCTAAAAGATTCTTAGAAGAACTTTTCATTTTTCCATTCTGATGAAAGATCTCATATCCATTTCTGTGCTGAGGCATCGATCTGCTACAGTCCTCACTTGATTCATTAGATTCAACTTGTGGAATTGATGGTTGTAGCCTAGGGGCATTTACCCATTTCCTTTAGATTTCCTCTGGGACAGGAAGAACAATTTGAGATGATGCCCTTGCAAACCATTATTTTACAGATGTCTCCAAACTCTGTTTTCCCAGGCTAGATCTTGTGATCAAGGGAAGTGCTGATAGCACTTTCACTGAAGAGTAGTTGTCTATTTAGACTTTTCTGAGCTAAATGTTAACTCTGGGAAGACAAAAAAAGTGAGACAACATTTTTACAGTGCTTATTGGTGTGGTAGAAGACTCTGGATGCCTACGGAGCCTGAAACCTCTGAATTGTAGAGAGCTACCAGATTACTGTAAATGGGGATGGATGTGTGACCCCGTGTTGTCTGGTCCTGCAGGGCAGAATAGTTCAGGAAGGCTTCTTAGAGAGGAGGACTCCAGAAAGCCAACAATCTGAGTGACCAGAAAGGACAAAGTTTTTCCAGGTGAGGAGATAGAGTGACACAGCAAAACATAGAGCAGGCAGCTGAGTGACCTCCTAGAACAGGACTAGCTGAAGGTGGCTGTGAGCTATGTCACATATAATTCTGTCCATCTGAACAGTTAATCTGCTGGAGCTGGGAGTTTTAAATAGGCAGTAGAGGTCAGAAAAATGACCTCTTTCTCTTTTGAGCAATAGAGACACATAATGAAATTAATTATTAAGAACGATTATTTGTGTGCAGTCTTTCTTAAGAAAGATCAGTTGTGTTAAGAGTGGATTTGCCCCTTCCTTGATATAAATCTGCATTGATTTGCTCAACAAGCACTTGCCAACTAGTGCATTTGTTCAGTTTAGCCCAGCTCTTTTTTCAGATTAATAGAATTTGTTGGCCATATGAGAGAGGAGGTTAAAGTATTTAAAAAACATACATCGTGAAGAATAGCTTGTCTGAGATGGTATGTCTCTCTTGTCCATCATGCTATTCTCAGCCCTGAGCCTAGGGACTCAAAATTAGTAGATGCTCATAAATATTCCTTGCTTGAGTGACAAGTAACTATCACAGAGACATCTGTAATATTATGTAACCAAGTGCTAAATTGGTGTCATTAAGACATTTCATGCCAAGAAAAGATTTGAGGGAGGTGATCTGAGAACCTCAATCAATGGAAAAAATGACCCAGAGGGAACAGTGAATCACCAGTAAACTATGCTTGTAGTGAAGCCAGTAGATGAAAACATGTATCCATGTGTTTATCAGTTTGTTATCACTGAACTAGCTAGTATCTTTTATTTGTTTGTAATTTGTGGAATTAGCACCTTTTTTATTCCTGGGTTTTACTTATGAATATCCTAAAGATTTGGGGTTTTGTAGATACATGTTTGTTTGTTTGTTTGTTTGTTTGTTTGTTTATTTATTTTATCTTTTCTAGGGCCGCACCCGTGGCATATGGAGGATCCCAGGCTAGGAGTCTAATCGGAGCTATAGCCACCGGCTGACACCGCAGCCACAGCAATGCGGGATCCCAGCCGCGTCTGTGACCTGCACCACAGCTCACAGCAATGCCAGATCCCTAACAAACTGAGCGATGCCAGAGATCGAACCCCCAACCTCATGGTTCCTAGCTGGATTCGTTAACCACTGAGCCACAACGGGAACGCCTGCATGTTTATTTTTTAACCATTTTTTGTTTGTTTTTAATCACCTCAAGCAGAGGAAAGGCTTTCTATTCATAAGTGTTTTACATTTGCAGATTAAGTTACGAAAGTGTCCTTAGGCCCCCATTAGTGTCTTATATGCTGTACAATCTATACAGTCTGAGATAAATGAGAGCTACTGATGTTGTGTTTTGAAAAATAAAAAACTAGAAAATTACAAAGTTAGAGGTACTCATTGCTGAACTGGAAGGTTACTTTGTGAAAGAAAAGAGACCTGGCATTCATTATTTTCTCTCAAATAAATGTAATGAATAAAATGCTACTTGTAAGAGGTATTATATTGCATTCATTATAAGGGAAGTTTTCCCTCAAGCCTGATGTATAACTGTCTTAATTACTCAGAACTTGATTTGATAGAGAAACTCTCTCAACTTTTGAAACAGCTAATTCAGAAGGAGGAGAATTTGAGCCCTCTCCTGTCTTTGTAGGAATTATTGTTCATTTACTCTGCTAACTTCCTGAGATATATTTCTGAATTAGACTCATATTTTTTTTCAATAGTCACTTTCTTTGGTAAGTAAGTCCCTTGGGAATTTATTATGAAATCGTGAAACTTCAGAAAACATGGGCTTCTCTAAGTATGAGACTAGCAAAATCTCGGATGACTTGAGTCAAAACATATACAAATAAAAACAGGAGTTGAGTTTAGAAAGCTTTAATGGGAGTTCCTTTCATGGTGCAGCGGCTAACGAATACCACTAAGAACCATGAGGCTGAGGGTTCGATCCCTGGCCTCACTCAGTGGATTAAGGATCCAGCTTTTCTGTGAGCTGTAGTGTAGGTTGCAGATGTGGCTCAGATCCTGCATGACTGTGGCTGTGGCGCAGCCCAGCAGCTACAGCTCCGATTAGACCCCTAGCCTGGGAATCTCCATATGCCACGGGTGCGGCCCTAAAATGACAAAAAGCCAAAAAAAAAGGAAAAGAAAACTTTAATGGTAAAATTAGCTTAATGCATATACTTTTAAGGTAAAGTAAAGTTCACGTTTTATTTGAGTGTAAGATTTGTAGATATAAAAAATATTAAAATAAGATTTGTTTATGATTTTTAGATCTTTAGAAACCTACATTAATATAAAAAATGAACTGTTTATGCATGGAACACTTCTGTGTTATCTATTTAATAAAGGCTTGGAACTGATTTTAATTCAGGCTATCCTGCATCTTCGTCCTGGAATTGATCTATTCCTTTTTAGGAACTATATATTTATTTGAAAGACCAATTTATGTGAACTTGATGTATATTTCATATCCATCCCCTCACCCTAAGTTCTTAAGTCTTATTTTAAGTAATAAGAGGGAATATTCTGAAATAGTGTAAGATTCTACTAAGGTTCTAGTGAAAATTGTTGAGATTGTATGTCTTTGAATTATTAAAACATAATAATAGATAACAAAAGAATAGTCTTTATGTGAATTAAAATAGTTTGATACTATGCCCTTCCCCTTTTGAAATATTTAATTCATTGTCAGTTACCTTGATGAGGCTTAAAAATAAATATCAATAATTCATTCATAAATATGTTCTACAAATATTTTAAGGGCTGTTCTAGTAGAAGGGATGAAACAGTGAACAACAGGATGAGAAGAAATTGATTGTGGATATAGATTAAACGGTCTTTCCTCCATGAAAACTCATCTCATTACCACACCTGATATCTCTGAATCCTTATTTCCTCTGCATTTATTTTTATGATGCCTACTTCACTCTGCATTGATTTATACTCTGGCCATTTACGCTCATCCACTTTCACCTTTTATAGCTGAAATGTGCCGTGAGGACTAAAGATTGTATAAGTATCCCTCTTTGCTTATAGGACAGAATTTTACTCACAACTAGAACTAAATAAATACGGACAGAATTGATTTAAATTCATAGGTTAGGAGATTCAGTGAGATTCCCATGCTCAATGCCATACCCTTCTCAACTGCTGAGGCAAGGGAACATGCTGGGTGAAATCCTTGAGTGATTTTAGAAACCTCATCTAAGCCAGCAATTTTCACTTTTTTATCAACTAAGGACTCTTGATCAAGGATTCTTATATCAGAGAAATCTTTAGGATGTGCCTACATCCGCTGTGGGGAAAGCAAAATCTAAGACACTGCTCAGCCTTCAAGAATTATTACCAAACAGGTGAGGGTGCAGACCATAGAGGAGAGTGAGAGGGCAGGCCGTCTGAAATCCCAGGCATGAGGGAGGTCCCAAGGCAGGGCTTTGTCACCTGGGAGGAAGACTGACAAGAGCAGGTGTGGTACCGCCCCAGAGTCAGCATCACAAGGAAGTTTAGAGCGATGGCTCCTTTCAGGGAGACAAAGCAGAGGCCCTTCTAAGACCTTGAGACCAAGGTCAAAGCCCAAACAGCAACCAGGGTGGTAATGCTGGGTCTCCAGATTGCTGGGGTGGAAGGGGGGAAGAGGTACGTTGCCTAACACCTGCTGCTGAAGGTGGGGATCAGTCTCCTAGAAAATGAGCCAGACCTGAGCACTCAGACTCAATTTAGTGCCTCCACCCCAGGGAAGCAAGGGATGCTTGACAGGGAGCCTGGGCAAAGCCTGACGCATTTTGCGTTTCTCTTCCTTGTGTTTTTCCCAACATAAGATCTGATGAAGTATCTGTGCCATGAACTTGGGAAGAAATCTGCAGAGGGGTGGGCACCTGAAAGTGGTTGGAAATGGCATGATGTTCTATTAGTCAAGAGAGAATTAGTTCCTTTCTCTTTTATGATCAGAGTGGCAGGAAAAAATACAGATATTTTGGAAGTGAGGGAATGGGGATAGGACTGAAAGGGAGAAAGGTACAAAAGGGGAGAAGGACAGCTGTTCATTTTATATCCTGTGGTCATTGTCCATCTGCCATAAACTGAAAGAAGTCACCTAATGAGGTTTGGGAATTTCAGCCAAGGAAGTGACTAAGGAGCAAAATATTAAGTACAATAAATCACAAGACTGTCACATCCAGAAAGAAAGGTTTGCAGATCCAATAGCCTGTTTGGTAATAAAGTTAGTCAAAACAAAAAATATTGCTAGTAACCTCATTTTTAAAAAAGCAGTATAAGAAACAGAAGGTGAAGAAGAGTTGCTTTTAAAACTTGGCTCTTTTTCTACATTTTATGAGAGTCTTTTTGAGTTTAAAGGAAACATGTTTTTAGCATATGTACAACATAAATATAGAATATTTGTGAGGATTTTGTTTGACCTCTCAATCTTTAATATGAGTTTTTAGTAGTTGCTTAAAGTGGAAATTTTACTTCCATGTAATGATCCTTTTTATAACACTGTCCTTGAAATATGTTTCTTCAGTTAAAATATGCTAAATTTTGACCCCAATGATCTTCTTTTGTGGGCAAAACAGAAGTATAGATGTAAATTCTAGATTTCCGTATTCAAGTAATTGCTTAATTGATCTTTAGGGGCAGCCGAAGATTTTGGACATGTTGATTTCTCTAAACCGACAATTTCTATTAACAAAACAATGATTTATCTCAACTTGGGCATCCTGTTTTACCAAAATTGAATTCATTAGCTCTTGACAGATCCAAGAGTAATTTGAGGCTTTCCTCTCGTGCACAATGGAACTGGTCTTAATTAAAGTAGTATCTGTGGGCTCCTTTCAGTCACAATTCCCGTCCCTGTCATTTGGGACTAAGAAGCCCCAGGATGCTTCCTGCCTGAGCTGCCACAAAGCATTATCTGATACAGTAACCATTTTTTCCTTCCCTGCCTCTTCCCCATGAATCAGGCTGCTCCCCCTTTGGCTACAGCCTCTGAAGCAAGGCGCGAGCTTCTGTCTCTGCGCAGGCACAGGCCAGGCGAATCAAGTCTGTATTTTATGAGAGCCTGAAGCAGCGCTGCACGGCAGGATGGCAGGACGTGTAGGCAGGGTTGGAAATGGGAACAATGGCTACGAGAATGCCTAGGAAGAACCAGGGAGACTGTTGCTCAGCCAAGAACAGCATCCAAGGACTCTGGATACTTTATGTGTGTCAAAGTGATAAGTAATAAAAACAGTGAGCTTCAAAGGGTATCAGGCAAGAAGGTAACTCAGTACTAGGGGACACACTTGATTACAGTTTTTACGAAATTTATAAACTAATGCAACAAGTTGATACAGATGTGCCACATTACGAAACAGTCTGAACAGATACATTAAATCTTATAAAGTTTAGGTTTTTCTGCTAGGAGGGGAATAAAACATGAAAACTAAGAAATACATGAAATTTGTTATCCTAGGAGTTCCCTTCATGGCTCAGTGGTTAATGAACCTGACTAGCATCCACGAGGATGAAGGTTCAATCCCTGGCCTTGCTCAGTGGGTTAGGGATCTGGTGTTGCCATGAGCCGTGGTGTAGGTCGCAGACGTGGCCCAGATCCCGCGTTGCTGTGGCTATGGTATAGGCCGGCAGCTATAGCTCCGATTCGACCCCTAGCCTGGGAACCTCCATATGCCATCAGTGTGGCCCTAAAAGACAAAAAAAAAAAAAAAAAGGAAATTGGTTATCCTAGAAATTACAGCGTTGTCTGCTTAATATCAGGAGTCACAACTTAAGTCCTGTTCATCAGAGAGTACCTCTAGACTTGCAATTTTACTAAGATGTTGCTCTACTTTTAGATTGTTTAGATACCATGGGCTGAGAGAGCCAATGCTCTTAGGATTTTTCTGGCAGACTCAGTAATGAAGGAGATAAAAATCTAAGTGCAATATAATCATTTCTGTTGCTGGAAAATAAACATGCACAGCTGCCATCAATGAAATATTTGAGCAGAACTTTGTGAAACTATCAAAATATTGATCAACTGTAGAATAATGGTCCATGACTTGCTTGCGGCAGAATTGCTTTGAAAAAAGAAGTATTGCCAAGTAGCACATAAGCTTTTACTGTGTTTCTTGGTACTTTGAAGTACAATGAGTATTTTCTCCCTTGTGAGTAGTACTGTCCTCAAAAAAACTCCAGGCCAAAAAAAGAAAAAAAAAAGATAATGGCCAGAACTGTTTATTGTGGCAATATCCTCATGTTGCTCATCACATTTTTCATAATATAGAATGAGGCGAGTCTCTTTCCTAAATGCCTTAGACTACAGTCCTACAGTAAAATGTCATATCCCCCGGGAATGACAATTTCTAGCTTTTAAAAGCTTCTCTAAAAGTTTCCCATTCATCTCTTTTTCTCTTTCCATTCACTACAAGCTTGAGTTAATGGTCCTGTCCTCCATTTATCTACCTTGAAAAGATGAAAGGAGGTGTTGATTCTGCTCAAATTTGCTCCCGTCCTAGCAGGGAGTTCTCAGTAACCAGATTGCATCCATTTCATCACTTTATGATCTTTTTTCTGTATCAAATGGTGTTGTTTACACGTATCTCCAGGAGCCTTGCTTGTCTCTGAGGTCCGGGTGTTGAGTGATGGCAGTGGCAGCACTCGGGCTGCAAGAATCTCAGCGGGGCTCTGTCCAGACACTCCTCAAGCCACCAGTATTTATGGGTCTCGCTCCACTATCTAGAGGCATGATTTCTGGCAGTGCTTTTCCCCATCTATAAATTCTGCGAGATCCCTTCTCTCCTTCTGTGGCCCTGTGCCACATTTAAAAAGGCAGCTTGTTTTTCAGGCAGAGCTTTGAGGAAAGAGTCTGCTCCCGGCAACTACTGCGGAACCCCCAGGAGGCAGTAGCTCCTTCTATTGTTTCTGTTCTGATTTACTTTGAAAAGTCCGGAGCTTTGTGGAGAAGGGCATAACCAAATAAAAATAAAACTACCCAGGCCTTGGGAGACTAGAATCAGTTGATTTATCCTTTTCTTATGAAAGTAAAAAGAAATAGAGAGGACTGTTGGAGCTACAGGCTCACAATCCCTGATACGTAATTCCATATTATAAAAACACTCAGAAAAACCACAGACTTTTTTTTCTTTTAATTTATGTGATGCCAAAGCCTCACATGACCTGAATTCAAGCAGCAAGACCCAGCTTGAAATGATTTAAGGCTATTTATAATCTTTATTCATGCTACTTATGTGAATCTTCATGTTATTACACTGTGGAAATATTAATATGTGTCATTACAGAGTATTGCTTTAGACTTTGCTGGGGATACTGCATAATATATGTTGTATGTACCATGTTACCTTTCTGAAATCTATAAATTAAGTAAGCAAGCAAGTAATTTGGGTCCTGGAATTCATCTTACCTTAGGAGATTATGGACCTGTATGGTTGTTATTTCGATAAAGGGAATAAGTAGAATTCTTAATAAATGACTAATATTTCTATTTTAAGTGGCCTTGATTTTATACCAAATCAAGCTATTTTTTAAGTTGTTTGTTTTTATGGCAACCACCCAAGAGAGATGGGAAGAAAGGAAGAAGTTAGTTAGTGAATTTGGAGACATTTCCTGGCTCTCAGAGGTATGTGCAGTCTCCTCCATGCATGTATATTGTGGTTAATGGGCTACTGCACAATCAGGTTTTCAGTGTGCTTAATATGGGCTTCATTGATTAGCACATAATTGCCACTTGTTCATGTGCTTGTGTATTATAAACTCTAACTGCCCTTTAAGGTTCTCTCCGCCAGCACTGCACAGAAGCACTCCACTTAGTAAATCCTGGAGGTTACAGGTTCTCACCAGTTTTTGTTTAGCTCCTGCAGTACCTGAGGGTCAGCGTGGGTTTCATTTAGGTTCATCTCCAAGACAGCCCAAGAATGAATGGCATGTTTTTTAAGTAAGCAAACAATTGCCAACAAGTCATTTCATTCATCCTAATCCAGTTGTAATGTGATCATTTCCTTTTAAGAATATTTTAATTGAGCCAGATCCATCTTTAGTAATAGAGAAGGAAAACAATTTCAAAAATCTTATCTTCTCGTTATCTTCTTACGGCTATCCTGCATGATAATACATTTGTGGCTTGAATGTGCCATGTTAAGAAAAGTGGACAGTAAACTATGTAATCTGGACTTTGATGCCCCTGGGTGAGTCAAGACATTTGTGAAATGCAGGAACACCTTGCAGGGCACGCTCTGTACAGGGAGAGGTCCAGTTTTGAGGGCTCATGTTTGAAGTTTACATAATTTGGATGAGGGCTGGGATCTCTTTAAGGAAAAGCACATAAAAGTGCACATTCAAAATTAAGTACAAATGTGAATATTTAAAATGAGAAAAGAGGGAGTTCCCATCGTGGCACAGTGGAAACAAATCCGACTAGGAACCATGAGGTTGCGGGTTCGATCCCTGGCCTTGCTCAGTGGA
Organism: Catagonus wagneri; assembly: GCA_004024745.2. Lineage (NCBI taxonomy): Eukaryota > Metazoa > Chordata > Mammalia > Artiodactyla > Tayassuidae > Catagonus > Catagonus wagneri. The sequence continues at coordinate 1,549,841 of PVHT020000151.1, read as the reverse complement.
TTAACGATCTGGTGTTGCTGTGAGCTTTGGTGTAGGTCGCAGATGCGGCTTGGATCTAGTCTGTAAGCCAGCAACAGCTGGCTTACGCCACAGCTCTGGCGTAAGCCAGCAGCAACAGCTCCGATTAGACCCCTAGCCTGGGAACTTCCACATGCCGAAGGTGAGGCCCTCAAAAGACAAAAAGTCAAAAAAAAAAAAAAGAATGAGAAAAGAAGGCACAATAAATCAGATATCTTTAGAAATTTACAATATGATAAACATCACAAAATTAAAAAATATGTATATGTAACATCTTTTTAAAGTGCCTCATACTTTTTTCTTTACCATTTTGGGGTACATACTCTTTAAAATTTTATTTATTTGTTTGTTTGTTTGTTTATTTATGTATTTAAATGGCTGTGTTCGAGCATTCCTGGGCCCTGAAAGGGCAAGCCAGATCCTTTAACCCATTGCACCAGGCCGGGAAATGAACCCGCACCTCTGCAGCAACCTGAACCACAGTCAGATTCTTAACCCATTGCACCACAGCGGGAACTCCATATTTTTCTATTTAGAGATTAAAAAATAATTCTGTCTCTAGCTTCATGGATCAGAAGTTTTTCTCTTCTAATTGTTAATATCTTACCTTCATGATTCCTTATTGATATGTTATTTATATTTTTAGGATCACTAGAAAATTGTAAAAATATGTGTCTTAGGTCTTTCATGTGTGAACTATAAGATTTCGGGGTATTTTAACTTTTTTTGTGCAGTGACTAATCTTAATTCCCCTTTGAATTGACATCACCTACTGAACAGTTCATCACCCCTGCTCTTGAGTCATGATGCTGCAGTTGCTTCAGTGCAGTGGGTGGTAGGTGTGTTCCTGGGAGCTCTTTCTGCTCTGTAAATGAATACACTATAAAATAGAAGTGACCTGCGTAACTCCATAACTGTATCACACATAACGTATTGCCAACGCAGCTTCCACTTAGCAGGATCTCCAAAGCAACCTTGGCCCCTGAAACACCACCTGGCATGAGGGGAACATAGTGAGGGAGTGGTCGAGAAAGGAGACAGCGGTCTTAACTGGTAAAACATCTCGTGTGAGCACAGTGCTAGGGTTCCTCTCAGAGCCCTGGAAGGTGCTCATCCAAGTGAGGGGCCCTGAAGCTTAAGCTTCATGAGAAATCCACTTCTGTCTACACGGTCTACTGTCTACTACATCAACATGTTAGAATTGAACATTACATTTATAGATATTATATTGATAAAAATGCTTTTACATTCTGATAATGAACTTATTATCGTATCCACACTTCTTTCATGGGAAAGCCTCAGTTTTCCCTTTCAAATACTAATCACATCCTGTCACCTTCCCTTTATTTAATATTCTGTTGCTTTTGCCTTCCTCAGTAGTTACATGTAGGGACCATGGGGATTTCTGTAGACCTCTGCAGCTAATGTTTTGATTCCCGGTAAATAATAGTCATCAATGCAAAGTAAGACTTTTTTTCAATGTAATTATTTTAAGTCATGTATGCTTTTTTTTTACACTGAGACTATTGTACAGCATGTTTCCATGTCTTTATGATTCATTTTTATTGATAAACACCTTTTGCTGTTGGTATAAACAGGAGAGGGAAAAGAGCACTGGACTGGGAGTCAGGCCGTATAGTTCTTTCTCTGCCAGCTGAACTTGTGGCGTAACCGTGGGTAAATGGTGGAGCCTTTGTGAACTATGGCAACTCATTTGTAAAGTAAGAGTGTTCCTCTTCATGATCTTTTAAATGTTTTCCCACTGTGGTCTTGAATCCTAGGACTGAGTGACAAGAACGAACTATGAGTTAACCAGGAATACATTTTTCCTGAAACTAGGTTATGATGTTGTCTCTTTTAGTTCAGGCCCCCCCCCCAAAGAAATATCAAAGTAGTTGCCACACTTTTATTCAACCAGTTAGAGTTAATTTATACTTGTAGCTTGTTTTGTCACCAGGGAAGGATATTAAGTGAAGAAACAGAAAAGCAGCATCAGCTGAAGCATGTAACATGGTTATCCAAACAGTTCTCAGCATCAGAGATCAAATGTGCTCCTCTCTAGCTCTTCCCAGAAGAGTGACAGTCTCTATGCTGAAGGACAGAGGTTATAAATCACCTCCATCTCCTTATCCTGAAGAAGAGCTACAAAAGAGCCAATAATAATAATAATAATAATAATAATAATAATAGTAATAGTAATAATGGTATCATTTCATTTCCAAAAGACTCTCTTTGTACAGTTTAACTGACAAGTGCTTGCATTCATTAATTCATTTGTTCATTCATTCAACAACAACTATTTACTGAATTCTTCTGTGTGAAACAGCTCTCAAGGTACTGGGCAATTTCCTTCCTTCTTCCTTCCTTCTTTCCTTCCTTTCTCCCTCCCTTCCTTCCTTCCTTTCTCTCTTTCGTTCTTTCTTCCTTTCTTTCTCTTTCCTGCCCACACCCATAGCAATGAAGTTCCCTGGCCAGGGACTGAACCCACAGCAATGACCCAAGCTGCTATAGTGACAATATGGGATCTTTAACCCCCTGCACCACAAGCGAACTCCCTCAGGGCACTGGGGAGACAGGATTTGTGAAACAAAATCTTTGCTGTAGTAGAGCTGACATGCTGATGAATATCAAACAAATGAATGTCAGGAAGTAATGAATACAGTGAAGAAAATTAATCAGAGTTCAGCAAGTGAGGGGTAGCATTTGATTGGAGATGGCCAGCTGATGGTCTCTGAGGATGTAACCATTGACCAGAGGCTTGAATTGTGTAGGAGAGTTAGCCTGGTAGAAGGAACAGCCAACATAAGCGCCATGTGGACTGCTGTCTGGTTGCCATAGACCTTGTGTAAATGTCACTTCTAAATGATATTCTAGGAGTTCCTGCTATGGTGCAGTGGGTTAAGGATACGGCATTGCTATGCCTGTGGCGTAGGTAGCATCTATGGCTCAGATTCGATTCCTAGCCCAGGAACTTTCATATGCCATGAGTATGGCTAAAAAGAAAAGCACAATATTTTATTTCTTAGGTGGGAAAGACTATTCAATGAGTATACATTTCCTAGTTTTTCCTGAGTGATGGCCAAAGTCAAGAGAAGTGCTGAATCACAAGAACGTAACTAGGCTTTCACATGTACCTCACATACAAGAAATATTTTTAATAATTGATTGATTCATGGATTAACTTATTGATTACTAGATTGACTGTCCTGGCCTGCCTCCCTATAACAAAAGTAAAAAGTTACTTACCTATTGCTTTCTAAATTATACTGAGTATAGTACTATTTAAATAGAACCAAAGGTAAAAGTTGACACCAATTTTAGTTGCAATTTTAAAAACTGAATAAAGTGGTTCAAAGATCAAAATTACCATAAAATATGTTAGAATTTCATTGATGGCCACAGAAGTGAGATTTGGCCAGTTCTGGAAATCTGGAAGTAAGTTTTGCTGTCCTTCTTTTTTTCTTCCTTTCCATTTTTTTTTTTTTTTTTTTTTTTGCTTTTTAGGGCTGCACCTGCAGGAAGTTCCCGGGCTAGGGGTCAAATCCAAACTACAGCTGCTGGCCTACACCACAGCCACAGCAACACCAGATTAGAGCTGTGTCTGCGACCTACACCACAGCTCACGTCAACGCTGGATCCTTAACCCACTGAGCGAGGCCAGGGATCGAACCCACAACCTCATGGTTCCTAGTTGGATTCGTTTCCACTGCGCCACAATGGGAACTCCTTTTTTTCTTTATTTTTTAAATAACAAGTCCTGGGCACTGTTTTACATTTGTAAATATTAATTGTTTCATTACAGTACAATAATTATTTCAGAAACAGATTTACAAGCTATTATAGAACTTGTTATTTAGGATACAAATATGAATTACACCGTTATCTTAAATTTAACCCTGATTGCAGTATTATATCAGGTTAATGCTTTCCACATAATTATAATTGCCCAAGTTAGGAATTGTTAGGATATTGTTTTTTTTTTGGAATACAACTATTTTAAAAAAGCTTTCCTAAATGCTTTTCAGTAGATTTTTAAAGCAAATAACAAAGCAAAATGTACAATAAAGTTAACCTTTGTGCTTGTTTTCAAAGCCCAGTTAGGAGGCTCGGTGAGGGATGGTCTAAGGAGGTAGTGGTGAAGGTAAAATAAAGGCAGGGATTCAATAAATACAGAGGATGAAGGACTACGGGTTGGGTTACTGGCTCTGGGGTCAGGGAAAGGAGAGGAATGGGCCAGCAGCCCACAAAGCAAGTGATGCCCAAGTAAACCTGATATTGAAGCTACAGGTGGGCTCAGTCCTTTAGGGATTCTTCTCTTTACCAAAAACAGGGCCCTCAGGGTTCAAGTCCTGAGCCTGAATAGAAGCAGCAGCCTCGAAGCCTGTCCCAACACTCTCTGACCATGTGAAAATAAAGCACTGTTGTAGTTTTTTATTTTGTTTTGTTTTTTAAGTGTGCTTTGTGCATCAGAAGGATTAGAGTCAAGTGGCTGAAGGCATGAGTTCTGATCTGCCCAGTCCTGACTCCCACTTGGGCCTTCGCTCCCGTTTCCTTACTTGTAAAGTGGATGTGCACACAGTAGTACCTGCCTGCTCATAGCAACTGTAATTGTTCTTTTGAGTTACCGGAATTTTCTTCCTTTGTGGGTGCTGTTAAAATTTTGATCAGATTTTCAGTTTTCTTTGGATGCTAGGAACTGCAAAATCAAATTTCCATTCTACCGGTTATAAAACCTTAGGAAGTGTATCTCTTTATACTGATTTGTCTTGCTATCCTATTCCCAGAGTGCCTTGTTTTTCTTACCGAGTAGACTCTTCTCTTCCCCTCTAACACATTTACCAATGATGATAACAAACTGGTAGATTACTCACTTGGGACTCCATTTTCATTTCCATGTTAAATTTATAACATTTCCATTAAACAGTTGAGATATAGCCTCAAAATAAAAGAAGTTATGGGGGGAATGTACCATAAATTCTTTGATAAGCAGTATTTCTTTCTCTTTTTTCTTTTTAGGGCCACACCTGTAGCATAATGAAGTTCCCAGGCTGGGGGCCTGCGCCACAGCCACAGCAGTGCTGGATCTGAGCCATGTCTGTGAGCTACACCACAGTTTGTGGCAACGCTGGATCCTTAACTCACTGAGCCAGGACAGGGATCAAACCTGCATCCTCACAGACACTGTGTCAGGTTCTTAACCTGCTGAGCCACAATGGGAACTCCTAAGCAGTATTTCAATTTAATATTTATCCCATGAGAAAATATCTGGTCCTTTTTCTAAGATAAGTGATTTTATGAAATGGATAAATAAATACTGAATCATACCTGAAATCTTTTAGTATGTGCCAAAATTTGTTTTCTATGCACTTTTTCATGTGTTAACACCTTCACAAGAGTTCTATGAAGAGACTGCTATTATTATTCACATTTTATAAATGTAACAACCAAGCACAGAAAAGACAAGTGACTTGCCCAAGGTCACACAGCTAAAAAATGTCAAAGCCCAGATTGTAAACCTGACAGCCTGTCCCTACCAGCCACTCTCCTAACCCCTGGAAGGGAACATCTGTCAAAGAAAATGTCACTCTAAAAATGGGAGGAAAAAGTTCTTTAGAGTTAACAGTACTACTAACTAGCATTGAATTTATTACCATGAAGAATTCCCTCATAAGAGAAAAATTAGATAAGATCTACTTAAGGCTATATGATCCATTATAAGATGCACCTATCATCAAGGATTTTATAATATTCTAATTTAGGATACCATTTTTCTGTAAGATTATGATTTTATTGGGTTTCTTCCTAAACATGAAAGTGGGTTTTGGGGAGTTCCCTGGTGTTCTGGTGATTAGGACTCAGCACTTCATCACTGCAGCCTGAATTCAGTCCCAGGTCTGGGAACTGAGATCCCACATCAAGCTGCTGTTTGCAGCAGCCAAAAAAGAAAAAAAAAAAAAAGTGGGTTCTTTCTCTTAGAGTAGTACGTTAACCTAGTTAAATGCTCAAACAGAGACAAAATAAATCAACTTGGAGAGACAAGATAATGTCTTATGATTAAGAAGATACTTAAAAGTTTGAGAAATTTTTTTTCTTAATGCAGTAGAAAATGGTTCCTGAAGGCACAGAATGTGTGCCCTGGGGTTGATATTCTCTGTGCCTTATGACTACTTTGTACAGCTTTGCAGATTGCTTATTTTCAATTATGCTGGGCCAATATAATAAGACTTTACTAATAACTAAAATAATTCATCTGGCTATCATTATTCCTCATGTTATTTTATCTGACTGATAAAAAATGCACCATAATTACTCATATAACCTCTCAGATATTTTAATTCTAAAAGTAGACTGGATTATGTAACCATCTAAGTCATTTTAGGGAAGTTTCTCACTAGCTGGGTGAATTATTGCCCTGTTCACTATACAACAACACCAAAGTTAATCTATGGTAAGGATACATGCAGTCCAAATATTCTAAAGTGTGGCCTTCAGATGTTTTTTTCACTTTGAACCAATTCAGGCAAGTCCATAGTCCTTAAGTCCCATTCATCTATGGTTATCATTTCCACTTGTAATATAAATATAACTCAGTAAAAACAAAGACATGGAGAATTTAAAATAAGCAGATTGCAGTAAAAGTACTCACCATGCAACCAGAGTTTAAAATAAGCAAATTGCAGTAAAAGTACTTACATGCAACTGTATACCAGGTGCTGTCCTGGATACTAGGAACACAAGTAGTAAACAAGATAGACACAGTTCCTGCTTTGATGGAGCTTGCATTCCGACAGATGGACAGAGAGAAAGTAAACAATAAGTAAAGGAGATAAATTTAGATGCTGATAAGTACTATGAATCACATAAAACGGAGCCATAAGATGGAGAATGATTGGACGTGGGGGTGGACTTCTTAAGAGTAAGTGCTCAGAGAAGGCTTCTTTGAGGAGGTGGTATTTGTACAGATCCCCGAGAGAAAAATGGGACCCAGGGGATGCCCTGTGGGAAAAGATGAATGGGGTGAGGAGGGTGTGGAGTATAAGGAAATTGACCTAATGATGTAGTTCCAGACAGAGGGAAAGATCATAGAAGCCCTGAGATGAAGTGTTCAGGGAGGAGAGGAAAGTCCAGAACGGCTGGAACTCAGTAAATGAGAGAAGAGTGGTACAAGAGAAGGTCTAAGCTCATGTAGGTTTTTGCATATTGTAGCAAGGGCTCATCGTTTTGTTCCTAGTGGGATGAGAAGTCTTCAGAGAGTTTTAAGTTGGGAATGGCATGATCATTAAAATAGTTTAAAAGACTCCTCTGCTTTTGAAAGATCTTTAACAGCTGTATGGAGAATGGATTATCCGAGGATAGAAAAGAGAACAAGAAAACCCCCAAGATATGGCTGGGACTTGACTACAGTGGTAGCAGTAAAGAGGGGTAGAAGCTGAACAGTGTTTTGGAGGTAGAACTCCCAGCACAGCACTGGCTGATGGGTTGGAAGTTTGAGATGAAGAAAAGGGAAGAATCAAAGATGATGCCTAGCATTTTGTTTGTTTAAGCATCTGGGGTGGTGTCATTTGAAATGAAAAGGGTAGTGGACATTTGGGGGTTGCAAAATAAGTACTTCTCCTTTTGACCTAAAAGGTCTGAGATGTCCATTAGAGATGGTTAAGTAGCAGTTGGATCTACAAGTGTGGATCTCATGGGAAATACAGTCCTGGGTATTAACTGTTGTAAATGTTATTTAAAGCCTCAAAGGAAAAAGAGGAAAGGTAGAAAAAAAGCATCAGAACAATTTGAGATTAAGAAGGAAAAGGGCAACAAAGGAGACTAAGAAGCAGCGACCAGTGAAGCTGGCGAAAAGTCCAAAAGGTATTGGAACATAGATGGAAGAACACATCCAAGAAAGGGGACGGGGGGTATAGACTGTGACAAATGCTGCTGAGAAGGCAGGTAACATGAATATGGGAAATGATCTGTTGATCTGTCTCCCCAGCCACCTGTCTCCCCAGCCACCTAACCAAGGCAGTTTCAGGGCGGTGCTTGAGGGTAGAAGCCAATATGGAGGAGGAAAGGGAATAGGATGTGAAGAAATGGAGGCAATCACTGGACCATCCCTTTGAGAAACTTGTCATACAAGGGAACAAAAGTGGGGTTGGAAGGAGCAGAAGGTAGGGGTATGATGTCAAAAAAAAATTTTTTTAAGATGGGAGATGTTTGTATGATGATAGGAATGACCCAGGAAACTCATTGGGAGAAATTGGTGATGCAATAGAAAGAGAAGGTAAATCTTAAAGAGCAGGAGGAGATGGGATATGGACCACAGGAGAAGACTCACCATTTATTAGAACAGAAACACTTCATCCACTATAATAGAAGGAAGACAGAAAAGACTGGCACAGTGGTTAAAAAGATGAGAACATTTCTATGTTTCTGTTTTTCTTAACTATATGTGATGCATTGTTAACTTAATAAGAATGAACTTAGACATATGACTGTAGGTTAAAATTCCAACAATTTAAAAAATAACCCAATATTTTTATACATAAAGATAATATAGAGCAAGTTATTAAAATGGCACAAATTCTAAGGCACAAATTCAGGACTGTTTTGTTGCAAGATAGTCTTAAGGCATTCTGTAGAAACCTGCTTTAGCAGAGTAGAGATGCCTTGTATTATATTGCAGTGCGTACATGTCCTGAGCCATAGGACAAGCTATTAGCCAGTAGTCCAGAAATGTTACTGATAAAAGTATTCATCATTATGTACTATGGGGTTGACTAAATAACCAATGATAATGTAAATGACAGTTAACAGTAAATAGATGTAGGTTTATTTTAATCATTTATCAATTTATTTGTCAATTTAAAATCAAGAACTGACAACCAAGATCGGCTGGAAACAATACTCATGAGCTATCTTTAATACAAAATAGCCTGTCATTCCTCGAACTTGGTGAAGTGTAATTCTTCTTGGTGCAGTAATCTTGGTGAGTGTAATTCTATACGGGAGCCAGATTTCCTAGACATTTGGATTGGGGTCCTCAGTAAATTCTAGAAGTTCATCAATTTTATTTATAAATACCAAACTTTAGAAGGCTATTTGTATCCTTGATGTGGGTAAAAAATAAAAATATATAGAATTTCCTCATTTGCCAGGAAGAACCAAAGAAAGAGTTTAACTTTTTAGACCTTTTGAAGTCCATCAGTGGTTCTTAGGCCGTACTTTTATAGCCATGGTTCTAAATTATCTTCCCTCCTTCAGCAATTTGAAAAAAAATCCCTGCACAATTGCTGCTTTAGAGTGAAGGATTGCTATTACATTGTAAGTTGTCTTAAGGAGAGAAAATGGATCTGCAAAGGAGAGGATAATTTGCTTTTTTTGTTTGGGTTTGTCTTTCCTTTCCAGTTTTAAATTTCAGCTTTGGCAATTAAAGATCTTTGATTTAAGAGGGGAAAGAAAGAAGTACCTGTTGCAGGTGGTACCTGCTTATCATTGTCTCCTCACTGCACCAGAGGTGCTTTGAGGTATGTGATAGGTCTGCACCTCAGCATCTGGGAGCAGGGAGTATGGGATTAGACACCTGGGCACAAGCACATTAATTAACTCTTTCCTCTCGTTATCACAGACAGAGTCAAGCAACCACTGTCAGTCTGGCAAAGGCAAATCTTGGTCTGCAGACCAAATCCTAGGTGATAGTGGGGCTGCAGTTGGAAGAGTTTATGCGAAGGACAAATACACCCAGTCTACATGGAGCAGCTATACTCAGAGTGAGAGTTGGAGAAGCATTCATTGGCTTGGTACCATCTGGGATGCTAGTTCGATGGTGGTGGCCCCAGAGAGGGAGGCAGAGATGCAAAGGCAACTGCTTCTCTTGGGTGGTGCTCATTCCCGGAGGGAAGTTTCCTCGGTGTGGGCAGTGCCTCTCCTCTGACTGGCCATTCCTATCCCACAGCCCAGTGTTGGTCTCCCAGTTATCTCCCCCTCTGTTGGAGACCCTGTGGCTTTGGGGCCATCTTTTCAAGTGGAAACCTTTTAAGATAACCCTGGGCTAGTTCTATTTTCCAGGGTACACATTTGTTCTCTGAAAACTGTGTGCCTTTATCCCACTGGGTGCGGAAGTGTAGCTTTATCCTGAAGGGACAGAGAAATTGTTGAAGAATTGTAAGTAGTGAGATAATTATTCAATCTGTTTGTAGGAAGAGCCCTGGCAACTGCATGGCTGGGTGAGGTCATGAAAGGCTGAATGCAAGGAGACCAACTAATCACTCTTGAAAAGTTCTGGAAGAGCTACTGAGAGTCTGTTGACAATAGAGAGGAAAGAGATGGGTTCAGAAGATATTAATAGATTAGATACAAAAGAATTTAAGGGTTAAGTGAGAAGCAGTAAGTCCACCTGCCAGGTGCTTTTCTATTTTATGTTGCATCATAAAATTATTCTCACAACACTGAGACAGTAACATGAGAGAATAGATAGGAGAGGAGTCATATTGGTCATCAAAGTCATATCGAAACACATTTTTATTTTAGTAGGTATCAGCTTTCCTTCTCTTAATTTGTAAGCAATTTGCAAGGGATTGCTTCTGTAAGGAACATTTTTTTTAATAGTCATACCCGTGGCATATGGAAGTTCCCAGGCTAGGGGCCTAATCGCCAGCCTATGCCACAGCCACAGCAACGCCAGATCCAAGCTGCATCTGTGACCTACACCATAGCTCACAGCAATGCCAGATCCTTAACCCACTGAGCAAGGCCAGGGAACTGAGTGAGGCCAGGGATCGAACCCGCAACCTCATGTTTTGTAAGGAATATTTTTGGTTATCTTTTGTTCTGGCTTTTCCTTTTTCAGGATTCACCTTGTGCATTTTCTTTTAAGTACTTAATGGTGTATAAAATATAAAGGTAGCACATAAATACCATTGAAATTCTTTAGGCTAGTTTTAACTTTCCTTTGAAAAACCAGATTGTCTGCCAGACTTCCTGCTTGTTTGTGTTGAAGTCTGTATCACATAATCCTGGTTGTTTCCATTTCCAGCCCCACAGTTTGGTATTTATTTTAAGCAGCTGCTTAAGAAAAGGTAGAATTTGGCAGTGATCAAAGTGGCATAAAGTAGGTTTCTGTTTGAGCTCAGGGTTGCTCTGTAGCTTTCCTTTCAGTAGCCTTTCTTCGTGCTTTTTCGTCTATGTTTTAGCTAGCGAATAAATCTAGGAAAACTGCCTTTTGGCCTTTTTAGCACATTGCCAGCTTTGGCAATTGCAAACTAACTGGTGTTGTACTAAACACCACTGAAATAAAATAAACGAATCTGATTAAAGCTTGGAACTCCTGAGAACTACAAATGTAAAAACCATCAATAGATGCCATTTGCTGAAACCAAGGCTCCTCTAGGAGATGGATGAAAGTTAAACATAAATTGTACTATTTATTTTTCTTTTGGTTCATTTGTTTTTAATTGAGTATAAAAAAACCTGCTATTGAGTTACAGTAAACTTCTGACATATTTCATGGCTGTTTGGGGGAATCTAAGAATATCTTTGAAATTAGTCAAACTGTGCTCTATTTTATGAATTCATTGAACATGTAGAAACCAATTCTTATCAGAATTTTAAAACTTTCTTTGGTGTTCTTATCTCCAATTTTGAAAATAATTGTGAAAAAAACAATCACCAAATATTCACAAGGAAGCATAATGCCTCTTTTAAATCTTAAATATTGGGCTATAGTAGAATGATATCAATCATATCTCTGATAGTTCTCATTCATGTAGTACTTGAATTTTTATTACTTTAGTCCACATACTGCCTCATCATTTAAATAACACACACAGAAGAAGAATGCTGTTTTTATTCTTTACACAGTTGAATGACATATGCCATTTACTGCAATCATTATTGATGTTAACTTACAAGATCCATAATGGCATTATTAGCTATTCTATAATATTTAGATAGTTCTTACAATATTTAAATATTCTAGATGTTTATTTACAATATAAGCATTCTAAGTACTTACATAGTAATTTAATTGAAAAGTTCTTGTATCTCTAAAGAGATATGCAATTTACCTTTTATTTGACTCTTAAAATTATCAAATAATATTTATCTGAACATATCACAAGAAATTTTAGCATAGTTAGAAGAATGGAGAAATGATCAGTAACTATCCAAGTGATTAGAAAATTATCTAAATTTTTATTTATCAGGAAGGATAATATGTAATTACACTGTTTTTTACCTCTGAAATTTATTGTTATTGCTATTTACAGGTTCAGGTTCATGTCGCTTTAGTTATTCAGATCCTTGCATCATTGTGTCCTATGCCAAGAATAATACTGCAGACTGGATTCAACTTGAGAAAATAAGGTTTGTTATCATTTAAACTGTCTTCATAAATTTTGGTGCAGATGGATTTCTGCTTCTCTGTTTACCTTCATTCTACCACTGGCTTTATTCCTCATGCTTGGAAGTACTCTGGTTGTTAATTATATTGAATTACATGGATGCACATGTTATTACTTGCTCTACTTGAAGAAGATATCATTAAAAGTGTTATTTTCCACTCAGTACTTCCCACTATTGGTAATAGCTATAACAAACTATTTGCTTTTGGTCAAAATATACTTGAGATAATTATCTTTCTGATGGAATCCTCCACAAAATAACCTCACCACCCATCTCTCTAGGTGGCCAGTCTGTGGCCTGGTTTATAGGCCTAGGAATATATCAGATTATCGCCTAAATTCCTTCTGGTCTGTGATGATAATGAGTTAATAGCCTTTTGGATCTAATCTCTAGTTCTTTCATTTTCCTTCTAACTTCCCTAAGGCCAGTTCTAAAATTCCATTATCATAATTGTGATGCGACTTGTAATCATTTATTACATTTTCTTTATTAAAAAAAAAATTGCCATAAGAAAATGAGGTAGGATTCTTGAAGAGAAAAAAAGCTCATTCAAGTTGAAAATATCTGATTACATTTAGCAAAAAATATAGATTATGTGATTTATTTCTGTGTAGCTCAAATCAGAAAATTCAAAATGGATGCTTAATTCAGCTATGGTGAGGTATTTAAAGGACAAAATACCTTGAAACTGTACTAAGTAGTTATTCTGATCACTTTAGTTCTTAAATTAATAAAGCAGAACTGTTTCCATCAGTTTTATGACAGTTTCCTTTTTTCTCATGCTATTTACCTTACGTATCTCCGTGTTGAAAGAACTGTGATTTATTTGGGGGAGAAGAATGAATATTAGGTCCTTAGTCTTCAATACTAAACGAATCTCTCCAAAGTTTGTAATAGTATTTAAATAAATTGTCTCACAAGTTCAAGCTGTACTCTGACCAAAAACTGAGAAAAGTGATCCTAACTCATGGATTTTAATAGAGTGTCTCCCTCTGTGGCAGAACAAAATATAATTTATACAGACCTGGTATAAGCCAAACTCTGACATTCTATGCCAATTTCTAATTTCGTACCAGAGCATTTTGCTCTTCCTTCTAATTTCTAGTCATTATTATGAAAATGCTTTCATATTAAATACTGATTTATATAAACGGCTTTAAGTATAAGTATTGGAAGTTTTACTCAGGCCTCTATTTTTTTTTAACCTTTCTAATAGTTGCGTATCACACTTTAAATAAATTGCAGTACATATTTCTTGCTGAAAAACAGCTCCATGCTTTGGATATGATAAATAGTGAGTAGGTACATTTAATTACAAGATAAAAAGATCACATTCAGCTGATTCCATATATTTTTCAGTAAATGAGACTTTCAGTTTTAGGCCATGCACCAAACTGTCATTCTATCATACAAAGTAATGCAAATTCTCCTTACCATTAGTGGACATATTTTCAGTCACTTCTTAAAACTAAAATATGTTGTCTTCATCGGTTTAAATTCTTTCTAAAGTTAAAAACATAGTCGTCATTAAATATTTTAAAAGAAAGGGAGAATTAATTGCCTCAAAAGGTAATGTACACCATCTATAACCTACATCGACAGTTCCACAGATTTATATGTGCTTCACTGGTGAGAGAAAAATATGGCTTTTCTCTAGTCCTTTAAAAACTGATTTATAGGAAGCCCAGGGTACTACTAGTTTGCATTTTAGTACCACTTTTAATCTTGGCTAAAGCCATCATTTTTGCTATAACAGATTTCTACTTTAGTAAAATAAAACATATAATAAAAATACTTTATTAGGTAGCTAAAGGACCTAGATTCCAACAGATGTAATATAAAAATCATGTTAGGAGTTCCTATCTTCCTGTCGTGGCTCAATGGAAATGAATCTGACTAGTATACATGAGGACACAGGTTCGATCCCTGGCCTTGCTCAGTGGGTTAAGAATCCAGCGTTGCCATGAGCTGTGGTGTAGGTTGCAGACGTGGCTCGGATTTGGCATTACTGTGGCTGTGGTGTAGCCTGTGGCTACAGCTCTGGCTCTACCACTAGCCTGGGAACTTCCATATGCCATGGGTAGGGTCCTAAAAAGACAAAAATAAAAAATAATAAAATAATAGGAATCATGTTAAATTATATCGTGTTTTTAAATATCAATCTGCGTGGAATTGTAAAGAATTTGAATGAGAGCATTTAATTCTCATGGCAGACCTCACATTTTCAAAACAAAAATGTATCTGTTTACTAGAAATAAAATATTAGGAGTTCCCGTCGTGGCTCAGTGGAAATGAATCTGACTAGCATCCATGAGAAAACAGGTTCAATCCCTGGCCTTGCTCAGTGGGTTAAGAATCCAGCGTTGCCATGAATTGTGGCGTATGTTGCAGACACTGCTCAGATCTGGCATTGCTGTGGCTGGGGCATAGGCCAGCCGCTAGAGCCCTGATTTGACCCCTAGCCTGGGAACTTCCATATGCCATGGGTGCAGCCCTAAAAAATAAATAAATAAATAAATAAATAAATAAATAAAAATATTAAGACTGGTTATAAGACTAAGTGATCTCTGATAGATGCAACATTTCAAAGTAAGAATTAATATTAAGATGATGGTTTTATAGTTTTTTTCCTTTTTTTCTTCCTAGTATCTTGTATCATATAAAGTAAATGGTTTTAGAGTATCTGCCATGTATGAAAGAAAAAACTGTGCTGGATACGTTTTGAGTTTTTTACAGGAGCCATGGCAGTGTGTACCTTTTTCTCTTCAGTTATTCCTTTACTGGCTTATGTGAATATACTTACTGCCTGCCTTTGTTAAAAGCAAAGCTCTTTAAGATATTTAACATTTAAACTCTCATCACTCAATACCTCATGGATACTAGTTGTCAGCCCTAAGTTCTTGAGTTTGATGAATATCTTAATAATCAGCATACATTAAAAGGTTCCAGGGAGTTTCTGTTCAGAGATAACGAAGTGGACTAGTATCTATGAGGACACGGGTTCGATCCCTGGCCTTGCTCAGTGGGTTAAGGATCTGGTGTTGCCATGAGCTGTGGTGTAGGTCACAGACACGGCTTAGATCCCATGTTGCTATGGCTGTGGTGTAGGCTGGCAGCTACAGCTCTGATTCGACCGCTATGAATGGTTCGAGGGTTATGCTATTATAAGTATTTAATTGTAATGTGTATAATATTTTTAAGATCGTAGAACCACAGTCTTAATTAAGAAACACAATGGATCTATAAGAAAGATGAAGTGAACACTGTTGAACTTTACTGAGGCCGTGATTCTCATCTCACCATATGTTCCAGAGCCCCCTCCAATGTCAGCACCATCATCCATATCCTCTACCTTCCTGAAGACGCCAAAGGGGAGAATGTCCAGTTTCAGTGGAAACAGGAAAATCTCCATGTGGGTGAAGTGTATGAAGCCTGCTGGGCCTTAGATAACATCCTGGTCATCAACTCAGCTCACAGACAAGTTATTTTAGAAGATAATCTGGATCCAGTAGACACAGGCAACTGGCTTTTCTTCCCCGGAGCTACAGTGAAGGTTGGATCTCTCTTTTGTTCCTTCTCTTCCCACTAAAACCCAAAGCTCAATAAACCAAATTATACAGGGATAATTATTTTATCAAAACCACTGAAAGGAAGAGGTAACATTCTTATTTACCCTCCCCTGTAAGATTTATTCATCCCTTTCACAAGTAGTTTCGAAGCCCATGTTGCCATGTACTACACTGAACCTAAAGAATATATACACAAAAGGCAGATATGTCTCTTCCCTTCACTGGATGTTGGTTTGATGGGGGAGTTAGATATGTCAACATGCATATACAAAACTGTATAATTGTTATGACCTGCTGGGAAATTTTAGAGTGCTGTGGAAGCACAACATCTGACTTGAGAGATAGGAGGGCTAGCCTGCAGAACAAGGATCCAAGCAGAGACTGAAGGGCAATTTGGAATTGGCCAGGTGGAAAGAATAGAGTTTCTAGATCCATCGATCACATATACAAAGGCTGGAAGGTAACAGCACAAAGCAGAGACCTTGGACAATGTTCCAAGGAGTTGTCTCATGGATTTTGATTTGACTTGTGATAGGGGAGTTCCCATCATGGCTCAACAGAAACAAATCTGACTAGCATCCATGATGACACAGGTTTGAGGCCTGACCTAGCTAAGTGGGTTAAGGATCCGGCATTGCTGTGAGCTGCGGTATAGGTCACAGACGCAGCTTGGATTTGGTGTTGCTGTGGCCGTGGTGTAGGCCAGTGGCTACAGCTCCAATTCAACCCCTAGCCTGGGAAACTTCATATGCTGCAGGTACAGCCCTGAAAAAACAAAACAACAACAACAAAACTTGTGATGGGTAAGTCTTAAGATATGGCCAGTGATAAAACTTTAAGGTCTTGGAAGCTACTATTGAGTTTCAACTTGATCCTGAAGATGGTATGGAGTTACCAAAGTGCTCTGACAAGTCAGATAATTAGATTTGAGTTTTGAAATATCCTTTTGAGAATGGAGGCTGCAATGGAATGGAAAGAGTATATTTAGGGATACTAAGTAGGAGGCTGATAACAGTAGTCCAGTGGGAGATCGTGTTGGCCAGAATTAGGGGAGAGAGGATAGAAAAATGTGGATGAATTTCAGAGATTTTTAGAAGAGGAAATGGAGAAGGTTGGGGACTGATTGAGATAATGAGGGTGTGACAGGTGTCAAGGACAAGGTCTAGACAGCTGGGTGGACGCCAATGCCACTTGTTGGAACAGGAAATAGGAGGGGGAACAGAATCGTGAGAGTTGATGAATTCATCTTGGACATGTTGATTTTGATAACCCTGGGAGCAGGCAAGGAGAAACGTTTGGTGGGAGGTTAGATGTATGCATCAGAAACTCAGAGGAAGATCCAAAATTGACAATTATTCACCTTTTGAATGGGAATTGAAATCGTGGACTTGCCTGCCCATAGAGTATGTGGAGTAAGAAATTGTGTCTAGGCAGTCTTAAAAAATGCCATTAGACCGTTAACCAGACTCTCTCAAGTTTCCAATACATAAAAATAGAGATACAGATTGGAGAATTTTTTTAATATGTGACTCACTGGTACAGAACAACCCTATGCTGCATGGAGATGAGGTCACAGGAGGAGCAGCAAGCAGAATATAAACATATAAGATGTTCACCTTCTTCTAATAATTTATTTGAATTCTAGAAAAAATTGCTCCAAATTATTTAGAAAACCTTCAGCATAGGAACTCTCCTGACACAATAACGTCTTGCTTCAAAAACCAAACTCTAGGCATTTTGTTTTAAGTTGATGAAATTACACCAGTAGACTAGCATTAAAAACAGGTATTTTCTTTGCTCAGTGTGAGATAACAGTCAGTAAACCTTCTGAAAATTTGTTCTCACAAAGACTCAAAAACCTTGGTCCCTTTAAAGAGAGTTCATGGATTCCTTTCAGATGGGTATAGGAAAAAACCTCTGCAAGAATATCCCATGTCATATCTTACTACCACTTGATGAAAAGAAGGATTTCTGGGAGTTCCCTGGTGGCACAGTGGATTAAGGATCCGATGTTGCCACTACTGTGGCTTGGGTCGCCAAGTGGCAACATCAGATCCTTAATCCACTGTGCATTTTTCCACATTGGCAAGAAAATGTGTAAACGCAGGAAACACATGAAAACCTCAGGGCTTGGGATTCACATTTTGTTCCCCTGATGATCATTTGGTGATCTTTTCTTCTCAGTACCATTTACTGCGTAAGTGAACTTTTTATGACTTGTTTTAGAAGCCATTCATTGTGTTAATCTAATTAGCTTTTTGGTTTTTTCATGCATTATACTTTCATATTACCCATGACAAAAATTCATTAAGTGTGGTTTTGCTTCATAGTAATGCTTGATTAAGTTGTAGCCTTGTGTGGAGTAGCGTTTTGCTTTTTAAGCCTCTCATCCTCATAAGCTTACTAATCACATGTTTGAGACTTGCCTAGTTACCTATGCATACTAAGAAAAAAAATTATTGTAGTAATGACTTATAGAATGGTCTTTGGATGTCACATAGAAATTTTTCTCTGATGTTTCTTTTTTAAATGTCAAATAAGTGCAATGATAAAAATCTAAGAGTCTGACATTATAACTCATTTGCATGACCAACCTTTTGCTCTTTGGCTCAAACATCTGAGCATGAAAACCTTGCTTTTGCCAAGTGATTTGGCATTCTAGAAATAAAAATTGTTTATTTAAGCTGTATGCAATTTCCCCATCAAATAACGTTCCTTTACTGGGTGGCCTCTGAGATGAGAACTGAATACAACCAACTAATTAGAAAGCTTGTAATCTCAGTGTTCCTATTGGTCACTGGACATGTTTTAAACATTGCTTTACTTTGGACTTTTTAGTTTTAAGGGCTAAGTTTGTTTGTTCAACCTAGGTGTTATCTTTTCTGTGTTCATTAACAGTCTCCAAGATGTTTACATCTTAACTAAGTCAAAGATTGAGTCTAAGAGCGACTGAGAAGTGTGCGTCATTACAAAGTAGCGTTTATTCTTGGAAAAATGTCCAAACAGAGTTAAGATATTCATCAATTTAGTAATAACAACCACTTTTTTTCATTTATTATTCTAGGGACTTACTATTCCAAGTGTACATGTGCACACATGCGTGCATACACATAGGATTATATGTATATAACATTTTTGTATATACACTTGGTTTATATATTTATATATAATATATAAATATCATATACTGTGTATTTATGTATTTATATAAATAATATAATCACATATAAATATATAATATATAAAGTTTCATGTAGTTTATCTTTATAAAAGTCACCCTATTAGCCCCATTTTACAGATGTGCAAAGTAGATGTGGAAGTTTTGAAGAGCTGAGTAACTTGTCCAGGATACACTTCTGACCAGTGGCAGAGCCAGGATTCAGATATAGGAATCCAACTTCAGAACTCTTTTTTTTTTTTTTTTTTTTTGTCTTTTTAGGGCTGCACCCTTGGCGTATGGAAGTTCCCAGGCTAGGGGTCGAATTGGAGCTACAGCTTCTGGCCTGCACCACAGCTACAGCAATGTGGGATCTGAGCTGCTTCTGTGACCTACACCACAGCTCACGGCAACGCCAGATCCTTAACCCATGAGTGAGGCCAAGGATCGAACCTGCATCATGGATACTAGTCAGATTCATTTCTGCTGAGCCACCATGGGAACTTCCTTTTTTTTTTTTTTATTGCAGCTTCACAACTCTTCCTCTCAGTTGCCACATCACTTTTCTTTTATAAGTAGTAAATATAAATGGACATGCTCCCTATTGGTCCCACATTTCTTCACAACAACCATTTGTTAATTCATCTGCCTATTTTCTTCCCCACCACTCTCCAGCTATAGGTCAAAAGATTCCTGTTTTTTTTATATTTCCTGATCTTGCTCCAGCTTTATTCCATTTGTGCCACACAGTTCTTTCTCTGTATGACTGGTTTTCATATGTTAGAATTTAGTAATTTCAGACCAAATTTAGTAAATTCCTTCTCTTCCACACTGCAACAGCTGGCTTTGTTTTCACAGTCGTAGTCACTGGTCTCTCACTGCTGACCTAAAGGAAACTTAAGGAGATTTAAAATATTCTCCTTCTGGGAGTGCCCATTGTAGCTCAGTGGTTAAGGAATCCAATTAGGAACCATGAGGTTGTGAGTTTGATCCCTGGCATCACTCAGCGAGTTAAGGATCTGGCATTGTCGTGAGCTGTGGTGTAGGTCACAGACACGGCTTGGATCCTGCGTTGCTATGCCTGTGGCGGTGGCTACAGCTCCGATTAGACCCCTAGCCTGGGAACCTCCATATGCCACGGGTGCAGCCCTAGAAAAGACAATAAATAAATAAATAAATAAATAAATAAATAAATAAATAAAATATTCTCCTTCTGGTAGTAGGAGGCATTTGCAGTAAACTGTATAGAAGGTAAAATAGAGGGGGATCAGGGAGATGCTGAAGAAAGAGATATTGAGAGCCTTGTGGTCACAAACTGCCTGTGATGAGGACGTGGGAGCCAAGGATCATATGAAGGGTTGCCACTGACAAAAATGGTTACATCATTCCTTTGCAGAAATTACGTCATGCCTTTGATGAAGTATGCACTCCACACTCAGTGCCTTTAACAGCTTCCTGTGTAGGTCTAGAGGAGACAAGCCAAACTCCCTAGCATGTAATTCAAGGACATTTCTAATCTAGGCCCAGTCTCACTTGTCATCCTCGTCTCCTTCTCCACTGTGCTCCAGCCTCACAAATACAAGTCAGAATTTCATACCGCCAACACTTTTGACAGGCTTTTCCACCTTCCTCTTTTCTATGCCCTGCAATTTCCCAGCATCCTTAATCAAGGGCCCAGTTCAAGCGTCATTGCCTGTGAAGTTTTGCAGAATTAATGTCTGCCTCCTCTCTGTGCTGCTGTAACCATGAGGTTGAACAAGCCAGACTTGAGGGTGGGAACTGGCTACAAAAAGAGGTTCAATCTTCTTTAGTAGGGACCATTTAGACGGGTTTGTTTTTTTTTTTAAATCTCTGCTCTTCTTCCACCAAGGCTAAGGCAGGTCTCAAGACTACTGATAGATCAAAAAAAAAAAAAAACAATCACTTTAGTTCTCCTGAGTCTCAGTTCAATAACATCACATAGTTCACTGTTATAGTGCAGACTCCAAGCTCCACCCATAGCCTCTCCTCCAGCTTAGGTCCACTGAGTAGGAATGAATAGAGGTCGGCTCCTTCACCCTCCTCACTACTCACCATGAGTATCAGCTTTGAACCCTCCAGCCCTCGGTCTGGAGAAAAGAGAAGACACAAGGAGCAGGTATTGCTGCAAGCAAGAATTATTGATCCCTTTGTCTGGCAAGTGATCAAAGCTAGATCCCTCTTGAGTCTACCAAAAGGCTCTATGGAAGTGTTCCCATTTCTAACCAGAACTGGGGACTTCTCACCCGTGGGTCATCAGTGCATCTCTCAGGTGCACTGGCTCTGGCTCTTGACCACAACCTCTTTCTGCTGAGTCTTGCCTAAGATCGGGGGCAAGATCTTAGGCAAACTAGACTGCCTCTTGGGTGCATGGGCCCAAGCCTAGTCTATGGTAAACATTCACCTTGGATCCATCATTGAGAGGAGAATAGTCAGTGACTTCTAAGTACAGCTCTTTTGTTACCCAGCCGCCTGCCAGGCAGCTCCAGGCACTAGTCTAAGTCCATGTAGCGTCCCCTTCAAGGGGTGTCCTTGAAGTCCTGAGCACCAGGCCTGAGGCAAGGGGAATGCAGCCTCCCCCTGACAAGGGCATGGCTGTGACCCACAGTTCACCAACAGCCCTCGAAAAGAATCATCTCTGCTTTCCAGCTGCCTACCCTCTTCAGCTTCAGGCTTGTGTACCCTCAATTTGAGTAAGTAGCTAAGCCATTTTACCACATCTTTGCTAGGTCTTTATAGTTGGTCCATTGCCTTACTTTATATTCTGCCATAGCTGCCACCTATTTTCTTGGTGCTTTAACCAAAACCAGCACTAACCTAGTTCTATTTCAACATTCTGTTACACCGTACATATATATCTATGAGAGTGTTTACACCATTGCTTTGTAGCTTTGTTTCTGTCTTCCCTGGTTAGAATGTTAGCTTCTTAAGCTCAAGAACTATTTCTACTGTTTTTGAAACTCCAGTGTTCTGTATATGATACATTGTGCTAAATTGAATTAATGAAAAGCTGGAAAAATATCAAGATCTAGTTTGCTGGGAAATAAAATGCATTTTATGTTCAGTGATGACATGAGGGCAGCTAAAAATATGGTGAATGGAACTGGATATAGCACAACTGATAAGACAGTGGGTTTAACTGTCTGGGTTCAAATTTTGGTTTCACATTTATTACCCACGTGGTCCTGGGCAAGTTATTTAACTTCTTGATTCCTCAGTGTCCTCACCTTTAACAAGGATAACAATAATGTTCAGCTCATGTTGTGATGATTAAATAAGAAGATACATGTAAAACCCTGAGAGCAGTGCCTGGCATATAGAAAGAGCTTAATAAATATGCATCCTCTTCATTGAAAACTTTGAGAACAAATGAGCTCCACAGGGAAGTGAATATGGATAAAAATAAGTAGAAGGCAAAGGACTGAGCTGACAGCTCCAATTAGGAGCAGGAGAAGTATAGGATAGGAAAAAAATACAGAGTTCACAAATTATGTCATCCTTATATGTCATTAAATTGATATCAAAATCAAATGCAGTAAATTGATTAGGTTGGACACAAGTGTTGCCCATAGGTGTAATCTTTGGTCATCAGAATAAGAGTTTCCATTGGAATTAAGTTGAAGTGACATTCATGTAATTGGAAAATTAATAGTGGTCTTCAATATTAATAACAAATGATTTTTAACTGCTACTGTTAATAAAATAAGGTATTAGAGAGTAGCGAGTATGTAAACTGTCCAGTTGATGTTAAAAATAAAACTTGAGGAGTTCCCATCATGGCTCAGCAGAAACAAATCTGACTAGTATCCATGAGGACGCAGGTTCCAGCCCTGGCCTAGCTCAGTGGGTTAAGGATCTGGTGTTGCCTTGAGCTGTGGTGTAGGTAGCAGACATGGCTTGGATCTGGTGTTGCTGTTGCTGTGGTGTAGGCTGGCAGCTGTAGCTCTGATTTGACCCCTAGCCTGGGAACTTCCACATGCTGCAAGCGTGGCCCTAAAATTAATAAATTAATAAATTAATAAAATAAATAAATAATAAAAAATAAAATTTGAGGGTGACAGGTCAAATACAAAAGATAAAAATGAATCACTGGCATTCATAGTACATATTTCTCCTTATCTTTAGAATTTTTTTTCAGTTTCTTTGGTAATTTTTAATCCATTTCATCAGAGCCTGTCCTTGTTTGTCTCAAGTAGGGAAGAATGATAGAAAACCATATAGGGTAATTAACTTGAGGAGTTATGTGATCTGGAGAATTGCAATTATAGGTCACCAGTTTAAATCTGCCCTGGTTAGTAGAAGGCCTTTACCATCTGTTGGCTCTTCAGTAATTAATACGAAGTAGATGTCTAACAGTATCGGCTTTTAATGTAGAACCTGACCTTATGTTTGCTGTGCTTTTTTATTTGGATTGGCGAACTGAAGAGGACTGTAAGAGGTTACAGAATTAACATGTTCTTCCTAGACAGCCATCTGTGTTTCTCCTCCATTCTCTTTACAAGTTCATGGCCTTGCTTGACTCATCTTCCAGAGCTTTTCCAGAGAACCTGCCTTTGTGGAAGAAAAGGGGCAACACATTCTTATTGTGCTTCTAATTACCAACATGATTTTTTAATTTTCCACGAATCCCTAAGCAGGATTCTGTTCACAACCAAATAAATGGGGCTCTAAATGCCAGTAAATAACAGTGCTGCGAGTCAAAAAGCTCCCCAAAGCACCACCTCATTAGCAGTCTCCACAGTAAGCCAATCGTGGACTCAGCAAGGCAAGGAGCCTGAAATGCACTCGGTCTTGAGTCATATGTCCTAATTATTGGTTACCATGATATTTCCTTCTTGTACAGACTATTGCATCCTTTTTAAACTTTCATGTACAGTGTCTAGAGTAATCAAGAATTATTTGTGTCAGTCTGTGTCAGTCATTTCCAAACTTTCATGTACAGTGTCTAGAGTAATCAAGAATTATTTGTGTCAGTCTGTGTCAGTCGTTTCCATTCCAAAGATACAGAATATACTCTGACAGTCCCTTATCTGCAGTTGCTAGAGTCAGCTGTTGCTGCCACAGTTGCCAGCCCCTGGCAGCACCTCTCTCTACCAAGGGGCCATGTGTGTTTGTGCCACATTTACCAGTAGGAGGCACATTCTTCATGCCTAAAGTGGAGGAGTGATTCATCTCAAGGCAACTTCTGATGCTCCACCCCTGAGAATGGTCTTGGTTTTGCCATCAAGGTTTAAGGGAAATGGCATTGATTTTTTTGGCCCCTACCATTTAAGACATATTAGAATCAAGAATCAATGTTTGGGGAGTTCCAGTTGGCTCAGAGGGTTAAAGACAGATATAGTGTCCATGAGGATGCAGGTTTGATCCCTGGCCTTGCTCAGCGGGCTAAGGATCCAGCATTGCTTCAAGCTGCAGTGTAGGTCACAGATGCAGCTCAGATCTGGTGTTGCTATGGCTGTGGAGTAGGCCTCAGCTGCAGCTCTGATTGGACTCCTGGCCTGGGAACTTCCATATGCCATGGATGTGGCTATAAAAAGGAAAAAAAAAAAAAGGAATCAGTGTTTCACCGTGGTTAGGATGCTCATATCCATATCTATTGAGTAGCATGGATACTGAATAGTAAATAATTACAATAACAACCATAGTGATAATAGTAAGTAGTAGTAAAAATGGTGGCATTTCATAAATCCTCTGGAGGTGCCAGCATTGTGAGGAAGAAGGCCCTATCATCCAAGTTTTATATCCATGGTAAGTGAACATTGCACATCTGTGAAGACCTTGAGTGCTTCCTTAGTGCTCAATTTTCCATAGTCACTCTTGAAACATCTGGACAAACCCATCAAAGTCATCTATTCCTAACTCTTCAAACATACATCCTGCAATCTGAAAACATCCTTAATTTCAAGTTCAAAAGAAAACAGTAAATGTACTGTTTTTAAGGGTCAGCCTGGAGCTGCTGCAGCTGCCTGCTTTCTATAATTCACCATCAAAGAGAAGAACTGCAAAGGTCAGGGAAGTACTCAGAGGAGAATACAGGAACAGAGGGTTTGGAAAGAGCTATGAGCAGGTTGTCTGGGTTTTGTTTTTTCTATTTTCTCCATCCTTTAATAGCACCCATGAAGCAGAATTTCCAAATGGATTGATAGGCCGAGAAGGTGAATATTGGTCAAGCAGCTGCTTCATTTTGTTTTGTTCACACCTATCTATGGTGGCAGCCAAAATTTGTATTTTGAAAGCATGAATCACCCATGACTTCTTGATATCTTTGTGTGTGTGTGATAGCAAGAAAGCGCTTTGCTCCCTCACTGTTAATAAATGTTTATATCCACTCAGCTATCTTGGTTACCCTCAGCTTGCAAAGGCATAAATCACTGGCTTCTGTCAACTCTGGAATTGACCCACAGATTAAATGTAGATCACAGGAAATAGGTGCTGTTCCAAGTATTTTTTATTTTTAAGAAGTCTTCCCCCTCTGATTGCTGTGTTTGCACCCGCTAATCTTTTTCTATTTATTACCCTAGTTCACTGTATGGATAGCAGAGAATTACAGATTACTCCTTCTATGCGTTTATGTCAACCTGTGTTGAGAAGTAAATCAGCACTAAATGTCACAGACTCTCTTATGAAGGTTTAGTCTTTGGAATAGGATGTGATTCGATCAAATGGATTTTAAATTCATTTTTATAAAAAGTAATTTATTAAATTTTGCAAATTTATGACAAGGATTGGGAATAACTGAGTAAACAATTTAGAAGGGCCATATCTTAATCTTATCTCTACTTCTACTTTCAATTAGACTGCTTCCTCGCTCCTCCATTTGCTGTTGATTAATATCCAATAATAAGGTCAATTTTCCTAATTTAGCAAACACCGAAAGGCCCTGATGAAGATAAGAGCCATTAGATAAATCAGCAACCCATTAAAGAAAAGCTTTAAGTCAGAACAGGAGAGTCTATTAATTTTCTTATAGCTCTTGTACATTATGCATTTGTGAAATTCATTGTCCCAGTGGACACTAGGCAAATCTCCAGTCCTGAATAAGAACTGGAGCTTTCATTCTGGGATTCTGCTGTCACCTGTCTAAAATGATTGTCACAAGTTGTTGAATCATTAATGGCGAATAAAGGTGATAGTATCCAAATTATGAAAGAATAAAAATGAATTTGTCTGAAAATGTAAAGTCTTAACACAGTTGGGGCTAATGAAAAAAAACGAAGACAAATGGTGAAGAAGATGATCTTATTCAAAGCAGATTTTTTTTTTAATGTGCTTTTGGGAAATATGGTGCCCAGCACAGTGATACCTACCTACTATGATGCCCACCTTATCGCCCATAAATTGGGCACCCTAGAAAAAGATTTTAGATATCCATTTAATGATTTTCTTTTTCTAGAATGGAAGGGCAAAGAGAAGGAGGAAATTGGATGTGCTTTCCAGAAATGTGCTTTGCAAATCGCTGTGCTGGAAACTGTCTGGTCTGTAACTTGAGGGATTTGAGGACCAGCTTTTTAATGAGGATGAACCTGAGCTCAGTAAGACTTGTGGCTAGTCCATGTTCCCATGTCTTTTTCCATTAAGAATCGGAATGTTAGCCATGATCTCCTGGCCAGATTCCAGCTTGGTTAATTGCGTGCTGTCTGTCTAGATTCCCTTTGCTGGGATGTTCTTCCCTTTGGACGGCATTGCTCTTCTTGTCATGTTTACCCCCAAGAGACGGATACATGATATTGTGGAATGAGCCACGATAGAATTTGTTAGGCTAATAAGAGTGCTTTGGGCATGAAGGGTTAAACGTGAGTAGTGTACTTTTCACAGTTTCCCCTCAATACAGCCTATTTGTATAGTAATTAATGTGGAATAGCATTAGTGAAACATGGAATTGGGCCAAATCGCTCTGACAAGAATGGCAATAACACAGAAACAAATAATTCTGATAAATTCTACTAAAAATAACCATTCATACAGATTCCCAGAGCCCCTCTGCCTAATGTACCCTTTTTCTTCTGACAATAGGTTCTTTTCCTTTATTTTTTACTTCTTTAAAAATTAAAGTATGGTTTACTTACAGTGTTGTCCCAATTTCTGCTGTACAGCATAATGACCCAGCCATATATATATATATATATATATATAAAACCCAAACCCACCGTCCATCCCACTCCCTCTCCCCTCCCCCTTGGCAACCACAAGTCTGTTCTCTATGTCTGTGAGTCTGTTTCTCTTTCTTTTTCCATTCTTGTTTGTTTTTGGTCTGAAGCTGACTTATGTAATCTCTAAGTTAACATGATGTTCAATAAGTGAAATTTATTTTATTCTATATGAACATCAAAAACAGCAACGGAGTTCTCCGTCATGGCGCAGCAGAAACGAATCCAACTAGGAACCATGGGGTTGTGGGTTCAATCCCTGGCGTCGCTCAGTGGGTTAAGGATCAGGCATTGCCGTAAGCTGTGGTTTAGGTTGCAGATGCAGCTCGGATCTGGCGTTGCTGCGGCTCTGGTGTAGGCTGTCAGCAACAGCTCCGATTGGACCCCTAGCCTGGGAACCTAGGTGTGGCCCTAAAAAAGACAAAAACAGAACAAAACAAAACGTAGCAACATTTCCCATCTTCTTTGTCCTTAGCACAGCACATAGCTCAATTATTTGCACAATGACACTCATTAAGCTAAGGTTTATTAAACAAATGAATGAAGAGAGGGGAAAAAAGATGGAAGGGAATTCACTGATTTCCTAAGGTTCACCAGTCTTTAGAATAAGCGGGTTTCTTACAATGTCTCATCTCGTCCTCACGATTATCCCCATTTCACAGATGAAAAAATAGAGGCTCAGAGAGGTTAAATGGCTTCTCCAAGATGAAACAGCATTGACTTTCAAAGCTAACTACCTTGTATCGCACAGCCCCAGCCCTTTTGTCCCTCAGCATCTTGCAGCCTCCCACATTGTGCTTGGCATACTCAGCCTTAATTTGAGGAGGCAACTCTGGAAACCTCAGACACTGTGAAAGTCAAGTTGATCCCCATAGACAAGGTTAACAACCGCCCTATGGAATTTTACATTGTTATTCTTTCTCTCATTACTCCAATTCAAATCTGTCACAATTGCCATTTTAGAGTTGTCATAACTATTGCCAAGTAATTATACACTTGTCAGAAAATATACTATAAATTGAATCTTTATGGATCTTAGTACACAATGTTTCAAATGTGAATGCTTAATGAATCCAGAAAATAATGAGAGGAAGAAAAAAAAAAAAACTCTTTAAGCTCCCTAAAAGTCGCTCACTGTGGTTGAATCTATTGTGTTGACTAGGAAAAATGCACTTCAGCCCTCCTGCACCTGGACTATGTTCATAGCCAAGCTTTCAGTTTTTTAACTGGCATTAAATTACTGAAAAATCGAATATGTGAAAATGACAGAAATTCATTTTGCCACATGAGAGAAATCATTCTCTTCCTATGTTGATTTTGTTCAAAAGCAGGGAAGTTTGTACCAATAAAGACCATGGAACCAGGATGTAGGAAATACACATTTCTGTATGGTAATAGCTATAGCGTGGTGAAAGGCTTCGGAAACAAGATGATATGGAGGTTGTAAGTCAGTCAATTTCTAGTCACTCAGTCACACATCTGACTTTAACCCAGAAACTCGTATACCAATATATTTTATTTCCAGCCAGACAGTGGCTAATTTATGGCTCTGCCAACAATACCATTTTAATTAATTTTATTCATCCTACTTCTCTTTCCTCTGCTCCTCGTATCTCATCTGTTTGCGTTGCCTAGATTTTAATTAAAAAACCTCTTCTCTCTGAGGAGCAATCTGAAGTGGCAAAAATAATCACTTAAAATATTACAGTCATTAAAAAATTGGCTGTGGTGGAAGCCATGCATTTTCAATTTTCCTACAAATGATGTTTTAGCTTCCTTTTAAAGTGCACTTTGTATCTGAATTGTCTGCCACCAGCCAGCTTGGCTATCAAAAATGGTCTTCCAGCTGGGTGGGCTGAGTGACAACTCCTTAATGGAGGAAATGGATGGCTCTCTGCTCATGTGGAGGGGAAGGCATACTAGGCAGATTTCGTTCCATCTGCCACCAGCTCTCTGCAAGCTGGCGTTGCCCAAATGCCCAGTATACTCATTCCAACAAAAAGGATATCGTCAAAAATAAATTGTAAGACTATAGATGCCTGAAAGAATCATCAGGGCCATTAGACTCTGGGGAGATAATATTAAGAGGTGCCTCAGTGTTCCATCTATCATGAAAACCTAATTAAACTGTGGTGGAGGCCATTGCGAGTACTTTTACAAGAGGAGAAGTCGTTAACATTTTCAGCAGTTTAGGGAGCAGCCTTAGAAAAACGCTACCCTGAATTGTGGCCAAGAAACTTGTTATATTGAGGAATTTGCACTGATGTTTCCTGTTGATGCTTTTCTGAATGGCAAATTCTTGTCACTTGGTTACACTGTGTTCTGCTTTTCAAGTAAAGAAAACCCATTTAACAACAGAGTAGAGGTTATTTTCAACTGACAAGTAGAAACAAATTAGGGCTATACTTAAGGGATTTTCAAAAATTGGAGATCTCCTAGTCTTAGAAGTACAAAGTACATGTCATCAGTCAATGCTAAAATAATGAAACAAAGTAAAAATAATTATAATTAATATCATAATATAATTAGGAGGGCTAGGAATAGGAAGATATATAGAACCATCTGCAGAATTCATACCTTTATTTTACCCAAAATAAATCCTTCATTACCTGTTATATATTCACCATGAATCAATTAAAAGCTATGACTCAGGAAGTCACATGTTATTTATAATTTTCTCAAGAAGACCTGTTATATTTTTGCTGTACTCAAAATAAATAGTCCTGAATTCCAGAGTATTCTTTTTGTCATATCAAGAGTTCGTATGTCTCACAGAGTTAGACGTTTAACTATCTGATGAAGTGGCTTAGATTTTAATTGTCATTGCATATAAATGACATGAGTTTGAATAGATACTGAATGAAAACATCTGGGTATTAAAATCAATGAGAGTAATTTCCTGAAATTCTTTTCATACTTTCAATTCATGTTTTGTTTGGATTTTTAACATAGTACATTGGTGTTACACAGTGCAAGTTCATCTGTAAGAAAAGTGGCAACAGACATCTTGCATTAGTAAGTTTTCCTAAGGAGAATATTTGGTAATCTGCCAAAATTTAGAGTGCTTTTA
Organism: Catagonus wagneri; assembly: GCA_004024745.2. NCBI lineage: Eukaryota > Metazoa > Chordata > Mammalia > Artiodactyla > Tayassuidae > Catagonus > Catagonus wagneri. The sequence continues at coordinate 1,519,475 of PVHT020000151.1, read as the reverse complement.
AAGTCCTAATTGATGGTTCTATATGCCCTGAGAGTGAATGAATGTTTGCAGTATTTTTACCGTATTGTATTGGGACATATTCTTTTACAATTTACTAAGGGTTTAAGTTGATCTGAAGAATTTTAGTGACTATTCTAGTGAGAAACACAATTAAAAGTAGTTTAAAATATTCTATTTCTCTGTCACCTAGTGCTAAGAATATATATGGCTAAATCGTATTTTGGGGAAAGTACACATTAAGAAATAAAATAACTATTATTTTAGTTTCAAAAAGCACTTACGCATACAATCGTGTTTGTGCTTTTAACAGCATCTTAGGGGATAAATATTATTGGACCCATTCTACAACCTAAGAAACTGAGGCCTGCCTCAATGGGGTAATGAATGACTTGTGCAAAACCACGTAGCCATTCAGTAGAGAAAATGCACTAGAACGTGCCTTCTCATTCCAATCCTCAAACTCCTTGAGTGTGAACAGTTACTGGGTTTTCATTGCTTGTCATCTGGATTGCTCTTAGATAACAGTATTTTGGGTTTTTTTCCCACCTTAATCTCCTCAATTCGTGTTAGCGCTGAGTTGATTGAATTAGGCTCCAGGGCAATGTTCAAGTGTACTACCTACCCAGGCTGTGGGTTCCCACTCAGAGGCAGAGATGGAATCTCAAACAACCAAAGGCAGGAGAACTCTCTCAATCTGAATGTAGTCAGGCATAAATTCTCAGTTTGGAGAGCACCTAGAAAGCCAGTTTAATTCTAAGACATAGAGCCCTCATGACTAATTCTAAAATAGAATTAATGTATAACTCTAGCCTTGCACTGATGTAGGAATCCTCAGAATGAGAACCCTGAACTGCCCCCCAAACTTTCCCAGGATTCCTAAAAACAGGGCCTGTACATAATGAATTTCTCAGTCGGCCCGTTCCTACACATTCCTGCACAGAGGCGCAGTAGTTCGCTAGGACTGTGCAGACTGTCTCCTATTTTGTAGTCCCGATAGTACCTGGCTGGCTTAGTCTACCCTTACTCCAAACCATGAAAACACTGTGTTCTATTCGTAATGGCTGAGGCAGAAATTGGCCCCTGATCTCCTTAGCGTGGTGGGGAGAAGAGCGAGCCATCCAGAGCCTCCCCAGGCTCTGCTGCCCCGAAATAACAGCCCCATCTTGTGAAGAGACAGGGGAGGTGGAGCCTCCTCCCACTGAGCTGTGGCTGTTTATTTTGGGTGTGTCACAACCCTTCTTTGGTAACCTGTTGCTGTACTAAAACTGTGAAGAAAAGATTCAAATAGCAGTGCTTCTCCCTCTCCACACCCAAAGTGGGACATTGGGCCCACCTGGGAAGGGAGAATAGGGCAAACTATGAATCTTCCCCTAAACTGGACAAATAGGAATAGGATGTTTGTGCAAAAACAGCCCTGACGATTATAAACCACTTCCCTGTTTGAATTTAGACTTCAAGTATTGTACTTTTACTACAAATTGGTGAAGGACAACTCCTTCCCTGTAAAAATAAACTGTGCTGAAAACTATACCCATTCTATCCTTCATGGAAACTTTGAGCAAAGACAGATCCTACTAGTTTATAGATTTTGCAAGTATGAGAATTTGTTAATGCTCAAAATGAGAGTTAATTTTTTTCAAGTTGTTTTCTTCTTGCTTGTTACAGTAAATATTACTTATATTTCATATGCTGGAACTATTGTAGTTATAGTGACAAAGGGTATATATGATAGCTACTTTTTTTCTTCCAGTTTTGTTGAGATACAGTTGACATCCACACTGTATAAGTTTAAGGTGTGAGGCATAATGATTTGATGAACATACATCATGAAATAAGTATCGCAATAAATTTAGTGAACATCTGTCATCTCCTATAGATATAAAATTAAAGAAATTTAAAAATACATGTACTTTTTTTTTGTCTTTTTAGGGCCATACCTGAGGCATATGGAGGTTCCCAGGCGAGGGGTCTAATCGGAGCTGTTGCTGCCGGTCTATGCTAGAGCCACAGCAATGCCAGATCCGAGCGGCATCTACAACCTACACTACAGCTCATGGCAACACCGGATCATTAACCCACTGAGCAATGCCAGGGATCGAACCTGCAACCTCATGGTTCCTAGTTGGATTCATTTCTGCTGTGCCACAATGGGAACTCCTGAAAATATATTTTTGATGGCTAGTTTTTAGTAGTTGTATAATTACAAATGTCTATTAAATTACCAAATGTGTTTGGTAACAGCCAAATAATTAACAAAAAGAGCCTTTAAAATACATTCAATTTTTCTAAAACATCAACTCATTTTAATTTTGTGAAGCAAGTTTTAACAATATGCTATTTAGTTTCATGATGATTTGTTCCTTTACATTAATTTTCCATCTCAATGAAATTAAAATAGGCATCAAATATGTCAGTAATATAAATCTAGAAAGAGTAACAGAGCATAATTATGTATAACACAGTCTTAAAATATTAGCCAACAATTCTGAAGTAAACAAAATCAAAATGGAAATAATTAAATTGATGTTTAGCTGTATAGAATAGGGAACTATATCTAGTCACTTGTGATGAAAGACATGATAGAGGGTAATATGAGAAAAAGAGTGTTTTGCCAGAAATGACCGAGATTTTATGTTAAGTCACTCTTTTTGTTTCACAAATATATCCTTTTAAATTATAATATAGACCATTCTGTTTTCAAATGTGTAGATATTGCATGTGTGCCTTTTCCTTGGACTGTGACCTAATATCATTTGCATCAATGTCAGAGTCCTTATGTTAATTCCAAATAAACATAGGCCATGGTTATTCAGGGTTCCAGAAGATAATTGTGAAAACCCCTATTTAGAGTTTATTTCATCATTAGCAAAGTAATCTTTGTTATTCTAGTTAGCCTTCATTTTCCTTACAAAGTTCATAGTAGTAAAGGATCCTTGGATTTGTCATTGTTTGACAGTTTCTATCTACTGGTAAATAAACTGAGTCCTGGTCTTGATGATGGAGGGGGGCATGTTACGGATGGTGTGTAATGGGCTCATTGCACACACTACATTATCATCAAGGATGATGGCAGGCCCAGTGGGTATGCCTTACCTCTTAGTGCTATGAAACGACTCCATCAAGATCATAAGTTCCGACGCTCTTGAATTTCTGAAATTTCTGGAAGCTTTTTTACTCTTTCAGTACAGTAGTCTGACTGTTCTCCCTACTGATTTTACCTGCCATAACCAGCTTACTTGTCATAAAACACTTCTTTGCACACATCCCTGCTCTGTTTTACAGCATCACTGCCACGGAATATTGCAGAGATTCTTAGACTACCATTTAAGATCCTTTACAGTCGGCCTTCAGTCTAATTCTCAAAATTATGCCTAATTGTCACCTTTGTCATTCATTCCTATCTCTCATCCAACTTGGATTTTTATCCATCCTTTAAAGCCAGTTGAAGACCTGCTCACCTGTGAAGCCTGCTCATATAAAACAGTCCTGGACACAGCAATTCCTACCTTCCTCCACTCATTAACACTTTCTGTATGCTGCCTGTGATAAATCTCAACTAGTCTGGAATTTTTTGAGAGAAAAATTAGGTATTATTATACTTCATTCTAAACCCCTTCCCTCCAGTGCTTCCTTAATGCCTTCTACGTTGTATAAGTTCTCCATAAAAGATTAATTACCTGAGGCGCATAACTATATTGTTCATTTATTCATTTATTGAATTATTCAACAAGTATTTTTGAATTCCTGTGATGTACCAAGAACTGTGCTAAGACCTGGAATACAAGGACATGATAATCTGTCTGATGGAGCTCACTAAGCCTAACTGATACTCTCTGTCCACTTATTTTTCTTCATTTCCATTTTATTTTAAAAGTATGTAAAACTTAAAAGAGGTTTTGATTTTTCATTTAGAGCATTTCTTTCTGTGTGACATTACCAAAAAGTGATTAATGAAAAAACATCGTATTTTTTAAGTAAATACTCTGCTTACTCAGCTCCAGAGTTGGAACTTGCCTTTGACTTGTTCACTTAAAGGCTGAAAAAAAAAAGTAGGTTAAAAAAAAAAAGCATCACAAGAAATTATGTTTATTTTTTCTTGGTAAGCCTAGTATTCTTTTGTAGGATAACAAAGTCTGTTTTTATCTCATTGGGAACATCATGCACTTCCTAGGTCTGGTCAGAAACTTTTACTCGAAAGTTGGCTGAGAATATATGATCATATCAGGGATTACTCTGACCTTTTCATGTATTCCATGTTTTGATTAGCAAGCTGTTCTGCTCATATCCCATTTGTAGACAAATTGTGAAAGGCTTGAATGGCAAGCCAGAAATATATGGAATACTGAAAAGGTCAGTGTGATTTAGCCCATAACCACAGTATTGAAAATATACGACAAATCATTATCACACTTAATTCCCATAACAAGGACTGTGGTAGAGATGGGAAATTATTCCAATTTAAATATTCTTGTTTCATACTGAAGGCTGAGGTGGCAAAGCTCAAATGGCCTTTTGACTCCTTGTTTGTGATAACTTAATAAGTTGGAAGGAAATTGTAATTGAATTAACCAAGACCAAAAAAAAAAAAATGGAAAGAAAGAGGTAACAAGCTCTTTTGATTTCAGAGTTCATCATAAAGGGAATAATATAATGACTTTTCTAAAAACTCTAATTATACATGAGTAAGACAGATAGAGCTACAAAACCAATTCAACAGGCACCCCATGCTTCCTTTTTATCTACAGCATAGCTGTCAGTCAGATGGGAACTCCATTTATTTCCATGGAAATGAAGGCAGTGAGTTCAATTTTGCCACCACCCGGGATGTAGATCTTTCTACAGAGGATATTCAAGAGCAGTGGTCAGAAGAATTTGAGAGCCAGCCTACAGGGTAAGTAATTGTTATCTTTCATGCTGCGTATAGCACTTACATTTATTCCACTGGACCTGTTTTAAATGCATATTGCTAAATAGCAAAAGTATACTTAATCAATACTGGTGATTCTTATCATAGAAGAGCCAAAAGAGGTATACTGTCTTAAACATTCTTTATTAAGTCATGAACTATTTTTATGCATACTGAAAATTTGTGATTGCAAATGTCTTTTAACTTCAGTTGAATTGCTTATATCTCATCTTTGTTTACTCAGCTTTTACTGGGAAATAGGCCTTTTTTTCCCCCAATGTGTATAAAATACAAAATCTTTCCACTACTTTTATACTGAGACTTTCAGTTGTCTTCCTAGGATCTGAGATTTATAGATGCTGTTACCTGATTTTCAGTAGAGTGTGGTTTTGATCTATAAAAATTGTTGAGGGGGTAAAGTTTATCTTTGAGAGATTTTTAAAGGCGGAATATGGGGTTGAGGTTGAAACAATGAGGATGGTTCGGTGGTAGTATTTTTCTAGCCATTCTGAGCTGGGTGCCTTCTTCTTGGGTCCTGTGTCCCTAAGGTATTTCCTGTTAATTAACACTTTCAGAAGTGCATGTTGAAAATATTAATAGATTCAGAGAATGAAAATTCATAAGGTGGTGTGAATTGGAAGGAAATTCTAGAAATTTTCTAGTTCTCCCTGGCTTAATTTGTTACTAAACATTTGTAATCAGAACACCAGTTCCTTATTATTTAGTGTATGTTGTATACGATCATGATGAGAATGCATGAAATTAACAGAAAATGTAATTTCATAATGAATAGGAAATAACAATAACCTGTTAACTGTGAGGAACTTTTCCAGAACACAGCATATGAGGTAGTCACACCTCTCTGATCTCACAAATTAAATCAAAACTGAATGGGTTGCTAAGTGCCTGAGTGGCAAGAAGGCCACTATTGCGCCCTTGGGGTCCCCATTCCTATGCATTGCTCAGAAACTGCTTTCAGACCCAATAAGAAGAGATCTGACCAGCAGCCTAAGCTGCTGCTACTGCTGCTGCTGCTGCTGCTGCTGCTTGACCTTCTGTTCCACATCAGGGTCTCTCACTGTAGAAAGCTAGATTGCTACTGCAGCTGACCTGCCATGCTCTTCCCCATTGCAGGGAAATCTAGCTGTGGGAGGTCACTGAAGGAGATTGATGCTTTGAGGGTCCCCACCCCCTCCAGAGCCCACCATTGACCTCTCGAAGCCTAGCAGTGACACTCAGGCCCTTCAGTTCACAAAGTCCTTCTCCTCTGAGGTTTCTGTCACCCTTGAAGTTCCATGTCCACTGTGGCCCAGGTGTCTCCTTGAGGGAGCAAGAATCACTGCTCCTCTTTTTTACATCCAGGATCTCCCCAAGAGTCAGGCTGCTTTCCTTTGTAACCCTTACACTGCACAGGGCTCACTCCACTCTCCTCACAGAATTCTGGGCTTTGAGGGGATCTAGAACTTTGACAATGCTTGCAAGGCTTTTTTACCTACCTTCTGGAGATGAAAGATCAATCACCATCACCTCAGTTCTTTCTTTCTGACTCCAGATACCAAAGATCAATTCAGACCATTTCTGGAGCTTTACTGCCTTATGAGAAAGTCCCAAATTTGCAGCATGAGAGACTCATTGGCCTCCATTCCTTCACCTCTCCATGGTATCATCTGTGCCACAGTGATGGGTCATTCTCTTCAGTGAGACCTCCATCCCCTGGGAACTCAGATGGTGGCCCAGTGATATCCAGATATCCAGCCCCCATCCTGTTAAAGTAGAGAGAAACACAGAGAAAAACAGATTAGGAACTTGGTAGTGAAATTCTTGATGTGTTTTATCATCTAGATTTACTGGCTATTTGTCTCATTCTTCCCTTCAACCATCACCACCCACATTGACAATTTATTATCATACACACACATTCTATACCATTCCTAACTAGCTAGCTAGCTAGATAGCACCTTAAAGTCTCCAGGGTCGCTTATTCTTTTGGGAAAATATAAAATTTACTTTTACCTATGGTCTTCATATCCACATAGTCCATCTCCCAGAATACCCTCTTCTTTCTTTTTTTTCAGCTTGTTGTATTATCAAAGACCGTCTATAAAACAATAAAAGTTATGCTGTGCTGCATGTACTAATGGTCCAAACAGATCTCCCCTCCTAACATTAGTGGAGACTTAGTACAAACACATGGAAAGCTCTTTCATGAATTAAGTTTGAAAGGAATTGATTTGATATTAAAAAGAAACCAAATAGGAGTTCCCATTGTGGCTCAGCAGTAACAAACTTGACTAGTATCTATAAGGGTGTGAATTCGATCCCTGGCCTCACTCAGTGGGTTAAGGATCCAGCATTGCTGTGAGCTGTGGTATAGGTCACAGACGCGGCTCAGATCTGGTGTTGCTGTGGCTGTAGTGCAGGCCAGCAGCTGCAGCTCTGATTCAATCCCTAGCCTGGGAACTTCCATGTGCCATGGGTGCGGCTCTACAAAGACCAAAAACAAACAAACAAAAAGGAAACCAAACACATTTTAGAAAATTAATGTGCTAATCCAGAAACATAGCAAAACATATATTCCAATGAACAGATCAGAAACTGTTTTTTCAAAGTGTTAATGACGTGAGAATTCGTGGCTAAACCAAAAGGATCATCCCTCAAAACAAACAAAAGAACTAAAAGTGTTTATGCTTGAAAAAAAACTAAAGTCAGTACAGACACTGTGGAACATCAGAGTGCATTCCGTTCACTCAGTGACTCAGGTGGTTTCATTGAATTATGCTCTTTGGCCGCCTCTCAGTACCAAGGATTCATCAGGGTTTTGGTCACAGTTAAGAGGCTGATACTTTCAGGCCATGAAATTGTCAGCAGATTTCTGTTCCAATAACATAGAATAAATGTGCTTGACAGAAGCACCTGTGCCACTCTAATTGGAATACAATTAATTCTCCTAAATCTAAAAGCAGCTTAATTACTCCAACAACCACACCTTAGGTTTATTTATAGCCTTTCCCCTAGGCTATCAGACCCACACACCCCAGAAGGACCTCATTTACGCTCTCACCTGGTGAACCAGCCATCTACATTCACATTATATTATAAAAAAAGGTATAAAAGGATAATGAGAAGATCTACTATTTTCTGAGTTTTGGGGTGATGACACAATGCTAGTTTAATCCATAGGGTTGTGTGTGAATGTGTGTGTTTCCCCTCTCTGCACCCACCCCCTCCCAAATGATGCTTTATTGATCTAGGGGAAAAAATGCTGTTGTCATAATTTTTAATCAAAACTCCAGGGGAAAAAATCCTGTCACATAATCAAATTAAAGTGAACTGTTTTTACCTAGGGTAAGAGCTGACAAAGAAAAACAGATTAGGAACTTGGTAGTGAAATTCTTGATGTGTTTTATCACCTAGATTTACTGGCTATTTGTCTCATTCTTCCCTTCAACCATCACCACCCACGTTGACAATTTATTATCATAAGCTCACTTGCTAAAATAGATATAAAATGTAGGTGGTAGATTTCCATTCTCTTCAAGAGTGACCAGTTGAATTGATTGAATCCTGCAACTTTGAGGTCCCTTTCTTTTAAGACAAAAAAATTAAATTATTAATATGGATATCACATTTTCATTTCTTTTAACCGTTTTTTTTATCCCATAAGCATTATGGGAGAAAAAAAAGAATATGCAGTCCTCTCTAATAATATCTTCAAAACATTTCATGTGAATGGTAAGGAAAAAGCCACTGACATCATGACTTTTATTGAAACCCACTTTGCAAACATTCCTATTTTCCTACCATTGAATTAAACTATTTGATATCAGATCAGAAGGATGCAAGAGCTATTTGTCTTTCATGCTACAAAGCTGTATGTTGATAGGTTTATTTTAAGTGGGATTTTAAGGATTTTTTTTTCCTAAAGAAGACACATCTGTTACTTTGTCAAGAGAGTAACTTTAATAGATACACTGATAATTTATGTGAGTCTTTCTAAACTCTGGTTTAACCTTACAAACACATCATGTAATTAGCAACTACCATGTCTCACCTAACTGAGGCTGTCTTCAGGTGGGAGGGAGCTTTGTAGAAAAGCACATTACTAAAATATATAATTTGTATATTTGTCTTTTACCCCAAATGCAAGCATTATATGTTTTTAACTATTCAGATAGCTTTGAAAAAAAAAACCATATCTTTTAGGGAGTCCCTGCTGTGACACAGCTGGTTAAGGATCCAGTGTTGTGCTTGCAGTGGTGCGCGTTTGATCCCCAGCCTAGCACAGTGAGTTAAGGATCCAGTGTTACTGCAACTGTGGTGTAGGTCACAGCTGCTGCTCAGATTTGATCTCTGGCCTGGGAACATCAATATGCCACCATGGGTGCAGAAAAAAAATAAATAAATAAAAATAAAGTGGATAGGTAAATCTGTTTTATTACTGTCACCAAAGTATTCATCTTAAAGAGGAGTTCCACAAATGTAATGAATATCTGACTATTGAATCAAGACAGCATGCTCTAGGAGTTCCTGTTGTGGCTCAGAGGGTTAAGAACATGACTCATATCCATGAGGATGCAGTTTGATCCCTGGCCTCACTCAGTGGGTTAAGGATATGGTGTTGCCATGAGCTACAGCCTAGGTCGAAGACAGGGGTCAGATTTGGCCTTGCCATGATTATGACATAGGCTGGCAGATGCAGCTCCAATTTGACCCTTAGCCTGGGAACTCCCATGCACTGCAGGTTCAGCCCTTAAAAAAAAAAAAAAGGCAAATGAATATATAATGACGCTATAACTATAAAACAAGAAAGCATGCCCCGGTTGAGTCAGCGATTATGAAGTATTTGCACACACAAAGAGAGAGATAGGGAGAAAGAAAGAGAAGGAAGAGACATAATGGAAGAAGTAAACTCTAGCCCATCCACATATTGAGTAAGATACTACAGAAAGTCATAGGTACTGAACACAGGAATCGGAGGGCTCTGGGGTCCTACTGTGGGGACTGCCAGGTAGGTGAGTCTCTCACTACACTGACTTCAGTGCATGCAGTTCTGCCCCTGGGAACAAGCAGTGAACATGGACAGTTGGAATGGAGAAGTATGATAGTGCCAGATGACTAGAAACCTCACAGCCCCCATGGTAGCCCTCACCTGAGGGCATATCTGCCCCCACTGGTGGGCATTTTTATACCAAATCTAAGGAAGAGCAGCAGATACAAATTTAAGCATCAAATCTAGGAAAATCTACTTCATTAAAAAAATTTATCAAACTCGAGAAGTAAGGGCTGATGACTAGTATCCATGAGGATGCAGGATTGATCCCTGGCCTCTCTCAGTGGGTTAAAGATCCAGCATTGCTGTGAGCTGTGGTGTAGGTCACAGACATGACTCAGATCCTGTGTGGCTGTGCCTATGGCTGTGGCCAGCAACTATAGCTCCATTTTGACACCTAGCCTGGGAACTTCCATCATATACCACAGGTGTGGCCCTAAAAAGCAAAAAAAAAAAAAAAAAAAAAGGACTAAGGGCAGAGAAAAAAGTGGCAGAATGAACAAATGGAGACTTTATAAGAGATATAATTAATATCTTCAGAGATGACAGCATGCTGCATTTGTGAAATTAAAACAGATTTTCTGAGGAAAAATAGAGATGTGAGAAGCAAAAATATATGATATATGATTGCAAAGGCAAATTTTAATGGAGTTCTTCCCTTTGAATATCAGCATAGATAATGAAGAACAAATGAATGAGCTGGAAATTTGAGTCTTGAAATCTTCCCAAAAATTAGGGTTATTGGATATAAGAAAAGGAAATGCGTGGAGAGGAGATTACCATTTCTAACATTAGAAATAATAGGAATTCCAGAAGGAAAGGTCAGTGGGACTATATGGAGTGAAATATTGAAATAAATAATTGAAGAAGAAAAGTTCCCAAAACTTAAAAAATAAGAAGGAAGAAAAGACATATATTCTATGAATGAAAATGTTTAACAGGATGGATGTAAAAATATCTAGTCTTTGACCATCACGGAGAAATTTCAGAACACAGATAAAAGAGGAAATCCTAAAAGCTTCCAGATGAGATTCGCTGTACTTTCCTTGGTAGCACTAAGCATTCGTTTTAAAAAATGAAGCAGTTATCTTAATGTTCTGAGAGAAAAGTATTTGAAACATAGCATTCTTTTCCAGTCAAAAATAATTGAAGTATTGGGAGGAAATACACAAGCTTCTGAAAGTATACTGTCTCAGAAAGATTGACTAGATGTGTCCCTGGAAATTAATCCTAGAGAAAGATGATAGATTCGAGAAAGAGTAGTGAGCCAGGGAAACAGTAAAACTTGTAGTTCAGTCTAAATAAGTATTGAAAACATTTAATAAAAAATTTGCAATTAAAGCCTAGATGACTTCAACACGAAAGGTACAAAAGGAGATTGTCAAGAAGAGAGAAAGGAATTATAATACTGCCAAACTTCTTAGCTTGCTTCATTGAAGATATAGATCTTTGGTAACTCTTGATGTTAATGGAAAACTTTAAGGGTGAACATTGTGTTGAAGAAATTAGATAAGCCAGATACAGGCTAGATATCTTCTAGAGCGTTAGGTAATATAGAACAAAGAGAACTTAGTTCAGCAAATGCCAGCAAAGTGATGAAAAGTAAACAATAAAAACAGGGTAAATAGGAAACAGAAAGCAGTTTGACTGGAACCAATCAAAACATATCAGTAACACGATAAATTTGAGTGAGTTCTATTCGTTAATTGAGATTATCACAGTTTTTAAAAATATAGTGCTGTTTATGAGAGATTGAAATTAGAATAACTCTAGAAGTTAAAAATCAAAAAAAAAGAAACTATTATAGCTGATAAATTCAACAAAAGGAGCAAGGAGGCATATTAATAGCAGATATTCAAATCAGATAAAATAGAATTCATATTGAAGCTTTGAAAGGGCTGAAAAGGGATATTTTATGCAACAGTGTATGAAGAATACTTTGCACAATTCATGGCACATAATAAGCAATCAAAAGACTTAAAAATAGTTGTTATTTCAACTATAATTACTGTAGGCAATGGAATATGACTAAAGTGGTCCTCAAAAATTATACTCATAGTAATCAATAACATAAAAGAAACACAAATGTAGTTGAACAATCCAATGAAATTTCTATTGCCTTCTCTAAATAAACCAGTGAAATATCATTTTAAAAAAACAATATTAGTTAAAATGATAATTGCATATTTTTTAAACCATGGAAATGCTAAAATGGATCAGTGTAAACTTATTGCAAGCTGTTAAAAGACATATGGGGGGAAGGATCAAAGTGGCAGAGGAGTAAGACATGGCACTCACCTTCTCCCACAGACACATCAAAGACATATTATTTCTTACTTGTTCTGGGTTTTTTTGGATATGGGTTCTACCAAATAGTATAATTATTTAGTAATGTATGTTGAAATATAACAACAAAATAATAACTAAATATAGTTTGGCATATATGATAAAATCTTATGTAGCCCATTTATAAAGAATTAATAATAACCTAAAGTATATCTGTATTACTAATTTAAGTGAAAAAAATACAAAGCCATCTGTATAATATTATAATGATTATATGTATTTTGAATTATACATATAGTATTAGAAATAAATATACTAAAATATTAGTTGTGCTTGTCCCTGGGTTAATTTGGTTATGGGTGATTTTTTTCTTCTATTCTTTATAGTTTCCAGTTTTCCAATAATGAGAATATTTGTATTATAGTAGAAAACAAATAAAATTTCTTTTTTTTAAACTTCAGAAAATGTTTCCAACTATATTTCTGTGGAATGACATATGCAGGTTTCCTTTCCCAGGCCACAGCAATCCCTTCTGCAAAGAGACTTCCTCTAATTAAAAAAATAAAAATAACAAGCAACCAGGTGCAAATACTTCCTGTCTGTGATGGAATACTCAGAATTCCAACATACCCAGCAAGACATAGAAAAGATGCCAGAGGGAAAAATAGCACTTATCAAATGGTCAGAGAGAGTAGTCTCTGAACTGCTGACTTATTTCCAGTTCCCCCCCAGATCCAGTTCTAATAATCCTGTTCTACCACCATCCACACCCTATTGAGATAACTGCTTTATAAATTTGCTCTGAAGAAGCTATTTCAAGAAATATATTTTAAAACAGTCCATGTAAGATGATAGAAAAAAAAACTTGAGCACAGACAGTGTTTTCCTTAGGTCAAGCAGGACTTAGTCTCTGATAGGTGATTTACTATAAAGGGAGAAAAATGCAAAGTTTTATTCATATTTCTAATGGCATTGCTTGAAAAAGTGGGTCACCCCTGAAACTGACTCAAAAATGTCTTTCTTCCAATACCAATAATATCACTTATATATGGAGTCTAAAATATGGCATAAATGAGTGTATCTACAAAACAGAAACAGTCTCACAGGCATAGAAAACAGTCTTATGGTTGCCAAGGGGGAGGGGAGAGGGAGTAGGATGTACTGGGAGTCTGGGTTTAGTAGATGCAAACTATTACATTTAGAATGTATAAGCAATGAGATCCTACTGTATGTACAGCACAGGGAACTATATCCAGTCTCTTGGGATAGAACATGGAAGATAATATAAGAAAGGGAACGTGTATGTGTGTGTGTGTATCATGTATATATAGTTATGTATATAGTTATATGAATGACTGGGTCATTTTGATGTACAGCAGAAAATTGGCACAACATTGTACATCAACTATTCTCTAATAAAAAATCTTTTAATGTCTTTCTTAAATTTCAGTGTTATCCAATGGAATAAAACCAAGAAAAAGGCAATATAAACTCAATAAAGCAAATTTGTGTTGCTTCCTTTTTCCGGGGAGATAGTGCCAAAGAATGTTACATATAACCTTGAAAAACAGAAGTACTTACAGGCCAACGAGAAAAATCTCCATTATAGCCCCTCCAATGTCAGTTGATGCTTTTATTAAAAATTGGCTTTACAGTTATTTCAAACTCTCAGAACAGTTTGAGCATCTCTTTGCTATTTACTACAAATTCTTCCCTCTCTCCTACCAAAAGAATTATGTTACCTCTGGCTTAGAATATTTTTCACAAAATGCTTATAATGCTCCAAAGGGATTTTATTTAAGCTTATAATTCAGGGTAAGTGCATAGAAGGTAGATTGACAGTCTGCATTAACATTGTATTAAGTGGGTCTTTTATTGTTTTTTTATAGTCACATTCATTATTATTAAAGCAAAACCCACTTAACCATTTAGATCACATAATAAACTTAGGGACCCAGCAAGACTGTAGCCAAAATCTTAAATTGTACAAAAGACCCACAGATAGAAAGTACAGTTTTTCTTTCACCTAAATATTCCCTTGCATTTTTGTTTGTTTGTTTTTTGCTTTTTAGGGCTGCACCTGCAGCATGTAGATGTTCCCAAGCTAGCCGTTGAATCGGAGCTACAGCTGCCAGCCACAGCCACAACCATAGCAACGTGGGATCCAAGCACCTACACCACAGCTCACCGCAATGCCAGATCCCCAAGCCAATGAGCAAGGCCAGGGATTGAACCCGCATCCTCAAGGGTACTAGTTGGATTCATTTCCACTGCACCACAAAGGGAACTCCCTCCCTTCTTAAAGATTGTTTAAGCAATTGCACTTTGCATATTGTATTATAACTTTGTCCAAGATTGTTGCTCTGCTAATTCTAGTATGAAAAGGAATAAAAATACTCATTATAATTTAGAAATTTATTTGAATTGACACTTTGACTTATTTTGAAACAAAAATAGCCCTGTCTTTTACAGGGGGAGAAAAGGAAACTAACATTTATTGAAACTCTGTAATGTGCCAGGGAATGTATCATTTTCTCTAAACATCCTTAGTCTAGGTCATATTTCTGTCTCATTGATGAAAAAACTGAAGCCAATACCATTCTGAAGCCAATATTCTTTATTAGTGTTAATTCCAATCACAGTGTAAATAAACATAATATATGTCATAAAACCTAAAATAAAATTGAATTTGAGTGAAATACAAGGAAACCAATTGAAGAAAAGAATTTTTGAAATGCAGGGCCTGCAGGAAAGCCTTCAAATAGTGTTAATCCTTTACCTTCACCTAAGCTGTCATGCTAGAGGAAAAACCTGTAAATGCAATGAAGGTGGAAAAGCCTTTAGTCAAAGTATACAACTTACTAGACCTCACAGGACTCATGCTAGAGATAAACCTCATGAATATAAATGAATGTGGAAGTCTTTACCTATGGTGTGTTCCTTATTAAATATCAGAGAATTTATCCCAAATAGAGATCTTAGGGATGTAATGAATTTATTCAACCTCAGAGATCTCATAGTTTGGTAAATGTAGGATCTTAGAGATAAACTTTATTATATATCTTAGTTCACACCTGAAGTTACCAACTTTAGGTGGTTTAATATATTCTGAGAAGATAAAACAAATTTTCATAGATACTGTGAAATATTCCATTACCTTTAGAACCTTTTATGCCAATATTTGTAGGGAAAAAAAATCTGATTAAAATATAAGACCAGGAGTTCCCATTGTGGCTCAGAGGAAACGAACCCGACTAGTATCCGTGAGAACATGGGTTCAGTTCCTGGTCAAGGATCCAGTGTTGCCATGTGGTGTAGGTCTCAGACTCAGCTCTGATCTGGCATTGCTATGGCTGTGGAGTAGGCCGGCCAGCAGCTGTAGCTCCAATTCAACCCCTAGCCTGGGAACTTCCCTATGCTGTGGGTGCGGCCCTAAAAAGCAAATACGTGTGTGTGTGTGTGTACGTACATATATATGTATAAAACATCTGTTGCTTATGTTTATAGTCTTAGTATTTTCATCAACCTATGATGAGATAATTCAGGTTTTCATTCTGAATTACATACATTGAATGCCTTTCTTCTGAAAATTATTTTCTTTTTGCAAAACAGATGTGTAAAGTAAAAATTAAAAGTTCTTAAATGCTAATCCCTTTTCATACTATTAAAATGTAGACATATATTCTGGCATATATTCATTCAGAAATTTTTCTATGACTCAAAAAAAATCACTAGAATCACGTTTTTCATACTATATTGCAGCTTGATTATTTAAAACTTAACAGTATGTTACGAATGTTTCTTCTAGACTGTAATATATATTATTTCAGAAAGTCAGGGTACCAGTTTATCTAACTGAATCCCTGTTGATAGGCAAAGAATATTGAAATAAAAATGTTTGTATACTTGTGAAAGTATTTCTGAAAGCTGTTACAAAAAAGAAAATTAGAAAATCAGATACGTATGTGTGTGTGTATATATATATATATGTATGTAAATTTCATTTGATAGTTACTGCCAAATTGCCCTTCAAATAAATATTTTTTAACCTCAGCTTTATTGAGGTACAATTAACAAATAAAGTTAAAAGCTATTTGAAGTGTATGTGGTGGTGGTTTGATATACATGCACACTGTAAAAGAGGTCCCTCCACCTAATTAATTAACATATCCATCACCTCATGTGTTTATCTTTGTTTTCTTAGTGAGAACATTTAAGTTTTACTCTCTCATATTATCTTTAAAAGTATTAAAGTGTAAGCTAATCAAATCAATAATTTTATTCACAAAGCATTTCAAAACAGCTAATAGGGAGGACTGTCAACTTTCCACTTAAAAAGCGCTTTAGATTATTTTTGCTTACAGAAAGAATTATCTTTTTTTTTGACACAGAAAGTGGAAGGATGTACTGTCAATATATAAATTAAATATTATTGTGACCTTGCTACCTCTAAGGAACAAAGTTGCCTTAAGGCATTTTATTGATTATTAAACTTTTTTTTCCTGTGTTCCAACTTCACCCCCACTCTGTTATAAATAATAGATACCACTGTATTTATAATAAATAATATAAGGGATCTTTTTTTAGAATTAGTCATCAAAGAATAAATATAAATTACTGTGTTGTAGAGAGCTCTCCCCTCTAGGCAGATGTTTCTTCAAATGCAGTTCACATAAAGCTGCATTTCCTTGGGGAAAAATAATTTAAACCATAGAAAAGACAATCCTTTTCAGAGAAACTGCAGTGCCACCCAAGCAATTGCTAAAACTACTGAGCTCCCTAACTACCAGTGCTGGCCTCAAAGGTTTAGTTATGTTATCATTTTACTTCATGTAATTATCATATTAAGACCATGTCATTTGTGGAACAGATAAATACTACAACCACGAAACCTTGCAGAGAGGGATTCTGAAGTCCAGGAAGGTGAAAGGGCATCTCCAAGCCCCCTCAGTAGTTGAGGCAGCTCTGGGACCCCCTCAAGGATACTTGGCCTCCAACTAAGCTTGAGCCAGTGTTTAGACAAATTCATGAGAGAATGAGCTTCTGCTACAACAAGCCCCTACTGAATTTTTAATAAGTGCAAGATAATTTATTTAAAGCAATGAGACTTTTACAAAATGATTTTCAGATTTCTCTCTCTGCTTTTCCACTTCAAAGCCAACTAAATTTTCCATTTCCTTTGATTGTCAATATCTGGGTTTCTAAAGAAAATTACTTCGCTTTTGTTATCTTCCACCAGTTAGTGTGGGAGAAATAAAGGCTAATACAGAGGAAAATGTGAGATGGTGGATTTTAAAATAAACATTAAAAAGAAATGTGCATTCTGAACCATATCTCAGATGGCCTTCTCTGTGGTAGAAGTCATGAAAATAATTCATTTAGATTAATCTAGAAGAGTTACTCATTTACATGTAATAATTAAAAGGAAAAGACTGCTAATCTCATTTCTCACTTGAATAAAATGTTCTTTTAGTTCACGACAGTTCCATCTTTTCCAATTTAATTTTTTCATTTAAAAAATACTCTAAAGCAGATGGATGCCTAAAAGGAGTCATCATATGCATCATTTATAACCTTAACTTGCTTTGTGGATTAGAAGGCTGAGTGGCTTAATTGGGATAAATGGAGCAGGTAAAAGACCAATGAACCAGTATGAAATTTTCTTATGTGAGCTGAGACAGGTTCCTGTATTTACTGCGGTGCAATACTATTAAGAGCTGCTTCTCTTTGAATGATTGATATAGTGTGTTAAAATACAAAAAGTTAAGCATTTCCTAAACATCTTGATCTCAAATGGTTGAACATAAATTGTCCTGACACAGTACCCTCTTTACAACTGTAACTACTAAAATGACAGTGAACCAAGGTACAGAAGATCTCAGTTTCAGAGCCAAATAGGCAGTTGGCCTTTGGCAAAACCACTTACCTGTGCGTGAACCAGTTTTCTCCCTCTGTAGGCAGCTTATTTTGTGAAAAGCAATGGCCAAATGAGACGAGCAGAAGTAAATACTAAGGAAAAATAAGAGTTTTTGGATATTAGACATTTTTATTCTTTTCCATATATCCAAATCCTGTTTAACAGCTTAAATCTCATTCCTGTTTTGAGAACTTGCCAGACTCTTGCCAGCTTGTGTGACTTTCCATTCTATGACTATTTTTTCATGTGCAAAACACCATAGAAGTATTTATGATATTATGACACCATCTTTTATGATTTTCTTTTTCTTTAGTTCAGGTTTGATTCCCCACCTGAACTAAGTGCTTTGAGAATAAAGGCTATGGAGTAGACACACCATACATAGTATTGTTTAAATTTATCCTTCTACACAGAAAAACCATAATTGTGGGAGGAATGTGTTTAAAACTTTGTTCGTTACCTAAAATCTATGGTACTACATCTTTATTTCAGGATTATTCATTACTAAGTAAATGTTCCTCATTAAAAATAGAATGTTATACTCTGTAAAGCTTTGACTTGATATTCTAACTCTTGGTGATTCTCATGTTTTTTAAGGTGGGACATCTTAGGAGCTGTCATTGGTACGGAATGTGGAACAATAGAATCGGGTTTATCAATGGTCTTCCTCAAAGATGGAGAAAGGAAAATATGCACTCCTTACATGGATGTTACTGGTTATGGGAACCTGAGATTTTACTTTGTAATGGGTAGGTACTTTTTGAACAAATTTTATTTTGATCTATGGCAAATTCTAGGCCGTCACCTATTCCTGAGGAAATAAAATTGTTTGTTGTCTGTAATATAAAATGAAAATTCACAAACTGTGAATTCTACTGGTCAAGTAAAAGCCTGCAGTGCTTATACCTGCCTCACAACAGCCCTGCTGGAACCATCTTGTCTGAGAGCTAGTCTTGTTCTGCATGGCTAAATCTAAAGGCAAAATGCATTAAGACCTTCCACCCACCTCTCCCACAATAGCCACAGATGAAAAGATTAGAGAGGAAGCTAAGAACAAAGTAATTCCTTTGTCCAAAGCCTTTGGCTTCACCGAAATACAGTCATCAAGGTGAGTCATTTGTTTTCATGGATATCTCATCATTGCATAACTCTGTTGTGGGAAGCTAAGAAAGACAGGTTTATAATAATTTTTGCTACTTTTAATAATATCCCTACTTTGTAATATGTTGGCAAACACAGGGGAAAAAAAGCTTTGTAAGATGTTACTTTTCTTTGGATTATTGCAGAGCAAATAGTTAAAAGTTTAGAAAAATACCCAGGGAGGAATGAGCGGGTTAAAATGTGTGTCTTCTCAAATTTATCATTTTAATGAACAAAAGCCACAGTTATGTACTCTTTCACTGGATGTCAATCCAGAAATGTGAGTAGGTGTCACATGCCTTCTTTGTTAAAGGATTGGAAAAGCACAGGCAACACCTGGAAGTGAAACAGGAAATAAACATTGTCCACCTTTGAAATGATTAGCAAAGATGTCAGTTCATCAGTACAAACAGGCCTCTGGAGTCTAGGTTTCAGCGCTGGCATTATTTCTGTCACTTTCATCACTTCCTGTGACTCTGAGTAGCAAAGTAAACTTTAGATTGTCTCATGCTCTCAAATACATTGCCTGTGTGATGCTACCTCACTTTCAGTAATGTGGATATAAAATATAATTAATCTTCCTGCCATAAGGATATTCTCACCTTGACTATAAAATGATTTGTATGTTTAAAAACCGGGAGCTCAACAGGGACTGGCTGTATATAAGCACAGGGAACTCTGCCCAGTATCCTGTGATAATCTATATGGAGAAAGAATCTGAAAGAGAACGGATTTGTGCATATGTATAACTGAATCACTTTGTTACAGAATTTATCACAACATTTTAAATCAACTGTACTTCAATTAAACTTTAAAAAGTGAAAAAGAAAACCCCAGACCCAATTTCCTTTAAATAATTAGAATTCAAACTGGCTCTCATTTTATTAAGAGTGATTTCTGGGAAACCTTAAGAACCCTGCAAAACTGTAATAAAATTTAGTAGTTCAGTCTAATTTATTTTTTTCTCTTTTTTCATTTTTAATGTAATATATTTGAATTTGTCATTTTTCCATAGTAAATTATGCTAAATCTACCCAATTTGTTGCCTTTGTATAAGAGGTTATCATCTTTATATGAGATTATCATCTTTAATTTTTTTCTGGAACAAAGCAGATTAAAAATGAATCAATTAAAAATGGAGTTCCCATTGTGGCTCGGCAGGTTAAGAACCCAACTAGTATCCATGAGGATACAGGTTCAATCCCTGGCCTCACTCAGTGGGTTAAGGACCCGGCATTGCCACAAGCTGCAGCATAGGTCACAGATGCTGCTCAGACCCAGCGTTGCGGTGGCTGCGGCACAGGCCTGCAGATGCAACTCCGATTCAACCCCTAGGCTAGAAACTTCCATATGCTGCAAGTTTGGCCCTAAAAAGAAAAAAAAAATTATATTGATCATGAGGAAAACATTCATTTGATTGGAACCCAAAGTATGTTATCTCAAATAAAAGCATCTCTGTTTAATTGAAAAAAAAAGTTAATGAATTCCAAATGAATGTGGAGCAACAAGCTCGGATATGTGGAGATTCCAGCTGAGGAAAATAATTGTATCTAAACTCTCAGAGTTGCTGATTAATGAGTTTATACACACAAAGCTCTCAAAATAGTGTCTAATAAATACTTAAGAATCAATATATCTTTATTTTTTACATATAAAAATAACTTAGAGTCTTTGCCCACAAATGACATGTAACTATAAGGGAAATTGTAGTTGCACTGTAATAGAATGAAAATAAAATTTCTTGCAGAGGAAGCTCTGGGTATTGCAGAGGAGGAATTGGGGTAAAGCTTCACGAAGGAGATGTCGTTGGAAATGGGCCGTGAAGGTCAAGCTAAGCCAGCATTTTGAGAAAAGCACAAGTATAAAGATCCATGACATGTTTGGGCTGGGTGATTTTCCCAGTATAGTTGAATGGAAAGACATAAGCTGATCGCTTCTCGGCCTTTTGGCTAAGATCAAGTGTGGAAAGACATAAGCTGAAATTAGCAAAGTGAACTGGAACCCGAGTAGTGATTTTCTTTAATATCAGGGGAATTTGGATTCTGTTACTCTTGGCAACAGAGTAACATTGTAACATTGGCGCCATTGGATGATTTCTGTCAGTTCTATAATATATCCTCATCTTTGTTTTAGAAATATAAGTCTGACGTAGCGTGAAGAAGAGACTAAAACAATCATAAATTAGAAGATGGAAGACCATGTAGGGTAGGGTTGCCAGATCTAGTGGGATCAGGAGAGTCTTATTTAAATTTGAATTTCAGATGAACAACAAGTAATTTGTTGTGTAAGTATTGTCCATGCAATGTATTTTGTCTGCAATTCTAAGTTAGGGAGGCTATTGCACTGTTCTAAGCAACAAAGGAATTATTGCAGTGATGGTAGCAATGCTATGCAGGAGGGGACAGAGGTAGAATAACTGGAGAAGGAACCAGCTGAGGTTCACACCAGCTGACTGGGAATTATGAGAATAGTCTTGGAGAAGACACAGACTTTTCTCCTGGGTGATTGGAAGAATGGTGCCATTTCCCAAAATAGGAAATGTCAACAAATATTATAATCATAATAAAGAGTAAATGTGGAGTAGAAGACTTTGATATTAGGTTCGTTGAGGTTGAGGGTTCTAGAAGGCCACCTGAAGGTAGAAATTCTACTCAGCGTCTGTCAGAGTTGAAAGTCATCAGCCTACAGGTGATGACTGGAGCCACTGGACTTGCTGTGTTCTCCCAGGCAGGAAGCAGAGTAAGCAAAGGATGTGAATGCGCCTTTGGGAGAACCCTCACTTAGGTGTAGGTCGAAGGCAAAGGATACTGAGAAAGGGCATAAGGAAATACAGAGGAAGGCATGGTTCTGTGCTGACAGAGGAAGGGAAAGAGTGGTTCAGGGATGAGATGACAGGGAGGTGATCAACAGTGGAGGGAATGCCCCAGAGACAGAGGTCAACCAGGAGAGGGCTGACAGCCCACCCAAGACCACGGTGGTGCCTGGAAAGCCAAAGGGCATAGAGTTCAAGAACTAGAAAAACAAAAACAAAAACACCACAACCCAAATCCAGCTACAATGATGAGACTTAAGCAGGAATGTTATAGAGAAATGCTTTATTGAAGATGGCTTTCAGTTTTTCTTTTCATTGGCAGTTTAATTTTCTCTTGGAAATTTCAGGTGCTGCACTGAAATCTTGAATAGTTTTGTTTTCCATTGGTATTGTTTTAAATTTCTCTGAAAGACAGAGAAAGAAATAGAGACGTGTCTCTGAGAGAGGACTGCTCTTTCATGAAGTTCATCAATAAATGTAAGAAAAGAAATAGGGTCTAACCTTGAGGAGAAAGCAGACTGCAGCAAAGGTGTCTGTAGGCTAGGCTAGGACAGAAGGACCATAGGAAAAGGTAGAATCAGACTGGATCTTTAGAAAAGACTTTAAGTCTTTGGTAGCTGATAGAAAAGAAGGCAATATGGAAAGAGACTTAAGATAGTTTATAAGTGACCACTCACCAAGTATGGTGCCTTAAGAAAATCAGTGACTGATTATTAATCTAGCCCAGATCACACTTTTCTTCTCAGGCACCGCCTACGGTTCTTCTAGCTTCATCCTCTGGCTCACATCAGTCTGCTGTGACCACCATTTCTGGAAAATTTGCTCAACTTTCAAAATTTGGTTCAACATCTATTTCCTTTATTCACACATTCTTTTATACAACACAGATTCATCAAGGAGTAGTATCCAGCCCTATTCTTAGAGCCCAAATGCAGTGAACAAGACAAAAATAATCTAATAGACATCATTCATGTGGGTTCCTTGGCTTATTAATTTTCAACAAATATTTACTGAGCATCTCCCAGTTCTTTTAGCCTGTATTTGTATCACTTTTCTCTGAATTTTTACTGCAGTTATGGCAACACAGCACTTAACCGCTAATTATCTTCTTTCATGTGTATCAGTCATTTATATTCATTCTTGCTAAATTACGAACTTTTT
This sequence comes from Catagonus wagneri, assembly GCA_004024745.2. Classification (NCBI taxonomy): domain Eukaryota; kingdom Metazoa; phylum Chordata; class Mammalia; order Artiodactyla; family Tayassuidae; genus Catagonus; species Catagonus wagneri. Next base: position 1,496,203 of record PVHT020000151.1, on the reverse strand, counting down.
TAGGTCAGGGCTTATTTCCCCTTCAGACCCAAAGTCCAGCACATAGTAAATAACAAAATCACTTTCTTAATATAGATAAGTGTCTTAAAAACTACTTAAAACAGGATTTAAAATATTTTAAACTAACTGTCCATTTAGTTTCTATTGAAATCTTCTGTACCTTAATTGCTGTACAAAACGTCCCTTGAGTCATACCTTTCCACAATACATCAAAGTGAATGAAGCTGAAGAGGAATCCATATCATTCTGTAGGAGCTGCTGTCACTGAAACTTCACAGAACTGATAAATTGCCCCCAGAGGGATCTTTCAGATAAAGTCTGTCATCATTTTAAAGTCTTGGCTCCTTTTGGACTTTCTTCTTGTCATTCTGGGCTGGATGAGGCTTGCACGTGGGTTTCCATTCTCTCTGAAAGGCAGGTGCAGTTCATGAACTGTTCTTGAGAGAGTAGAGAGGATTTATAGGGAACAAATTAATGAAATTAGAGAGAATTTATAGTTCGGTTCCTGTGTCTCTGGATGTGGTGCTTTAAACCCACATGCTTGTGACCTTTCACCTTTTTTAATTTCTTTGGGGAGTAAGTATTTAATATGGGCTCAATACTCAGTCTTTAAAAGTTACATCTTTTAAAAAGAATTTAGTTTTCATGTAGCTCTTTCCCCCTAGGAACTGTCATTTAGAATGGCTTTACTAGCTGTATTTCCTATAATCTGGAAGTGTGTAACGATATGCTAAAAAATATATCAGATGTCAGAATCATGAGATTTCCTCTACAGGTTGTTGCCTTTGAACAATAAACATCTTTTAGGATGAAGTCTACATTATCACTGTATCTGGCTCCTCTATTCTCAGTTCAGATTACTGGGTAGCTATTTACTATATGCTAAGTTGCATATGTCTAACAGATATAACATGCCAGATTTCACCATCCAAGTTACTTCTGTTATCATGATCTTTCTTGCACAGGTCAGGCTCTAGCTTTCTCACTTAACATCACAGTTCAGTAATTTCTCCCCAAGGTCAGACCGCGATTACCCAGGCTGAATTTAAGCCAAACATTTGCAATAATCAGCACTTTATCTATACAGATGGTGAGTTTCAGCCATTATTTATTGATTTTACTAGATCAACTCTTTTAAAGTAACTTATTTTAGAGTTTTTGAGGTTGCCTTTTTGTTACCATAGAGTAATAGCTGCAAAAAATTCCCTGTAGATAAAAATTAACATTGATGGTAGTTGATTTAAGGACTGGAGGGTTTTTTTTTTTTCTGAAGGCAATAATAAAACTGAAAGTTAATGTTATTAAATTTGGACCTTAGAGATAAGAGTATTTGCCAAGAAATTCATGTGCATATCTCCACTCCTGATATTATGGTTTGTGCTGTTATAAAGGGTAATGGTTGGTGGGGATAGGTTTCTCCTCAGACATGTAATCCTTTAAAACCCAAGTTAAGCAGACAGCTGATAGAAGCCGGCAGTAATAAGGATTATTGGCCAATTGCAGTAGTGAAAGGAATAGAAGTTCAAAGGTTAAAAGATGTAACATTGACTCCTGGCACTTCCACCAATTAGTTAAATATCTACAGTTTCCGGTACTTGTTCTGTTTTTCGGTTGCATCACCACGATGATCTTAATTACCACTCAATTCTGACCTTATATCATTTCACATGTGAACTAGTTTGATAGGGAATAAGCTACCCTCTATACCTTCAAAGAGTCAAATGAGGTACCAGAAGTAAAAAATGAAAAATGTAGAATGAACCACATCTAATATACAAATACCTAATATGTACTAAAATGTTAAAGATACTCATGCAGCAGTTTAAATAACACTACTTCAGAAAGCTTTGATTCAATGAGTCACAGCACTTTTTAAAAAAATCTTAATAGGTTCTGACCTTTGATCATAAAGACCTCAAATACAAGGAAGTAATGGCTTATTAAAAAGTAGAGGACATTTCTTGCATGTGAGTTAAAATGTGGCCATATAGTCCCAATTCGTTTCAGGTGGTTATTTGAGTAATCTCACTGAGTAAATAGTTACTTTGGCCTTCACAAATGTCAGGTCTTTGATCTTCAGCATGACCTATCTGAATTATCTTCATAAATCATTTCTTTGGGGTCTGGTTATCTTTGTTTAGGGTCATTCTTAAGTGAGATCTGGGTTTTTTTGTTGTTGTTTTTTAATTAAATTTATTTTTTATTAGGGTATAGTTGATTTTTAGTGTTGAGTCAATTTCTGCTGTACAGCAGACATCTGGTTTTATAATTATTTTTTTCTGGAATTTAAAGAGATAGTTGACATGTTAATGGATACAAGTTGGTACTAACACTTAAATTTTTTTGCTCAGGAGGAATTTGTGACCCTGGAGATTCTCATGAAAATGATATCATCTTGTACGCAAAGATTGAAGGAAGAAAAGAGCACATTGCCCTGGATACTCTCTCTTATTCCTCCTATAAGGTACACATGCCAATCTGTATGTCAAATGGCCCCACCCTAGACCTCCCTAGACAAATTCAGGTCAAAACCACTAAGACCATGCTAGAGGCAGAGGATAAAGCTTTCTGCTCACAGCCCAGGAAGTTGCCACAGTTCTTTAAAACTGACTGTGGGGAAGTTCCTGTTGTGGCACAGTGGAAACAAATCCGACTAGCATCCATGAAGATGAGGGTTTGATCCCTGGCCTCGCTCAATGAGTTGGAAATCTGGTGTTGCCATGAGCTGTGGTGTAATCTCAGACATGGGTCAGATCCCGAGTTGCTGTTGCTGTGGCGTAGACCGGCAGCCATAGCTCCGATTCAGCCCCTAGCCAGGGAACTTCTGTATGCCTCAGGTGTGGCCCTAAAAAGCAAAAAACAAAACAAAACAAAAAAACCCCAAACCCCCAAAAACCAAACTGAGACATGGACATTATTTTATCATTCACTTTTTTCCTGATATAAACAAAAAATGAAATTTTATCAGGAAGAATGAGTTACAGCCCATCAGAGACAATTAAGATAGAGCCCAATACTCTGACAATGACTCTTGTCCCTAAGAAAACCATAAAAGTGGCTCTGACTGTGCAGCTTCACAGTCTTGTTATCAGGCAGAATGTGTGTTAATCCACATTTGAGGTTTCCTAGGCAGAAGACATTGTAGAAGTACAGATGATTATTATTACCTTTGCTTTTTTCTCTGCTAATTTGAGCCAGCTATTGACTCTTTGGAAGTAGAGATTTGCCTTTTGGATTTAGGACAGGTGTTGGCTGTGGTTATTTGCAAACATCTTCAAAAATCATGTGTGATGCTTGTCACAAGGTATAAAATTATTCTTTTCTAATAGTAGATGTATTTGTGCTGAGAATATACTTGCATGTTCATTATGAGTTAACCTTCCCTCCACACTGATGGCACTCTCGGTACTGTAAAAAGCTTGGACACAGCCATGCTATAGCATCTCATAGCTTCAGTTAGGAAGACAGGAGGTAAACATCAAGGCTAGAATAGGGAACCACCAAAGAAAGTACCCAGGACTCTCCTCATTCTAGGATCATGCAAGTTATACAGTTTGGCATTTCATAATGGACTGCTTTTTCCAGCTGTGACTAGGTAGGGTTACACCTGCTGTGGTCAGGGCATGCCTCAGACCAAATCAATTATGTAAGTTATCATAGATTAACTCATTGTCTCTGGCTGTTTCTGCTTAGAGTTCTATTTTCAGAATATCTAGTTTCAGAATTTATATTATACAAATTCACTTTAAAAGAAGGCTAGGGAATTCGCTGTGGGGCTCAGCATTAATGAACCTGACTAAGATCCATGAGGATGTGGGTTTGATCCCGAGCCTTACTCAGTGGGTTAAGGATCTGGTGTTGCTGTGAGCTATGGTGCAGGTCGTAGACGCGGCTCAGATCCTGAGTTTCTGTGGCTGTGGGGTAGGCCCACAGCTGTAGCTCCAATTCAACCCTAGCCTAAGAACTTCCATGTACCATGGGTGCAGCCCTAGAAAGCAAAAAATAAAATAAAATAAAATAGAAAGCTAATGATAAAGTGTAAATTCAAGTAAGCTTTTTGTCTTGTGCTAAGGTAGATAAAATAGAAATATATGCTTTGATAACTTCTAAAGACCTTAAACCAATTTACATTCAAGTAGACAGGGCCTGATCCACCCCACACAGAGAGTTCCAGGTGTCTATAGAGGAAGAATTCTGAGTGACTAAAATGAATTCCCCCTAAGGACAGCATCTTCTACATGAGATAACAAATGGAATGCACAGACTATTGCCTGGTGCTTAACAAATGACACTGTGTGCATAGCAATTGCAAGACTGAATCTAGGAGAATTCACACTGAATCCCATAAGGAAGATTATGAGTGATTTTGCTTTCCTTTGTTTTGAAGGTTCCATCTTTGGTTTCTGTAGTCATCAATCCTGAACTTCAGACTCCTGCTACCAAATTTTGTCTCAGGCAAAAGAACCATCAGGGACATAATAGGAATGTCTGGGCCATAGATTTTTTCCACGTCTTACCTGTCCTCCCTTCTACAATGTCTCACATGATACAGTTTTCCATTAATCTGGGATGCGGAACACAGCAACCTGGGAACAGGTAGGAAGCCATATTCTGTGAGTGTCCGGACAGATTAACAGTAAACATATGGGCTTGGCTATTAAGTCAGAGCAACTTCTCAGTTTTTCAGCTGAATTCTAAATAAAATATTCATTAATAAAATACATACTTTCCTTAAAAGAAAATTCTTCAATGTATATGCCAAGATGGGTTTTAAGCAGAAATGACTTCATTCTGAGAGCTTGGTCTTAGGTATCAGAGGTGTTTGCAGGAGCTGTGGCAGCTATCCATTCCAACAGACCACCGAGAGAGAAGAAAAAGTAAATAATCGGAAAAAAACCCTTGACTCCACGTTAGTTAGTGACCCCCTAAAAATAGGCAGGGAAATCAATTAGCACTTCAAGAGCTATGACTTCTCAGGTTCACTCGCTGAAAGGTTGTTCTTGTCCTTTCTAAGGATTTCGTCAGTCTCACATTCACAGGATGAAGTGGCAGTGTGAGACATGGTAATTGCTTTGCCTTCTATCAAATTCAGGAGCACAATCTCAAGTTACCATCTGTTGTCTTTAAAACAGTTTGTTTCTACAGCGGTATTTTAACTGCTTGCCCTTTGAAGGCTGGTCAGACTTCAGTGGCTAGGAAAACAATCATTTCAGAAATGGGGTCTAAAAATTTCTAGGATAGTTCAGCAAATGTTTAATGTACTTCACTAGAGATGAGTCATTTCATTTTATTTGTTATCTTTGCCCCTTTTTTGTTGTGCTTGTTCTGGTGTTATCAGCGTCAGCTTGGAGTTTTCTACCAACCATGGGCGTTCCTGGTCCCTGCTCCACACTGAATGTTTGCCTGAGATCTGTGCAGGACCCCACCTCCCCCACAGCACGATATACTCCTCTGAAAACTACAGTGGGTGAGTAAATTCATGGCAAGAGATTTGAATGCGTGATGCAGACTCAAAATCAGTGAGTAAGCTTGAGATTAGTGTTTTTGGCATAATAGGTAAGGAAGCTGCCTTCTCTTTTTCTGCTGATTTTAGAGTGATCTCATTTAAAAAATTATAAGACAGTAACTTTGGTAAATCTGATGCCAGATCACAATTTGTAGAATCATTCATTCTTTAGCTATTTGGCTTTCATATTTTGGATTACATAAATTTAAATTCTATACAGTGACCCTATGTTTATTGTCAAAAGGCTTATTGCCAAAATACTTGCTTATGGAGAGATGCAGCATGGCGAAAAAGAAGAAAGTTAAAGCTTTGAAATTGAACCTGGGCTCAAATCCTCATTCTGCCATCTACTTCTGTAATGATATTTGCTCTCTCTAATATTCTACTTCTTTCCACCTAAATGAAGGACAATGATACACTCCTTTAAGGACTGTTAAGAGAATTAAAGATGACTGTAAAATACTTGCCACTTTACAGAATAAGCACTAGGCAAATAGTAAAAATGTTTCCAAGAATGCAAGATTAAGTTGAAAATTATTTTTATTCCTAGCCTGTCTTTAAATGTGCACAGAATTAGGGAATAGCAAAAAAGACATAATCAATGTAATCAGCACCCTATCTTGTCACAGATGCTTAACATAGAGGAGTATCTAAAGTTTGAATAATGATGTAAAAATTTCTTTTAAAAGTCTGAAAAAAATCAAACTTGCTTTAAGACACTCTAATGTGGTATAGATGTTTTTAAAAGCAACATGTCTGCTTTAAAACTATAAACAAGCTCCACAGGTGAATATAAAGAGTTTATTACCAAACCTTAGTGCTGTCTCAAGCATACAGATATCAGAACATCAAATGCATAGAAAATAGACTCAAAAGATGTGAACATGGTGGTGAAGCTGTTTTGTGCTAAATTTCTTGCAGGTGGAACCGAATAACAATTCCCCTTCCTAATGCAGCACTAACCCGGGACACCAGAATTCGCTGGAGACAAACAGGACCAATCCTTGGAAACATGTGGGCAATTGATAATGGTTAGTTAGTTTATGCCTGTCGTAATCACATGCCATTGATGTAGAGCCTTCCTGTGCTTTTGTTCGTCAGCACAGACTTAATCACATTTCCAAGTCATGGTCTCGTGATTCATTAAAGACCCTTTCTTCCCCTTTTCCTTTGCATTCCGTTAGAAGCCCAGGGATGCACAACTGTAAAAAAAAGGCAGTAGAGTCAGCAATATTAGATGCTAGAATGTTTCAACATACATTATTTTAAAATGCATAAAGCCCTGAAACTCAGATTTGCAGTTGATGATGAGGGATATCCTAACACTTTCCTTGAATATTTTCTACAAAATTAACATAAATACTTACTATGCTGCATATATTAAAATAAGACCCATTCTTCTCTTTGTAACTACCACATCTGGAATGCTTCTCTTTTCCATGCAGACACCACACATGAGGAAACGTCATTTCTAAAATGAAACTTCTGAAGTGAAACTTCTACCTCCTTTTCAGAAAACAGTATAAAAGGAAAATTTAGAAATACATGAAATTAGCCTATCTTTCATTTTTAAGTGATTGTTGATCAATATTTGCATAACTTTAAGGCCAGTATCACATATGACAAGTGCACATGAGAGAAAATATTTTAAGCTAGTGGCATGCATGACTGTAAATTTCTTATATTTGTTATTAATAGCCAACTCTGCATGGTTTTTTAATAATCCTCATTACAGGCAGATTTCCTGTTTCAGAGAGTATGTAAATTTTACTGAAGGGTTATACTACGAGGAAGTAAAAGGGAGGGAAAGAAGGACAAAATACCTATACTTAAGCAAATTTAGTAGAGCCAGTTACTGTGTTGATTTTGTAATTTAGGAAAAGCCTACACCATTGTTTAATGCTGACTTTCCATCTCTTAATACTAGCTTTATTATTATATATAAAGTATTATAACATAATAATACTTTAATATCTTTAACTAGTATTTTATTAACTTTAAATTTAAAAGTTGATACACAATACAAGCAGTCTCACATTCTTGAAACTCAGGAATGACTTCAGGCAAGATAATTTGCTGATGAGCCAGTGTAAACTTTTTAAACAATCTTTATTCAAAGAAAACCAATAAAAGGCCCAGACTAAGACCATATGAGTTACATGGGTTTAAACGTAATGGACACAAACACAGTGTATTTGCAGTAATGTCTAAAGGTTAATTTGTCAAAATGGAATTTCTCCATGGGTGGGACATTTTGTGCAGCATTTGAATTACTACACTTATTAATTAGCTCTAGGAAACAATAAGTATGTGCCTCTAGATTGTCGGATATGGATGGCGTTTTCCTGCTGTCATATTTTTCAAGGGTCCTATAATGAACTTAGATTACATTAAATAATCATAAAAGAATTGAAAAAAAATAATGAAATCAAGCATATAAGGAAATTAAGAATGCAAAATGAAGCACATATAAATAACCTATGTAAAGAATATCTGAATTTCCTAAAGGCTAACACAACATGATTCTAAGTCAGAAAGCGTTTGCTGCGCATCCTGAGTTCCCACCATCCTGCTTTGAATTGAATGAGAAAAGAGTAAAATCCATGGAATGAGCATGGTTAGCAGTGTATGTCAAACACAAAACTTGAGGCAGAATCAATTCTGGTGTGATTCTGTTTGTGAGGTTCACAGAAACAGGACCTGCTCTGGTTTCTTCATAAGGCAAGAAGAGAACACATATTTACCCCTCCCCAAGAGAAATGTGTGTCAACTTACCAAAGAACACCCCTAAAATCTTTCCCATTTCACTATGGAGTTTCAGAATTATGTCAAGGAAAGAAAAGGAAAAGAAACGAAAAGAAAAGAAGTCACGATCCTATTCTGGTTATCCTAAGTCATGGTGAAGTTAGACCCTGCTAGTGAGTAAAGAAAGTATTTTGGAAATTATTCTGAAATTCTTAGCAGAATGGTAAATCCTAGAGCAAATGTTTGTTACCACTTTTTACATTTTTTCAACCTGATTACATTAATGGTAATAGTGAAGAAAACTAATCTATCCTTTCCATATTCTTGGAGAAGGGAACCTGTAAATTGACTCATACTGTGAGTCTTAATGACTTCATCATTAGCAGGGAAGGATGACAACAAAATTCTTATTTACAGTTCTTTTCGTTGACTTGGAACTTGTTCTATTGTTGAGTTATTTTTAATGATGGGAACTTTTTGAAGTACGATGTGAGGACACTATAAGGCAGCTCTGCAGAGTTCAGTGAACTTCTTACAGCACTTAGAGCAAATCCAATTGCAGCCATAAAATCAAGTGTGCTCAGAAAACAACCCATACATTCTCCCATGTTAAAGATTCCCTTTCTGATTCCTCATCACTCGATGTCCAATATAGTCATCATAGCAGGTGGGGCGGGAAGGTGGCAAAGGACACCTGACTCTAGTGTGGAGATGGTGATATAACCATATGGTGCCAGGTGCCAGGCAGGAAACATTTCTTTTATTCTTTCCTCCAAGGAATGTTATCCCACTTTAGACAGTGGGGATACTGAGGCTCAGACAGGATAAATCACTTCATCCACTGTTTCCCAGGTGAAGCTAGAATTCGAATCCAGGGTTATTTGACACCTAAAACCGGTATCTTTAACCCTTGAGCCTGCTATCTAAGCTCTTCCTAAACCAACAATTTCCTTGAGAAATAGATTTTCCACTGGCCTGCTTTTCATTTCTTTTAAAGTATTACACATATTAATTGACTCCAGGGAGTAAGTGCTTGAAGGAGCATAGACCACAGGAAAATTTATTTTAAAATAAAAATTTTAACTATTTTGACATGATTACAAGTCAGAGAATACAACGATAATGAATGTCTGAAATTGAATGTGTGAGGTATTTGTAACCCTTGCATCTCTAATTCTTCATTGATTTTTGCCCCACTTTTGCATTATTTGGTATGCTTCTGATTGTACTATCAAAAGCCTTAATAGCTTTAAATACATTTGAATCTGAGTATCTCAGAAGCTACCATTCAACAATCAAGGGCTCTTTTCTCAGCATTCCCAGAGTTAGAATTTAGGTTTGTAATATCACTATCTGTAAAGTCCATCATTTATAAAAAGCTCTGGGGAGTTCCTGTTGTGGCTCAGCAGTAATGAACTTGATTAGCATCCATGAGAACACAGGTTCAATCCCTAGCTCCACTCAATGGATCGAGGATCTGACATTGCTGTGAGCTGAGGTGTAGGTCGCAGACAGGGCTTGGATCTGGTGTTGCTGTGGCTGTAGCATAGCCTGGCAGCTACAACTCCAATTCGACCCCTAGCCTAGGAACTACCATATACTGCAGGTGTAGCCCTAAATAAATAAATAAATAAATCTCTGCAGGAGTTCCCTGGTGGTTAAGGATTTGGCATTGTACTGCTATGGCTCCTGTTACTGATGTGGCTTGGGCTCGAGCTCTGGCCAGAGAACTTCAACATGCTGCAGAGGCAGCCAAATTAATTACGTAATTAAAATTTAAAAAACTCTGCATTATAAGGAAAACTTTATGCTCAACCCCAGATTTTAGGAAGGATGGATTAATACTTAGAAATATATGTAGCAGTCATCTGCAGTGTTAAAGATTTTCCTCAGATAAAAATGAAACTATGGTTTTTTAATTAAACTATAATCTGTCCATTTTGTGACATAGCAGATTGATCCTCTGTAAATTTTTCTCTCTACCTAAAGAATATAAACTCTGTAGGAAGTTCCAGACAGAAGCCCTGCTATTTTGCCTGAAGGTCATATTAGCTGAAGAGACTGCATTAAGGAATCCCAGTCATATGTTCCTACTTTCTTTGCTATTAAAGATTAAAATCTTGAAAGGATTATTTAAGTTAAAGCACTTCTGGCAGATTTGTCACTAGCACTTACCGTGTCACACAGCACTCTATGTCATCTGGATTCCCATGCACAGTGTACATACAAGGAGCTAGATTTTCATGGGTATTGCTTCACAAAATTGTTCCACATGCTGGTGCTGTGGTTGGTCTTTCCTATGATTTTGCCATCTTTGACATTCTTTCTTTTGCTCTGCAGTTTACATTGGTCCATCATGTCTCAAATTCTGTTCTGGCAGAGGACAGTGCACTCGACATGGTTGCAAGTAAGCATTTTTACTGTAACATTTATATTTCTCTTTTTGGATACATGTTTTCTGTACTGAAACCACAGGTCATATTAATTTGTTTTCATTTCCTTTTTAGGGTTTTGAGGTCTCTCAAGACCAAAAGTAGCACACTTCAAATGGAATTTAAGTATAATAGAATAATATTAAATGTATTTTTAAGTGAAAGTTGATTAATAAATAAAATTTTTATTAGGCTAACTTGTGAACAAATCTAGCATACCTCATGTAAATTTGTGAACCAATGTGAATTTCTCATAGCTTGATTGCTGCCTTTTCTGTCTTTAGTTTCTTAAATGTGATATTTCTCCATAAACTTATTCTGGTGTTCAGGAGTCATATATTAATTCCTGGCATGCTTTGTAAATCTATTATAAAAATCAGCAATGACCCATAGACCCATTGCTAAAGGAAACTGGAGTGGACCAAATTTAGCAGTTTTGATAAGGAAATTGATCATCTTTAAATATAAATTCATTATCTTGCTTACTTTGGAAAATCATTTGGGTCTTCAAAATGATATATAAAGAATTTTGCATAATAATGATGTTAAATATGAGATACGGAATTACATGTAATCAGTATAAAATCTAGTCACTGCCAGAGCAGTGTATTATGTTTATAGTGAGAATGGATTTTATATTTATCATTCCCATATAATATTTAATTATAAAATATCCTGAAAATGCCTGAAATCACAATCTTGTTTATACAGGTAAGTTTTCAACCCTGGATCATCTAGTCTGTCTCTTCTTGTCCTCAAAACACAAAAGAGCAATTAACTAATTAGCCGGTTAAATAATTAATCAGTAGAAAAATCATAAAATGGCTTTGAACCTGATCATTTGGAAATTATATGTATGAGGCAAGATAGTGGTCGCCAATGAGATTAGAGTTTCAGCTCTGGGGGCCTAGGGTATGGTTTAGCTGGAGTGGTGGCAGTCAGTGTTGGCACTTAACTCTGGTAATGCCACAGACCTCTGATGGCAGCTCAGTTGCTTCAATTTCTGCCCCACAAGTCCTTACCCCCAGTCTCAGCTGAGCAGATGCTCTGGCTCTGCCCACTCCATGCCATAAGCTTTCACTAGATCTGGGAAACCACAACAAGGAAAAAGATGCAAACTTGGGCTGCATCCGAGCAGAGGTGCAGATGCAGACACAGGCAGCATATCTGACCTCTGTAAGTGTAGGAGCCTCAGCTGGGCACTCTTCTCCTTTGGGGCAAAGGCTGCAGTGCTGGGAGAAGAAATGACACACACTTAAAGGGAACAGAGACTGTGGGAGCCCAACCCTCAGGTCTTGCCCTCTGGCAACTGGAGAGCAAGACCCACCCCTGACAGGGCTCCAAAAAGCACGGAGCAGAGAGTAAGTCCTGCCTCACATCCTGTGTAGGCTCTAGCTCCTCCAACACCAACCACAATTCCTATCAAGGTGACAGTGGTCAGCAAACCCTGAAGAAAGATGTAGCTGGCACCCACATCAAATCCACCCTTCACATCAAAGCCATTGGACAGGATCTGACAGCTTTAGATCCAAGACCAAGCTGTAATGTGGAGTGGGTGGGGTTGGAGAATTTGTTCAGCTGGGAGTGGTTATGAGGGTTGGAGCAGGGGCATTGTCACAGAAGTCTAGCTGCCTCTGAATCTCTGTTTAAATAACAACCAAGGATGGCCGCTGCCCGAACCAGACCATGGTGCAGGCCCCATGGCCATCTTGGTGTCCCTACACCAAGTCTTTTTCCAGTTCCTGGGTGCCCTAGATCCCTGCCGAGCTGTGTTGCATAGTGAGCAGGATCAGAGTGTTCACTCAGCCCGGATTAGGGAGCATGGCAGTGTGGCAGCCACTAGTCTAGAGCTCTCTCTGCCATGTCGGATGGCAAGCCAGTGCCCACACGTTCCTCACAAGTGGAGTCTAGGCTTCTCCAGCCCTTCTATCTGCCCCAGCTGTTCTCCCAGCAGCCAAGGGGGCTTGCCTCCTCTGTGTAGGCCCCCAGGACTTAGACACCCAGTCTGTGACTCACTCCCCAGGGTGAGTATCCATGCATGCAGTCCTTCCTTTCCTCTTAGAACCTCTCAGGGGTACAGGTCCCGACCCGAATCCTTTTTACCTGACCTGCCCAGTTACATGGCAGTCTTTCTTATGGACTTGGTTGTATAGTTCTTCTACCAGTTTCCAATTAGTTTTTCATGAGAATTGTACCACATTTTTGATGTGTTTGGGGCAGGAAGGTGAGCTCCACATCCTCTCTGCCATCTTGAACCTCAGGTTAACTTTTTAACTATATTTCAATGAATTTAATTAACAAAGAAACCATTCTTCACAATGGAAACATTTTATATGTATGTGAAGAATGAAAAAGTTACCATTCATATCTCAAACCAAGTAAGTCTCTCTGTGCTCTTAATAAAACCACCAGCTCCCACCCAGAAATACTGACTGACTCTTTAGATCTGTGAAACATCAGCTGGTGTTTTCCTCAAGTTGTTATCTTCATTCATTATTCATAACCAGGTCATCCTCTTGTTTAGTGCATTTCAAAAAAAAAACACACAAAGATTCAAACATTATTGTAATTCCTGAAGTTGTTCTAAACAGTTTTGAAACCAAGTTATCTAAAATGATAGCTGCTTTTATTACTGAAAATAGAAAGTATTGTTTCTTAAAGACAGTTATACTTAGTACTTCAGATATTTGTGTACAATATCTCTGTTAGCATTAAATGGTTTTGTTAAGGCAGTTATCTGTGTCACCCATAATGGAGGCAAACAGAAATCTGAATGGCAATTTTATGCCTTTCGGCATTTTTTTTTGGACACTATACATTATCCTGAATAGTAATAGCCTTTTCCTGCTTGAGGTTTTGCAAAATATTGTCACCAGTTGGAACTTTAGTATTTTTTCCTATTTCTGACAATGTTTTATGTTATATTCATTGGCTTTGTTCATTTACAATGTGGCTAAATGTTTGGCCACTACGTCCTTTTCTAGCAATATATGACTTTTCAAGTTTGAGCAAAATTCCACAAAAAAGTAATTCGTATTCAATACCACTTATTTCCTTTAAAAAGATCCTTAAATTTGGGGCTCTGCAGCTGCTTTTCTCCCCACTTTTCACCCATAATAGTTACCATTATATGCTACCAAAATTCCACCTGCTGTCTTACATTTTCTTGCCTATGTACGATCACCAGGCCTGGGTTTCTAAACTAGCAACTTATTATCCTGATTGGCCCATTTCTGTAACAGATGCTGATAAGTACAGAGAGTATTAGAAACCTTCTTACACAAGTGTCATCCATGTGTCAACAATGGACCGTTTTTTCCTGACATATAGGGTGACTATAATGCCATATTTAAGGGTGTGTAGATGAATCAGTAAATGACATATGTGGAGTGAGAAGAGACTCTGGTCATTCCTGAAATCACCAGTGTGTCACAACCTACTGTTTTGCTGCAAAACAAAGTCTACTAATATAAACAGTATGAGTGGAATCTTTTTCAGCGTTCTATCCCAATTGTGTAACTTTTGTTTAGAAGTATGCTTTTGAAGTGGGAACTGACTCCAGTGTTAGTCTTCTTTAAATAATCACTGCTTTTCCCCAATCACTAGTCTGAAGAAGACACATTTAATACACAGATATGCATTTGCCCTGAAAAGCAGTCTGGCAATGATTAGTCTTGTTGGGGGACACTAATTCTAGTGTGTGACCATGGTAAACCATATTCGGTTTCCCCACGTTAAAATGTATCCTCTTTAGCTAACTTTTTATCCCTTTTAGAAACTGCATGGCTATTCAGAGTCTAAGTCAAGGAGATAATGTGAAAGAAGCGAACTGTTTGAGGCTCATTTACCTTGATTTTCTTTCCCATTCCCAACCCTAAAGCCAAGACAAACTGAACTTCATGCAGTTCTTGGCATTTTAGGGTACAATTTCTTTGATAATAGGAAGATAACTATAAACCTCCCCAAGAATATCCAATATACATAAAATTTGGCATTTGATTTCAGAACATTCACAGGCTGCATGGACCCTCTGTGAGGCTAGCATAGATCCCAGTTTCTGCACTAGTGCTAAAGAAGTAGACTTATGATCTGTGCCGTAATATCACTTTACTGGTACACTTGCTTTATAAAAGGCTTGTTCCATATACTCACAGACATTGAAAACAAACTTAGACTTACCAAAGAAGAAAAGGAGTAGGGGGATAAATGAGGAGTTTGGGATTAGCAAATATAAACTGCAATATATAAAACAGGTGAGCAACAAGGTCCTACTCTATAGCACAGGGAACTATATTCAATATATGTCTGAATCACTTTGCTGTCCAACAGAAATGAATACAACATTATAAATCAACTATACTTCAATAAAAATTTTTAAAAGTAGGTGTTCCCGTTGTGGCTTAGCAGGTTAAGGACCCAGTGTTGTCTCTGTGAGGATACGGGTTCTATCCCTAGCCTTGCTCAGTGGCTTAAGGATCTGATGTTGCCGCAAGCTGTGGCATAGGTTGCAAATGCAGTTCGGATCTGGTGTTGCCATGGCTGTGGGATAGACGGGCAGCTGCAGCTCCGACTTGACCCCCTAGCCTGGGAATTTCCATATGCTGCAGGAATGGCCATAAAAAGAAGAAAAAAATTAATATAAATAAATAATTTTATTTTGGTTAGTTTCAGATTTTAGGAAGTTTTGAATGCTTAGATGAGAACCCTCCCAGCCCACCCAAGAAAGGTACCGATTTAATTTTATAATGGGCAACATAGTAAATACCATAAGAAAGAAATGGTGTGGTAAAAATAAAGAATTTGAAATTAATTCCTGATAAGTAAACTCCTTAAAATATAGGAATTTTCTGATTCAATTGTTAAATCATCTGTGATGAGTTTTCTCACTGTTAGAAGACTCAGGAAGCTCCATATATATGCTAGTCAGCTAACATAAATGCTGCACATCCTTACATGGCAGCAGGTAGGTTGTTGTGTGCAGTGTGTGTTTGTTTGATTTTTTTTCTTTTCCTTGAAGCACTGCTAATGTGGAATTCCACTGAGAGACAACACAGTTCTGCTAAGGACATATATCTAGGTCAAGGGTGTACACATTCCCTTTATAATGGCCAATCCAGTTTGAAATAAAGATGGATTCATTTTCCAGCCCTTTCCAAATATTTCCAATAATTACTATCAAAAACACAACATGTATTTTTACATTTGTTCTTAAAGGAAATTTATTCTAATTTTCTTGTAGAAGTATTTTATTTATGTTGTTTCTTTTACAAATTCAGTGAACATCATTGTGAATAAAACTGTATACATATAATATACCTTTCACAAAGATTTTTTAAGTTGGAAATGTGCATGAACATTGATGCATTTGCAGATAAATTACTGACATTGGTTGAAGGTGAGTGCTGAATTATTGTTTTAATCATAAGCTTTCTATAGCAGGACTGTGCAAAGACTCTGTTCTTCTAGAATATTTATGGTCAATTCCTCCATATCAAGTCTTCAGATTCAGTATTCTCCAAAGACTAATGAGCCTTGCTTACCAGTCAATCAAAGCCTGGCCTCTGGACTTCCTCCACTCCAAAGTAGTTTCCAGAATCTCTGAAGGGACCAACAGTTTAAGATTTAATTTTATGGTTTCTCTTTCAGATGTGACCCTGGATTTTCTGGCCCAGCTTGTGAGATGGCATCCCAGACATTCCCAATGTTTATTTCTGAAAGCTTTGGCAGTTCCAGGCTCTCCTCTTACCATAACTTTTACTCTATCCGTGGTGCTGAAGTCAGCTTTGGCTGTGGTGTCTTGGCCAGTGGTAAGGCCTTGGTTTTCAACAAAGATGGGAGGCGTCAGCTAATTACATCTTTCCTTGACAGCTCACAATCCAGGTGAGTTAAAACAAGGTGGAATACATACAGAAACCCAATGGTGATGATTGAGTTCAGATTTATTTTCGATTTTTATCTTTTTGCTTATGTATATCCTATAGAGTTAATTTGCCCTAGTTTTTTAAATAAATTAGAAGGCTCACTGATAATTTTAAGATACTAATGACTGATTAGATTTTTAAAATATGAAATGTTAGCATCAAAACTGTTCTTAAGCCAAAGGCTAGTTAATTATTTATACAGTTTTATTTATTTGACAGCTTGCAGAGGCTGATTAGATTTACTCCACAGCTTCCCTTCCCCCAGTGCTTAATAAATAATGCAGCAAAAGAATGATTGACATTTTAAGTGTATTTTCACAAGTACATAATATACAAATATGTATAAACATACAGTTATATTTGTATAGATATATCTGTCTATAAAACATGTGCATTGACCTCATCTTCAACATATATTCATATATCTCATGGCGAAATTACTTATATTTTATGAAAGAGGATGAGTGGAAACCTATAGCTTTGAGATAGTTTATTTAAACTTGTTTAAAATTCTTTAAAACCAGAATAAATGCTATGATTCAAAATGTTTATGCACACTAACTATAGACAATTCATGTCTAGGTTTCTCCAATTCACATTGAGGCTGGGGAGCAAGTCTGTTCTGAGTACCTGCAGGGCCCCTGACCAGCCTGGTGAAGGTGTCTTATTGCATTATTCTTATGATAATGGGATAACTTGGAAACTCTTGGAACATTATTCATATCTCAACTATCATGAGCCCAGGTATGTTGGAAAACATTTGGCAAAATGGTGAGGGTGATATCTCCTTCCTGGGGAAATCATTATTCAAGTGGTATAAGAGTCCAGATACTTTTCCACTGAGAAATGGTAAGGACAAAGATTGATGCATCTTGCAATGAGAAACGAGCAAGCTGCATTTTTCTAATCCATTTGTCCTACTGACTTCTGGTAATTTGAAGAAATTTATTCTCATTTTCTAAAATGTGCATCTAATGGAAATTTTGATGCCTAGGAAAGATAAAAAGAGTTAACACTATTATCCTTTTTCAACAATAGTGCAAACTATTAGATATGATTTTAATATGGCACTAAATTATAAATGCTCTTGACGAGTATTGTTAGCAAAACATAATAAAATGTTGTAATAAATTATATAATAACTCAAAAATCTGATAACCAATATATTTTTTGAATTTGCATGTAATATAATTAAGTAATGTGCACAAGGAAATTTTTCTAGCATGTATTGAGTCCCTGACAAAGATGGAATTGAAGCTATATTTAAAACCCTTTTTTCAAGAGGCCACTTGTACTTTTCTTTGGTTTATTTCACAATCTATAGTCATAATTGTGAGATTTAACTTTTTCTTGAAACTGAGCCATCCTTCAGTGTTGGGAGAGTAGTAATCACCATTTATGGTACAATATTGGAAGTGTCCAAAGAATTCTCTCCTTTTCTAGAACACTTAGTGATGAGCTCACTGAACTTTCTTTAAAATATCAGTAGGAGAGAAGGGTGGGGAAGTTAAAATAGCATTTGAGGGGAGTAACACAGTGGCTTATGTTCACTGATAGATATAAAAAGCTCACTTCAGTTGCCTTCCTGGGTACATACATGATGATCATGGAAAGATGTGAAAAAAGCATGAGGGCTTTGGGCATCAAGATTTGTGTTAGCGCCATGGCAAAAAGACAGGGGCACTGATGATAGATTCTGCATATTTTAAAATTTTGCCTAGGGCTATCCCTATATTTAAGTATTTGCAAATAGATGGGAACTTTTATTTTCATTAGAAAATGAAGTAGCATGTAACAGATCGTATTTAGCAACTATTGTGAGTGATAAATATTATGTTATAAAATTTCAGAATGCATCAGATATGTTGAATCTTTCCCCCGTAAGGGTGAATATAAGGCCAAACCCAACTTTCTCACTCGGGAGAGACATATGAATCCTAAAGAAACATTTCACAGACACTCATAAGAAGCATTAAAGAAAATTAAGCAAAAATCAAGGTGATAATAATTATGATGAAAGCATGCAAAAAAAAATCATTGTCCTAAGTTAAACTGGCCCAAAACACAATTTTCCTAGCAAAGATGGACAGCTTCAAAATTCAGTAATCAATCTGTAGCATGAAACTTAATTAATCTTTGTTGATAAGAAAAATAATTACACATTTAATGTGCTATTGCAAAGGTACGTTTAATCTTGCCTGGTATTTGACAGCAACATTTTTCTTCTAAGCAGAATCAAGGTGGCTTTTCAGCATTAGGTATGTGCACAGCCTGAAAGATTAAGATCAGAGTGCAGATTTTTTTAAAAGAACATGGTAGTGGTACCAAAAATACTTTCATTTTATATATAGTACCTCTTTCCAAGAGACTCTTTCTTCCCCTCTCTCATAAATATTAATAAAAGGTAACATTGAAGAAGTAGAATTTGATATATTCTAGACACTAAATTATGTTTTATGTGATAAATAATACAAATGGTGTAAATTCTCCATAGGACAGTCAGTTATATCTTGATGCTTTTAGCCATTTGCTGCGTTTTCTTCAGTGTAAATTGCTGCCTGTAATTGCTGTGAATTCCATATTGTTCCTTTCTGCCTTGGTTTTTCGAAAATGAAGTGTGATCCATAAACTAGATATGCTAGTTGGCTATCTACTATTATTCCTAGTTGATTTCTAATAATCTGCTTACCTATGATTCACTCAATAAATGAAAGAACTCTGCTGCTTATTTACAAAAATTAAAGTCTGTAAACATATCCAAGTTAATCTTTTAATTTTGATTAGAATGTCTTATGAACTAATTGGCATTCTTTCTAATGTAAAACTTTATATTGCTGGTGAGACTAAAATTATTCTAAACGTTGCTTAATTACAGGGCTTTTTTTAATTCTAAAATTATTATAAAGTCTAATTACCTTTTTCTTTTGCCTTGATTATTATATTTGATTATAATGAGCTTAGTATTTATCAAAAAAAAAGGAAGGTTGAGAAAGACAGAAAGTTTACCTAAATCTCTGGGTTTTCAACTAGGAATATAATGATCAAATGGTTCCTTAGCTGATTCTAACCAGCCACGGTTATATGCACAGGGTGGTAAAAGCAGAGACTCCCACCCCACTCCAGAATGTAATATAGGGATAAAGAGCACAGATTCTAGAGCCATGCTCACTAGACCCATAGCCTGTAATTGTCACTTAAAAGCTGCTTAACCTAAGAGTTCCTGTTGTGGCGCAGCAGAAACAAATCTGACTAGGAACCATGAGGTTGCGGTTTCTGATCCCCGGCCTCACTCAGTGGGTTAAGGATCTGCCTTGCCGTGAGCTGTGGTGTAGTGTAGATCACAGACGCAGACTGGATCCATTGTTGCTGTGGTTGTGGTGTAGGCTGGCAGCTATAGCTTTAATTTGACCCCAAGTGTGGGAACCCCTATATGCCGTGGATGTGACCCTAAAAATATTTTTAAAAGCTGCATAACCTAAAAGAGGATATTTTACACCTTGCAACTCTGTATTCCAATCTCTATCAGGGTATTTGATAATATGTACTTCATCTAGGTAGCAAGAATTTAAGTCCTTTTTATTTTTTTCTTTTAGGGCCGCACCTGCGGCATATGGAGGTTCCCAGGCTAGGGGTCTGATCAGAGCTATAGCCGCCTGCCTATGCCACACAGCAATGACAGATCTGAGCCGCGTCTGCAACCTACACCACAGCTCACCGCAACGCCGGATCCTTAATCCACTGAGCAAGGCCAGGGATCAAACCCTGAACATCATGGTTTACAGTCAGATTTGTTTCCACTGCACCACAGCGGGAACTCCTGAGTCCTTTTTATGTACCAGGTACTAGGTGCTGAGATATAATAGTGAAAAACAGAAAAAGAATCCCTGATTCTGCCATAAGGATATTATTATCCCAGTTTCACAGATGAAGGTGCTGAGGCACACAGGAGTTAAATACCTTCCCTGTGGCTGCAGAATTTTCAATCATTATGTGCCAAAGTGGGGACTTTAACCCAAGAGTCTGATTACAGACTCACAACCTTGTGGTGAAAATACTGGTCACTTCAATTGCTATTATCACACTCATATGCACTTTTTTTTCGCTTTAAAGTTGCCCAAGAAATTCTACTTCTCAGTTTTCAATTTTAAAATTATATTTATTTTCATCAAGAGAAAAGTAACTGCTTTTAAAATTGATGGAAGAAAATTGTAATTTTCCAGTAACAGTGCTGATCGAGTTAAATTACTAAATTGATGCATGATGTTTTTATTCTTGAGCCACTTTGAATACAGCTTAATTATTTTTTCATTATATTCATTATATTCATTAAGTAACATAAATGTTATTTAATTATCTAATAAATATTTAGAAAAAGTGAACATTACTAGAATACTTAATTTAACTAAATTTTACTCTTTCATAAACTCACATTGGTAAAAAAATTCATCAAACTGTGGAAAGTAGTTGAAAACTAAGCATATTATAGTTATGTCTTTTTAGTTTAAGAAATGTTTTTTAATTTATATTTCTGTATTTGGGCATTGATTTTTCATTATTAAAAAGTACGTTTTTTCACATTGCAAAAGTCCTACCAGGTTTTTAATGTTTGCATAATTAATGGTGATAATCATGTTATTCCACCCCAAATTTTCATGTACAAATTATTTAAAGAGAAAATAGATATCATTTTAATAACTTTCAGAATGTAAAAATTACATTTTCAAGATATGATTTAATGTTTCTTTGCATAATAACTAAGGATGAACATAATACAAGTATGAAAATCAGTTTCTTATTAAATCCAGTCTTAGACATCGAAGTTTTTATGTGATTTATTTCTAAGTTTTCCAACTAGTCACCTGTCTTAGGAAGTTTTTCCTTTGCTCACTAGGAAAAAAGTCCGTCCCTTCAGTGTGCATTTACTGCAAACACCTCTCCTGGTGTTTAATTGTACATTGATGGAGATAAATGTCCCATTTGCCATTTGCTTCACATCTCACCTTATATATGGATGTGAGCAGCATGGTACTGTGATTTATGGAGCTTTCAAGCAGATGTCATTGCACTGGCAATTAATGTATGATTCCTGCTGCTGTGTACAGTGATTGCTCTTGGAAATTAGATATTATTCTTAATTTTCTTCCCCATTTGTCAGATACAGGTTTGTTGTCATAGCCACCATGACACAGCAAGTGACCTCGCACACAACACTAAACTCATGGGAATGAGAAAGTGCCACAATTCCAAACAGCCCAATGCTATAACATGTGTAACAAGCTGCCCAAGATCCTTTACCAGACTTAGGCAAATCCTGCCATGTTGACAACTATGTTTTATTAAGTTTGTTTTTCTGAGAGCGGCTGAATGAAAGGAATGTCACATTTTTTACTATGTTGAGTAGGCCTGGTGGAGTCAGACAGGAAACTGGAAATCTCAAGAATGTTTGTCATAGTGGGAAAATTATTTTTTTAAATAGTATGCTGCAGGGGAAAAAAAATCCTGCTATAAATGTTTGTGTTTTAAGATAAAGTAATCTGAATTGTGACTTCAATTTTCTTCTTTAGAATAATCTCTGTAGAATTGCCGGATGATGCAAGACAGTTTGGAATTCAGTTCAGATGGTGGCAGCCATACCATTCTTCCCAAGGAGAGGACGTGTGGGCTATTGATGAGATTATCATGACATCGGTACTTTTCAACAGCATTAGTCTTGACTTTACCAATCTTGTGGAGGTCACTCAGTCTCTGGGATTCTACCTTGGAAACGTTCAGCCGTACTGTGGCCATGACTGGACCCTTTGGTAAGGATTTCATCTTTTTTTCTTGCTAGAATTTGCATTGAAACACAAGAATGATCTTCCAGTCCATTCAGTACTTAGTCATTTGTTGACAAATATTTACAAATTCGAACCATTTGTAAAGCTATTATTGGTAGCTGCAAACTATTACATTTAGAATAGGTAAGCAGTGAGGTCCTACTGTACAGCACAGGGAACTGAATCCAGTCTCTTCAGATGGAACATGATAGAAAATAGTATGAGAAAAAGAATGTGCATAGATGTATGACTGGGCAACTATGCTGTACAGCAGAAATTGACACAACACCATAACTCAACTCTACTCTAGTAAAAATAAAATAAAATAAAAAAGCTATTATTATGTCTATCAGTAAGTTATCTTGGGAAGGAAGACCAAAAACAAAATACTGGTAGATTTAAATAAATGTACACTTTTGCCATATTTATTAATCTCAAATTTTTACTTTCTCACAATTACATATAAAAATCCTCTTCAAAAAGTATTAATAACTGAAGTGGCTAACATATTCTCCCTTCTTGGAGGCCCATCATGGTAATGGTGAAAGTTGAAATCACTCAAATGACTATTTTAATAAAATTTCTCAGGAGGTATTTTATTTTCATGCTGTCTTACATAAAGCCCAAGACATTTGTCCATCCCTGATTTATTAACTAAGATCTCCTTTTCAATTCATTTCATAAAACAGTATTAGACCAGTGACTTGTATAGTTAATGTCAGTGAGGTTTTAAGATTACAAGATCTCCTTAGTCAAGATACCTTTCATTCTTAGCTTTTTTTTCTCCCTATGGTCATACGCAAACTTAATTATATGGTAAACAGTAAATAAAAAATTTAAAACTATGATCAGTACTTCAAGAACATCAGTGAAGATGACACAATGGTGACTAACTAGAGTAGGGCAACTTTAGATTGGAGAAGGAGGCTATGTTCAGGTAGTTCAGATAGTGAGTGCAGTGCATTCCACGAACTGGGAAGTAAGAACAGGAAGTTCCAGGCACGGGAAAATCTGAATGAAGAACATTCAACTACAGAAAACTTTTAGTGCAAAGACTCCCAAATCGAGACTGATTATAGCATATTCAAAAATCAGGAAGGAAGCCAGTGGTGCTGGAGACCAAGTAATAAGGGAACAAATGTCAGAAATGGAAGCCAAGAGATGTGCAGACGCTAGATCATATTTAGGGCTTTCTAGGACCAGAGATCCTAGATTAAAACTCAGGTCTGTAAGTTCCAAACTGACAGCCTTCACCACTGTGCATACTGCCCCTCTCTGGGTTCCTTTAGGACTTTAAACATGATTGAGGAATAATTCTCTAAGAGTCTTTTACTTTCCATTGAGTCATGGTCAGACCAATTTAATTTCTCCAGATGAATCTCAGCAAAAGCTATTCACTGCAATTGTCTCCAGAGAGCATATCATAAATGACCCATCAGTGACCTTATCATAATTAGAGGTAAATTTTACACACCATTGCACAGAAAATTACCTTTGATGGGAATTGTGCATGGACAGTCACATCTCACACACAGCAGGCTAAAATTCTAGCATCAAAATGACAGCTAATGGAATGGAAGTACAGCTGATCACTTTTGCTGCAAGCACTTTCCAAGTGATAGAGTGAAATTTCTCTAACAAAGTATGAAAGGTTATATTGTGTGTTTTCTAGTTGATAGCCTCAAATACATGTTCTTTCTTAGTCCTGGAGTCTTCAAAGAAACTAAAGGGGTGAAAAAAAATAGGCTACAAAGATGTAAAGCAAAATGAGATTTCCTAGAATTTTATGATTCTCAAATTTTAAATTGACCCGAGTTAACAATAATCCAGATTGTTCATATACCATAAACTGTATGCCCCAAGTTTGTGTTGCAGTTTTTCTTTCAAGCACTTTGAATGCAACAAAGAATCATATCATGAATGCAAGTCCTGTATCGTGTTTATTTTTTCATAAATAGTTAACATCTGCTCAAATAAACTCCAAAGTTGCTGAGCATTTTAATTTAACACTTGGGTTGAATGCATGATAACAGCAGTTTAATTTTGTGCTTTGATCAAAACCCTAAGAACAATATCCTTTCACACAAATCTGATGAATATTCTGAACCCACTACTGCTTTAATTGGTGGAGATACATTTACTTTGTGAAAGTACAATCACAATAATTATAGAAAACCATAAGAAAACATAAATAATTGTACAATCCCCATGGGCACCTTGAGCAACACCCTGGGAGTTTTATTAACAACCACATGTGAGCAATCAGATTTGACTTTCTGATCTTCTCTGAAATGAAAAGGAGTTGTCTTGATTATGAAACAACAGAGAATATACTCCGGTGGTGATGATGAGACTAGAGAAACACATTAACCACTTTCATAAGGACATGAAAAATGCTCTGGGCTCATTAAAATGGATCAACATGGAAGATCTCAAACTGTTCCCATTTTCTTAGCCAATGAATCAGAATAAAGCCCCTTTTAATGATACCATTTTCTCTCTGCTGCTGTTGAGGAATATATTGTCCAAGTTCAATGTGAACTCACTTTAGCAATGTTTTTCAGAAACACTTATTACAATATTGAAATTCAAATGATGATATTGACCAACTACTTATCGTAGCTTCTTAGTTTCTAAAACAAGTTGTTATATATTATGATATAAAACCCTTGGAGCATATTATCTTATTCAGTCAAAATTCTCTAAACATGTTCAAATATGTGGCCTCTGCCCTTCAGTGACCTTGTTTCTCTCAAGGGAAATTTTGAAATGTATACATGTTCTCTACAAATGGCTGGTGTTAAATTAATTATTGTTGGCTTTTCCCAGCTGTGAGTTCATTTGGTTCTCATTTTCTAACTCATGACGTTCTGTGAGCTTGGATTGTTGTTACTAAGAGCGTTCTCCAGGGAAAACTTGGACAATTGCTTTTTCATTAAAAGAACTACAGTCAATATGCTATAAATCACTTTACAGTGTCATCTTAGAGTACGTTTTTCCATGGGGAAATGAATTGCTTTTAATTATTTGTCGTACTTTCCTTTCTTCCATACATAGTATCTGAAATCAGAGCCTCTGTCAGCTTTATGTTCTAAAAACAGTCTTTAAAACCTCTTTCATATATTTTAAGATCACTAAGGGATTATTTTTATTGAAATTTAATAAAGATTATTTGACTAATACTATTAGTGATAATACCAAAGGTTTACATTCCTCTGTCTTATCTAGTGGACTAGCTAAGTATACAGGTGAGAAAGACATTGCTGTCATATTACATAGGGTTTTGGTTTAAAAATGTGTAAAACTGTGAGGGAATGGTCATTATAGCATATTAGAATTGGCAGTTGATTTTAGTAGGAGAGATAAAGAGTTTTTCAGACATGCAAAGGCTAAAGGAATTCAGCACAACTAGATGGGCATTACAAGAAATGTGTTAAAGGGTGGTCTTCAAACTGAAACAAAAGGGCTCAAATTAGTAACAGGAAAACATGTGAAAGTATAAATCTCATTGGTAAAGGTAAAGAGATAGTTAAATTCAGAATACTCCAGTGTTGCAATAATGGTGGCTAGATCACATAAATCTAGTGTGATGGTTAAAAGACAAAAGTAATACAAATAACTGTAGCTATGGTAATATGTTAACAGATAGGCAAGATTCAAAACATGAAATATGGTGGGGGATAAAAATGTAGAGCTTTACTATGCATTTGATCTAGGTCATTATCAGCCTAAAATAGACTGTTATAAGATGATTTCTATAAACCTCATGGTAACCACAAGCCAAAGCCCAGAGTAGATAATACAAAATGTAAAGAGAAAGGTATCTAAGCATACCACTGCAGAAAATCATCAGATCACAAAGGAAAAGAGCACAAGAAGAAAGAAACAATGGAATTATAAAATAGCCAGAAAATAGTTGACAAAATGGAAATAGTAAGTCCATACTTAGCAAAAATTACTTTAAATATAAATGGACTGAATTTCCCAATCAAAAGTCATAGAGTGGCTGAATGGACTGAAAAAAAAAAGAAAGAAAAAGAAAAAAAGCAACACAAGACCCAACTATATGCTGCCTACAAGAGTCTTAGTTCGGAGATTTAAGACCACACATAAACTTTAAGTAAAGGGGTGGGGGTGGGGGGGAGATATTCCATACAAACAGAAAAGCCTAAAGGAATCAGGAGTAACTATACTTATATCAGAAAAAAAAAAATAGACTTAAGGACAAAGTCTCTAATAAGAGGTAAAGAATGGCATTACATAATGATAAAGGAGTCCATCCAACAAGACATCCAACAAGAGATATAACATTTGTAAATACTTATGCACCTAACATAGGAGCACCTAAATATTCAGAGCAAATATTAACAGACCTGAAGGAAGAAATCAACAGCAATACAATAATAGGAAGGTACTAAATACCCCATTTTCAACAGTGGATCCGAAAAGAATATCAATAAGAAAACATTGAACTTAGAAGACAAGTTAGACCAGATGGACTTAACAGACATTCTAAAACATTACATCCAAAAGCAGAAGAATACATATATTTTTCAAGTTCACATGGAACTTTCTCTAGGACATATTATACATTAGGCCACAAAAACAGTCAACAAATTTAAGAAGACTGAAATCATATCAAGCAACCTTTCCAGCCACAGTGGTATGAAGCTAGAAATCAATTACAAGAAGAAAATGAGAAAATCCACCAACATGTGGAGATAAAACAGTGTACTACTGAACAACTAATGGGTTGAGAAATTGAAAAATATCTTCAGGCAAATGAAAAAAAATACAACATTCCAAAACATATGAGATGGAACCAAAGCAGTTTTAAGAGAGAAATTCAGGAGTTTCCTGATGGCTCAGTGGGTTAAGGATCTGGTGATTTCACTGCTGTGGCTTGGGTCACTGCTGTGGTGCAGGTTGATCCCTGGCCCAGGAACTTCCACGTGCTGAGGGTGCAGAAAAAAAAGAAGTTTGTAATAATAAATGCCTACACTAAGAAATAAGAAAGATCTCAAATAAACCTAGCTTTACACTTTAAGGAACTAGACGAAGAAAGACAAAATAATTCCAGAGTTAGTAGAAGGAAGGAAATAACAAAGATCAGGGTGGAAATAAAAGAAATAGAAACTGAAAAGATAACAGAAAAGTCAGTGAACCCGAGCTCATTTTTTGGAAAAAAAAAGTGAAATAGACAAACTTTTAGCTAGACTTAAGAAAAAAAGAGAGAGAAGATAAAATCAGAAATATAAAAGGAGACATTACAACTGATACACAGAAATACAAAAGATCATAAGAACAGTTATATGTCAACAAATTGGGCAACCTAGAAGAAACGGATAAATTCTTAGAAACATACTATCTACCAAGACTATATCATGAAGAAACAAAATCTGAATAGACCAATTACTAGTAAGAGCTTGAATTAGTAATAAAAAACCTCCTAGAAAACAAAAGCCTAGGAGCAGAGGCCTTCACTGGTGAATTCTACTAGACA
The DNA here is from genome assembly GCA_004024745.2 of Catagonus wagneri. Lineage (NCBI taxonomy): Eukaryota > Metazoa > Chordata > Mammalia > Artiodactyla > Tayassuidae > Catagonus > Catagonus wagneri. The sequence goes on along the minus strand of PVHT020000151.1, from coordinate 1,468,280 downwards.
TTCTAAGAATTAATACCAATTTTTCTCAAACCCTTCAAAAAAGTAAACGAAAGAATACTTCCAAATTCGTTTTACAAGGCCAGCATTAGTCTGACACCAAAACTTGACAAAGATGTAATAAGAAAAGAAAATTACAGGCCAAGATTCCTGATGAACATAGATGCAAAGATCCTCAGCAAAATACTAGCAAATCTAATTCAACAACACATTAAAAGAGTATACATCCTGATCAAGTGAGATTTATTCCTCGGATACAAGGACGGTTCCACATGTGCAGATCAATCAAGTGATACACCACATTAAAAAATGAAGGATAAAAATTATATGATCATCTCAATAGATGCAGAACAAGCATTTGACAAAATTCAACATGCATTTGTGGTTAAAAAAAACTCTTAATAAAGTAGGTATAAGAGGAACATACTTCAACATAATTAAGGCCATATATTACAAGCCCACAGCTGATACTTGGTGATGAAACGCTGACTGCATTTCCTCTAAGATCAGAAAGAAGGCAAGGATACCCACTCTTACTGCTTCTATTCAACATAGTCCTAAAAGTCCTAGCCAGAGCAATTAGGCAAGAAAAGGAGTAAAAGTCTCCAATTAAAAAAAGAAGTAAAAGAGTCTCTGTTTGCAGTTGATGTGGTATTATATGATTACATATAGAAAAACTAAAGACTCAACCAAAACTGTTAGAACTAATAAATGAATTTAGCAAAGTTGCTGGATACAAAATCCTTACACAAAAAAATGAGTTGCATTTCTGTAAGCAAACGGTGAACTACCAGAAAGAAAAATTAAGAAAGCAATTACATTTACAACTGCATCAGAAAGAATAAAATACCTAAGAATAAATTTAACCTAGGAAGTTAAAGATCTGCACACTAAAAACTGTAAGACATTAATGAAAGAAATTGAAGACACAGATAAATGGTAGTACAGATTGGATTGGAATGATTGTTATCATTATAATGTCCATAGTACCCAAAGCAATCTACAGATACAATGCAATCCCTATCAAAATTCTAACAGCATTTTTCACAAAAGTAGAACAAACAATCCTAATTTTTGTATGTAACCACAAAAGACTCCAAATAGGCAAAGTAATCTTGAGAAAGAACCAAGTGGGAGGCATCACAGTCTCTGATTTCAAACTATACTACAAAGCTATAGTAATCAGAACATACAACCAGACAAGTAGATCAATAAAGAACAGAAAAGAGAACCCAGAAATAAACTGAAGTATATATGTTCAATTAATTTTTGACAGAAGAGCCAAGAATATTTAATGGAGAAAGGACAGTCTCTTCAATAAGTGGTACTTGGAAAACTGGACAGCTACACACTATAGAAAGAAAAACACTGGACCACTATCTTACACCATACATGAAAATTAATTCAAAATGGATCAGAGACTTGAACATCATATCTGAAACCATAAAACTCCTAGAAAGAAACAGTAAATTCTTGGACATCAGTCTTGGCAATGATGTTTTGGATTTGACACTAAAAGCAAAGGCTACAAAAGCAAAATAATCAACAGATGGGACTGTATTAAACCAAAAAGCTTATGTACAGCAAAGAAAACTGTCCACAAAATGGAAATGCAACCTATGGAATGGGAGGAAATATTTATAAATTGTATATCTGGTAAGGAGTTAATATCTAAAATATGTAAAGAACGTATACAACTCAATAGCCAAAAGACCGCAGACAATCTGATTAAAAAAATGGGTAGAGAATCTAAATAGACATTTTACTAAAGAAGACATACAGATGACCAACAGGTACATGAAAAGGTGCTCAACATCACTAATTATCAGGGAAATGCAAGTCCAAACCACAGTGAGATATCACTTCACACACATTAGAGTAACATATCAAAAAGACAAGAAATAAAGGTATTGGTGAGGATGTGGAGAAAGGGGATCCCTTGTGCACTGTTGGAGGGAATGTAAATTGGTGCAGCCACTATGAAAAACCTATGTGGAGGTTCCTCAAAAAATTATTTTCAACAATTGTGAAAAAAATGTATTTTCAGTGCCAAGTATATCAGCGCCCCTATAAAATTGGTAATATAATTGAATACATCCCCAAATAGATTTATAAATGACTTTCTAAAATAAGTTCTATTGGAGTTCCCATTTGGCTCAGTGATAATGAACCCGACTAGCAACCATGAGGATGAGGGTTTGATCCCTGGCTTCACTCAGTGGGTTAAGGGTCTGGTATTGCCATGAGCTGTGGTGTAGGTCACAGAAGTGGCTCAGGTCCTATGTTGCTGTACTGTGGCATAGGTTGGCAGCTGCAGCTCTGATTTGACTCTTAGACTGGGAACTTCCATATGTCACAGGTGCAGCCCTATAGAAAGCAAAAAATTAAAATTAAATAAAATAAATACTATTTATTAGGCTTTTTCAACATGAAGATTTCGTTACATGCATTTTTTCACTTGTTGATGGACTAGTTTATACATTCAACTGTTTATTGACTGTTTATAGGCACTGTTTGTGCTGTAGGTATAGCACTTGGTACTGGAGTTGAACATAGAAAAGCTTTTATTTGCAGAGCTTACATTTTGGAGGAGAAAAACAAAAGTGAACAAGTAAACAAATTTGTAATAATGTTTCAGATAGTAGTAACTGCTGTGAGGATAAAGGAATGGGATGTTGGATAGCAGAAGCAGAAGTGAGACTATTTTAGGTAAGATGTTTAGGTAAGATGTTTAGGGAATTTAGAGACCAGAAAAATAAGGGAAAAAGTGGGAGTTCCCGTTGTGACTCAGCAGGTTAAGAACCCGACTAGTAGCCATGAGGATGTGGGTTCAATCCCTGGCCTCGCTCAGTGGGTTAAGAATCTGGCGTTGCTTGAGTTGTGGTGTAGGTCACAGATGCAGCTCAGATCTGGTGTTGCTATGGCTGTTAGTAGGCCTACAGCTGCAGCTCCAATTTGACCACTAGCCCAGGAACTTCCATATGCCACGGGTTTGGCCCTAAAAAGGAAAAGGAAGAAGGGAGGGAGACAGAGAGGGAGGGGAGGAAGGAAGGAAGGAAGAAAAGAGATGTGAAAAGTGTGAAAGGAAACATTACAGATGGGAAGAACATCGAGATCAGCAAGACCAAAGGTCCTGAGTCAGGCAAAGAACTGGATTATGAAAGTCCTTAGAGAGCAACAGAGATTTTGGATATTATTCTAAGTGTTATGGGAATCCAGTAAATAATTTGAAGCAAGAGCGTAATTAATCATATTTTTAATCTGATTGTAGTTGTGGTATAAGCATAGATAGATGGTGGGGGTAATAGGAGAAGCAGTAGAAGGAGCTCAGCTCAAAGACCAATAGCATCATCCACATGTCTTATAATGGTGTTAGCAATAGGCTGATGGCAGGAGAGGAATGGACCACTTGAAAATATATGTTGGAGAACAAAGACTTAGTACCTGCCGAAGGAGAGATTAAAAAGGCCGTGTTCCCAGATTCATGTCCAGTTGGTGTCCAGAGAGTTAACTTTTGAGTCATTTATTTCTCCAAAGTTAGCTTTCCTAAAAATCTCCCTTTTCTCTAAGTGGCTAAGTGAGATTTCAGAAGCAAGAGAATATACCACTGAACAAATTTAACAAGAGAAATCTGCATTTCATGGTCTAGATGCAAGTTATGTCTGGTTTGTTGAAACAAATTCAATAGGCTGAGATAGTTACTTTCTATGGACAGTGGTTCATAAAGCTCCTTGGTGGGCCCTGGGTATCCTGACCTGGTTGGCCTTTCCAGCTTTTCATTCAGTCCACGCCAACCACACTGTTCTTCCTTCTCTGATCCAACAAGCCAAACTCTTTCCTCTCCCAGCACCTTTGCGTTGCCTCTGCCTCTTCCTGGGAAGTTCTTTTGTTAGTCACAATGCCAGGCCTCCAAGGTTTCCAAGGCAGTGGAAAAAGATCCGAGGGCTGGGAAAATGAATATTGTCTCAAAAACGTGATAAGAAAATTAGAAAATTAGAAAAATTAAATTAATAAAATTTAATTAAAGACCTACAAAACACAACATGTGTTTACTCCATTAATTGCTAAATTTAAATATTCATGAGATTTCATGCTGTTGGAAAGAATTTTTTGGTCAGATTCCTAAGTATGCTGAGAAATCACAGCCAAATGTATATTCCATGCATAAGTCACCAAATAAAATTTAAAGGCAAAATAATAAATCCATTTGAGGGTTTTTGCAACAAAAAATGTGGGAACTGGGTGCATTTAATATGTTTGCTATGTGGTTTGATGGAGTTTCCAGAATTCAAAGTATCAAAGTCTTATAAAAGTCTTAGAATGGCATACTTATGTACTCACTAAATTGGTATGCACTGTATGGCTACACATGGTTGGAAAGCTAAAGAGAGAATTTCAAAGCTTCCACATATATTTTTCTCCCTTGTCTCACCTCTTCTATCCATGCTAAGCATTTTCAGTCAGGGCTCTCAGGCTTGATGATGTTGGCCGGTGTGTTCTTCCTAAAAGGAAGTGAGATGCAAGAGGAAGTAGAAAGGAGCTGACAGAGACCATGAGCGTTGTGTGGAAAAGGCGAGTCTTAACTCTAAGTAATGTGTGGAAAAGGCGAGTCTTAACTCTAAGTAATGTAAAAGTGGACTGGGCAAGTTCACCTCAACCAAAACAGATTCTGGAGATAAATGGATGCTAAGTAATAAGAGGAGTAAGGAAGTTCTGGAAAGCCAAAAATCCAAGATGAGCTGAAGTTATTAACAGACATGGAAGAGGCTGGCAATAGCCAAAGCTTCTCTGATTCCTCTCTGTACCTTAAGAGGCAGGAAGTACTGCTGGAGAAAAAGGCCCCTGACGGTTGCACTCTCACACACCTTCAGGTTCCCAGTGAGAGATGGGCAGGCACCACAAGAGCTGAGAGAGGCTGTTCTCCTCTAGTCCTGGTCTTCCCACTCTCTGACCGCCTTTCCCCTTTCTGGCCCTGGGACTGCCCCCTGCTCTTTCTCCGTCTCCCTTTGGGGCTGAAGCCCAGTCTGTGCTTCGTGCTGACTCCTCCTCTGACGTTGACCTGTCAGGCATTCCCCATTTTCTGCCACAGTTTATTCTAGCTGCTTACCATTTACTAAAAATGTTATGAGGTGGGCAAAATGAAGATTCAGCTGAGATGTGACAGAAATCTTTGAAACCATTATTTTACCAACAAATTTCTATGAACTTTAAGAATTTCTGTAAACTTTAAAGCTAGATTTTTTTTTTTAAGTTATTGGAATTAGCTGCTGGCATCTAGAAGTTGGGAGAATTGGGCTGGTCCCATAGGAGACAAAGGTGAGGGAATGGGCTGCAGATGGACCTCTGGAACCCTAACAAAGAGTCTCTCTGTAGCTCGCAATAGAGTCACTGGTCCGCCGCCCATCTCGCAGCAGTACCCCTGTAGGTGCAGGTAACCAGGTTAGAAAGAGCCGACAGTGCTTGTTGTGGTCATTGCCACTACGTGCAAACAGCCTGAACCTCTAACCCAGGTGACACATTCTCCCCTAGTTCTGTCTCTCACACATAAAATTATCTGATCCTTGACAGAAAACTGCTACTAAACACCCAATTTTTTGCTGAATTTTGTTTGTCAAGAGGCTGAATAAACAGCAGCCAAGCAGTTTGATTTAAGCGTTATGTAGCTGGAAGTGAAAAGCTAGTCCTGGCTAAAAGAACCATGTGTAAATTTCCAAACAGAGAAAATGGAAATGAGAATGAAAGATGCTGAAGAATATAAACTATGTACTTTGAATAGGAATAGTGAAGATAAGCAAAGGCAAAGCAGGTTCCAAAAGCAAAAGTATAAAAGGACCTGAAATATATACTGAAAAGCTCATGTATTCCAAAATATCTTCTATGGCCAATTCAGTCTAACAAGATAAATAAGGAAATTCAATCTAAGAAGAAAATAACAAGATAATTTCTAAGGTTTAGCCACTTAGAAATCCATAAAGGTTTTAAAAACATAAATACATGACGAAATGCATGATGTGTAAAAATTTCAAATTTGTTTGTAGCTGTAGACTGAATGAAGTAAGTGAAAAGGTTGTCATAAAATAAATTTGTATCTGGAAATTTACATAGAGAATTCCTCCAAATGAGAATCTGTTTGAGACAATATAGTCAGGAAAACAAGGGGAAAATTAATAAATCAGCCTCTCATGAATACAATATATTAAGCCCACGTGTTTTACATAACTCTCCAAAATCCTCATTGAAGTGATAGAAGAAACGTAGCAAAGAAAATGCTCTCCTGTTCTTGGAAGCTGAAATTTGAATGAGCTTCTGGAGTAAGTGGTATTGGAGGAAAACGTGTGGATGAGAGCGTAGTGAACAAAGGTGAATAGCCCCTCACCCCTGACCCCACCACACTCTCCTGGGCTGAAGCTGGGGCTTGAGATGAGAAATAGAGGTGGGGTCATGGGGGATAGACATCCACAGGAAGATGAAAAGTCAGCCCCCCCACACACGTACATAATGGTGAACATAATGCAAAATCTGTGGAATCACAAAGGGAGGATTACAACAACCATAATTCCAAGTGTGACTTTAATATTTTGTTTGGGTCCTTCACAGACCAAGCAAACAAAAAATAAGTGAGGACCTAGACAAATGTATGGGAGGTAACTCATAAGGATGATTTAATAGATAAACAAAACAGCTGTACCTTTCAAATAAAACATGCATACCCTTTCAAATGGCCATTGGACATTTGCAAAAAATGATAATGAACTAGGGCCTGAGGCTATCTTAATAGAAACTGGTAAAGCATGACACCAAAAGTAAGACCCATTAAGGTTACATCTTCCAGCCCTTGAAATAGTAAACTTGTATTTAGGGGTATGGGGGTGACCTTTCTGAAAGCAAAACATGACAGGAAATGGAGAGCATAGGGCTATTTATGACAACATATATAACAGACTACATATCCCAGGTGTGTGAAGAACTTGTACAAATGAATGAGGAAAATATAAATCTGAATTTTTAAACGGGTAAAGTGCATGAAAAGGCTACTAACATCCCAAAAAGCTACAAATAGCCAATGAATACTTAACATGAATAACACGTAACTTTTCTAGTAATCAAAGAAAAGTAGATTAAAAGACTATGCATAGAGTAACTATGCATAACTAAAATGAAAAATGTAACTAAAATGAAAAATGTCACTAAAGTGAAAAATGTCAGCATTCAGTATTGATGTGTAGTAAGAATTGGCAGTTGTGTTAATGTTTTTAAGTGTAACTTGGTATAACCTTTTTGGCAGGCAACTTAGCAGTAAGGGCTAACTTTTAAATTTTGCTTTGACCAAGCAATTCTGCTTTTAGGAATTTATCTTAGGAAAATAATTGGACAAGTACACACAGATATACAAGATTGCGTATGACAGAAGCATTGTTATAACAGTGAAAAACCTCCTGCAAAGATTTCCGTAATTGGAGACTGGCTTTAAGACATCAGTCGGTGTCTTACTATATTTACTATATTTATAGTTTTACTATACTTACTATATTTTTTCACTGTGGAAAGATAGCAATGAAATAGATGTAGAAAGAAAAAATGAGCAGGACTATTACGATTCTGATTCTTTTTAAAGAAAAGTGAATGTGTATGTGTGTATATTTGTGTGTGTAAATGTAAGAAAGTCTGGAAGTATGCACACCAGAATGTTAGCAGTTTCATCTCTGCATAGTAGAATTGTGAATTTTTAGTTTTTAAAAACTGCTTATCTAGTGTCAGGCTTTTTCTAATAAACGTAAAATTTATATAATCACTGAAATAATACAGTTGTTTCTCTTTTGAGAAATGTTATAAAAACAACAAATGAGTTGAAATGCCACTTTTAAATCCACAATATCACGTTTTTCTGTAAGTTCTAGTAAACGTTTCTTTGATGACTGCAAGAATAAAACCTCCCCCAAAAAGATGATATTAGAGAGACTTAAATTCATTCACATGTCCTTCTTCAGATGACTAACTTCTGAGTAGTATCAGATCAAGACCAGCTCTTTGTTGGTCTTTTTCTCTGAAAATGAATTCTGCAGAGCTGGTCTTTTCCATGGAGTTCTTGAAAATGATAGAATAATGCTTAGGTTTCTAAGAAATGTAAATATTAGTGCAGTGACTTCTCTTGTGGCCCATTAATAGTGACAGTTCCACTACGGTTTCCTACTTACCAAACTATTCTGAAACAGATGGCCCCTTGGTCAAAAATGGCTCAGTCCCTAGGTGACTTGGCTGCTTTACATGAATTTGCTTTTAAGGAACTTTGTGGCCTGAGTATTCCCCTACTTCCTTGAATGGTATGTATCTGCCATTTATGTGCAAGAGCCTTTCTTCTGGAGATGGGAACAAGGCTCTGGGGAAATGCAAAAAGAGCAATTCTCTAAGTGAGGATAACCTCAAAACCTTATCTGTGTTCATTACAGCATTTAAGTAACTGTGGTTTTGGAAAACGTGCTTCTCTCCAATCGAGAGACCTCACTCATGAGCTCATTTTATTTAACATTCTTTGCACACCTTTGACAGGCATGACATAGTGGAAAGGACATCAAAGTAGACATCAGAAGGCCTAGATTCTAGCTTTTAATGACTGTGTGGCCCTGCGGGCCAGAAGTTCAACCTCTCAGTTTTCCTTCTCTATAACGCAATGGTAAGGATCTATGATGTCTCCCAAATGGTCTTAACTCAAAGGTCAAATGAAATAATCCAGCTGTTGGAAAACCAAGATATCCTGCACCGATACCCAGTGCTTCCTGAGGTGCACCAGGCTCTGAATGGTTTTGGGGGTGCAGAGATGAACAAGATGTGGCCTCTCCCTGCAGAGAGGCTTTCCCCCTGGTCAGGAAAGCAGATCCTCAGGAGTACGTGAGATTGAAAAAGAAAGGGATGGGGGCAAAGGCCTCTACTATGGGCTAAAATACAGTGATGGAGATTTGAGTGACATTATGGTGTCATTCACTTAGCAGGGTCGTAACAGAGAGCCTACTAGCCTTCTTGATGGTGGAAATGAAAAGGCTCAGGGAGGTAGGCTTGTTCTAATGGAAAGAGTTATCCCCATTCTCTCATTAAATCTTATCATTAGATGCAGGGATTTTTTTAAATTGTTCCTTTACTTTTGAGGAACTCTTGAAGATCATCATGAATAAAGCTAAGCCTCCCATTCCCAATGCTTTTTGTCTCCAGAATTTCTCCCCAAAAGGCTGATGTAGACTATTTTTTTTTTCCTATTTCTATGATTGCAACAGAGAAGTTCGGCTTCATTTTGCCTCTATAAACATATCTTGACCTCGGCAAGCAGCAAAGAGGAGCAGTTTTATAAATTAAAGGGCCAGAGTCTGTGAAGTTCTTGATCCTTAAACTCCAGCTGTGTATGAACATCAGAGTAGTCAGGAGGAAAAAGCCAAACCTAATCTCACTGGCCTTCAGCTAGTCTTGAATAAAACATACAAGGAGGTAAACTTGTCCTAAGACTGGTCAAGATTTTAAGGCACAAGATATCTGTGCTTTTCTTGGGTTATTTTGCTTCAGATTAACATATCAGGAGAGGTATCATGAAGTATGGCAGATGTATCAGAAATGCATTCAGCTCTAGGTTACAACAACAACCAGTAAAGACTGACTGTGGCATGAACAAAAGTGAAGAGACTTATTTGTCATTGTAACAAGAAGTCCTAGGATTGACAGTCCAAGGTTGGTAAGCAGCTTAACAAGACCATCAGGGACCCATGCACTCTTCATCTTTCTACTCCACCATCTCAGAGAGTTTCAACTGCGTTTGTTTTCCTTATTGTTATAGGACAACTGCTGCCCTATTAGGAAGAGGCAAAAGGGCATGCCAGCCAAGTCCATACATCTCTTTTAAAAGCTTTTATATTAAAGTTGAGTGAGTCTATCCAACTAGCATCTTTCCCTTACGTCCCTTTGGTGAGAACTTATGATGGACATGGACACCCCAGACCAGTCACTAGAAGATGACTGGGGAGAGAGGGGCTATGGATGGCAGCTGCAACAGCCTGCCCAACAATATCTGCCCACAACTTTCAGCAGAACAGATATCTGTGCTAAATAAGAATTTTATGGTCCCTGTTTAACTGTCCTTATTTAGCCTCTTAACTTGTCCTTTTTAAAAATTTTTTTTCTCTTTTTTAAAAAAAATTATTATAGTTGATTTTCTTCTATCAGTTACTGCTGTACAGCAAAGTGACCAGTCATATATATATATATATATGTATGTATGTATATATATATGTACACACACACACATTCTTTTTCTCACAGTATCCTTCATCATGTTCCATCACAAGTGATTAGATATGGTTCCCTGTGCTCTACAGCAGGATCTCATTGTGTATCCACTCTAAATGCTATAGTTTGTATCTACTAACCCCAAACTCCCAGGCCACCCCACTCCATCCCCCACCCCCTTGGCAACCAGAAGTTTGTTCTCCAGGTCCATGAGTTTGTTTCTTTTCTGTAGATAGGTTCATTTGTGCCATATTTTAGATTCCGTATATAAGTGACATCATATGGTATTTGTCTCTCTCTTTCTAACTTACCTCAGTATGACAGTCTCTAGTTCCATCCATGGTGCTGCAAATGGCATTATTTTGTTCTAGTCTCCTCAGCAAATTGTGGTGGGAAAACTGGAGAGCTTAATGTAAAGCAATGAAGTTAGGACACACCCTCGTGTCATGCACAAAAATAAACTCAAAATGCCTTAAAGACTTAAACAGAAGCAATACAGCAGAAAACTAGAAGAGAATGTAGGCAAAACATTCTCTGACATTAACTGTACAAATGTTTTCTGAGGTCATTCTCCCAAAGCAATAGAAATAAAAACAAAAATAAATCAGTGGGACCTAATCAAACTTACAAGCTTTTGCACAGCAAAGGAAACCATTAAAAAAAAAGAAAGAGGAGTTCCCGTCGTGGCTCAGTGGTTAACGAATCTGACTAGGAACCGTGAGGTTGCAGGTTCGATCCCTAGCCTTGCTCAGTGGGTTAAGGATCCAGCGTTGCTGTGAGCTGTGGTGTAGGTTGCAGACGTGGCTCGGATCCCACGTTGCTGTGGCTGTGGTGAAGGCTGGCGGCTACAGCTCCTGTTAGACCCCTAGCCTGGGAACCTCCATATGCCGCGGGTGGCAAAAAGACAAATAAATAAATAAATAAATAAATAAATAAATAAAGATAAGGCAAAAAGACAAAAAAGAAAGAAAGAAAGAAAAAGAAAGAAAGAAAGAAAGAAAGAAAGAAAGAAAGAAAGAAAGAAAGAAAGAAAGAAAGAAAGAAAAGACAGCCTGTGGAATGGAAGAAAATAGTTTCAAAGAATGTAACCGACAAGGGCTTCATCTCCAAAACATACAGACAATTCATACAGTTCAACAGCAAAAAAAAAAAAAAAATCCAATTGAAAAAACGGGCAAAAAACTTGAGTAGACATTTCTCCAAAGACATACAGAGAGCCAACAGGCACATGAAAAAATGCTTAACATCACTCATTATTCGAGAAATGCAAATCAAAACTGCAATGAGGTACCGCCTCACACCAGTCAGAGTGGCCATCGTTAACACGTCAACAAATAACAAATGCTGGAGAGGGTGTGGACAAAAGGGAACCCTCCTACACTGTTAGTGGGAATGTAAATTGGTACAACCACTATGGAAAACAGTACAGTGGTACCTCAGAAAACTTAATGTAGAACTACCATATGACCCAGCAATCCCACTCCTGGGCATATATCCAGACAAAGCTTTCATTGAAAACGAGACATGAACCTCTATGTTCATAGCAGCACTATCCACAATAGCCAAGACATGGAAACAACCTAAATGTCCATCGACAGATGAATGGATTAAGATGTGATATATATACACAATGGAGTACTACTCAGCCTTAACTTGTCCTTTTATATACTTTTTGTCTTATTTGTTGGGGTCATTGAACCTTTAAAAGCTATTGCCATAAGGATACCTCACACACTTCTTGGGTGTGAATATTTCCTCTCTTCAATCAAGTTCATGGTTAATTTTTAACCATGAAAAAGTTAGGTGCGGGCACTATTTGCAAAATGGAGAACTTCTTTCTGTTTATTTGTAGCATTGCCAGGACACTAAAGCATCTCTGAAGGGAGGAATTTAAAAAGAGTTGATTGTGAAAATAATCTTAAATTGTTTCAGAAATGCCGGATGGAGAAATGTATGCATGACATGAGTGAGAAAATTTTAGTACCCCTGTAGCTTGCAGATCTTTCAGCCCATGTTGCTACCACACATTGTGTGATTTTTTTTTTTTTCCCGGATGCCTGGGGTATCTACCCTGCCTTTAAAGTAAACAGTTAAATGAAGCCTAGTCAACTGCTTCTGATTACCTTTCTCATAAAGAATAGTAGAAAGAGCATTAAACCCTTGAAACTAAAAGCAGCATTCATTTTTCACAGGGAGAAGCATTGGTGATTTTTTTTTTTTTTTGCCTGTTTAAAAGACTCTGGAATTTACGTAGATGAGTTTGGGCCAATGTAGTTTACTAGCATTCTTGTTCTATGTTGATTCCTTTTGTAACATTGCTGAAAAAAAAGAATTGCTTCCTGCAGCTTCATACTTTCTAGACTTCATCCTGTATGCCCTAACACACAGCGGCAGTCATGGTTTCGTATCTCTAACATCAGAGCATCATTGTATAGTAACTGAAAGTTAATGATTTTTAAATTAACTCCAATTATTCCTTTTTTTTTTTTTTTTTGCCTTTTGTCATTTTATGGCCGCACCCGCGGCATGTGGAGGTTCCCAGGCTAGGGGTCTAATCGGAGCTGTAGCCACTGGCCTGCGTCGCAGCCACAGCAACGCAGAATCTGAGCCGCGTCTGCAACCTACACCACAGCTCACGGCAACGCCGGATCGGTAACCCACTGAGCAAGGCCAGGGATCGAACCCGCAACCTCAGGTTCCTAGTCGGATTCGTTAACCACTGTGCCACGATGGGAACTCCGAAAATTATTCTTAATGGCAGTGTTTCTTCTCCATCTTAGAGTAATAGAAGGACAAAGAGATAGTGCTTGGTTAAGAGGTTTTATTTTTTTTTTTTTTATTTTTTTTTTTTTGCATTATAGCTGGTTTACAGATTTCTGTCAGGTTTTCCAACTGCACCATGTG
>PVHT020000151.1:1395555-1454113 GCA_004024745.2 Catagonus wagneri | reverse complement strand
ACAGATTCAATGCAATCCCTATCAAATTACCCATGACATTCTTCACAGAACTGGAACAAACAATCCAAAAATTTATATGGAATTACAAAAGACCCAGAATTGCCAAAGCAATCCTGAGGAACAAAAACCAAGCAGGAGGCATAACTCTCCCAGACTTCAGGCAATATTACAGGGCCACAGTAATCAAGACAGCATGGTTAAGAGGTTTTAGAGTCAGGCAAAACTGATTTCTCATCGAATCGCTGCCATTTACTGTCCCCGTCTACTCATTTGTCATTGTTCCTCCTTCACAGAATAACGGTAAGGATAGAACTAAGGAATATAATGTGGGTGTTGTGCTTAGCACAGTCTTAGGATATAGGCCTAACTCAGCAACTGGTGGGCATCTTTATCAATAACAACAAACAGGTAGTAGCTGGATTTATAAGCCCAGCAGTACTGAATATGACTTTCCCTTTCCTCTTATGAACCGTACACCAAAGCGGATATCGGGCACTTATGTTTTACTCTGTTATTTGTCGTCCAAATGCAAAAACAATTTAAAATTTAAACAGAAGCTAGTCATTGTCAAGAAAAAGTTTCGTACATTTTATAACCTGCAGCCCAAGCCCATGGCGATCTTCCATATGGACAATATTCCATCTTTAAATCATATCTTAATCTTTGCAAGAAGCAAGTCAGAGTAGTTATTTCTTATTTTGCTGATTCAGCAAAGGGGAATTAAGAGAAAATATTAAATGCCTTAAAAATTTCCAGCAGTATTGCATCAGCTCCTTTGTCTGAGCCACCTTATCGTTGAAGGGTGGTACTTGACTGCTTTAGAATTGCAATTCCAAGTGCTGTGGCAGACAAACCCCAGTGTGGTTGGCCCTGAGAATATTTACACTGACCCATGTTAACTACAGGGAAATGTGTCCATATTTTAATCTCCTCTGATAGGTTATATATTTCTTGAGCAGTTTTCTGTAAAAAAGTAATTGTGCCTGCCTTCAGTTTATAATCACATTACACAGTTGAGACCCAGTAAAACATGGGAATTTTACTGACTTGAGGTGTAACTATTAAAACTATATTAGGTACAGCAGAAGTGATACAACATTGTAAATCAACTATACTTTATTTTTTTAATTTTAAACATTATAAACTACATTATAATTTCAGTATTTAATGGCTAAGCATTAAAGACTATTTTGAAAATAAGAAAAATGAAGAGTTTTAAGTTTTCCAGTTTCAACCACCAAACACAGCCTCTGCAGACATTCTGCTGAATTTCCTTCATGCATCATTTTGTGGATTTTTAAAACTTATTTTGTCATATACATGTAAATTTGATTATATTACCTTCATAAATATTTGAAATATGGACAATCGGTCAAGTGGCTACACCATTTTCCCTACAGTTTGACATCTAAAATGGTTCCCAATTACTACCCTAAGTAAACCTGCAATATTCGTCATATTGTATAAAGTTGGTTTAAATTTAGGACTGTTTTCTTAGGATAGATTCCAAGAAGTCAGATTAATGAGTCAAAGGGTTTATACTCACAAACAATATATGAGTGAGTACCCATTTTGACAAGTCAAGGTATTAACTTTAAAAATATATTGCTTCTTTGATAGACAAATTGTTTCAAATTGCCTTTTTTTAAATATTAACTGAAATCTATTCTAGAACTTGGCAAGGCTTACAGAAGTAAAATGATACTATTTCTGGTGTGTAATAGGAAATGAAGAGCTTGATTTTTCCCTGCTATATTGCCATTTTTAGTTTTCTGATTTCCACCTCTGTCTTTCAGTTTTACAGGAGATTCTAAACTTGCCTCCAGTATGCGCTATGTGGAAACACAGTCAATGCAGATAGGAGCATCCTACATGATTCAGTTCAGTTTGGTGATGGGCTGTGGCCAGAAATACACTCCACACATGGATAACCAGGTGAAACTGGAGTACTCCACCAACCATGGCCTGACCTGGCACCTCGTCCAAGAAGTGAGTCTGTCTGCTCTGAAGCTTGTGATAGGTAGCTTTCACCTTTTTATATAGGAATCAAAGAATTACAATGCTAAAAGTTTAGGTTTGGTTGAAAAGGAACAATGTTATTTGTTACTTAGAA
Source organism: Catagonus wagneri (assembly GCA_004024745.2). Taxonomy (NCBI): domain Eukaryota; kingdom Metazoa; phylum Chordata; class Mammalia; order Artiodactyla; family Tayassuidae; genus Catagonus; species Catagonus wagneri. The sequence continues at coordinate 1,452,000 of PVHT020000151.1, read as the reverse complement.
TTGACATAATGTCAGCAATGGCTTGCCAGGATGCCACATTCTGCCCTTTCAGATACTTAAGGGCAATTGAAAATAAAAAAGAAATGAGAATAACTTCAAGACTAGATATACTAGGATGGCATTTTCAACATTTTTGTCTCTACCCCCACTTATCTATAAATGTCTCCTTCTTCTTTCCCTGTAGCATGTCTTCATCTATTCTTTGTTAAGTCTATTCAACTGTAGGGGATACCATATTAAGAACATGGTATCTCTTGCCTTAAAAAACAAAAAAGAAATAATCTAATTCCAGTTTCTGGAATAAAATTTACTTCTTTATATATACGTACTGGTGATCTGATATTGCAATAAATGCGTAAATATAGTGAATAGTAGGATAATTTCCCCAAATGCCAATATGAGGCTAAAAGGTCCTAATCTGTTTTCTGTTTTTCCGTGTGAGAATTGGAAAACATTTAATTCCTTTGTGGCATCTCATTTCAGTTATTTCCCAAATATTCTAGCTTCAGAGAAGGAAAAATTGTGGGTTGCACCCGTATTGCAAATGGTTACGATTATAACATTAGACTTCTCTAAGATCTTTTACATTTGTGTTGTGAGTCAGCCTTTTGCCCCTGGAGGAACTAGAACCTGAGTTTCATTTTGGTCTGATTCTCTCTTAGGAATGCCTTCCAAGTATGCCGAGTTGTCAGGAATTCACATCAGCAAGTATTTACCATGCCAGTGAGTTTACACAGTGGAGAAGAGTCATAGTCCTTCTTCCCCAGAAAACTTGGTGAGAGATAACTTCTGTAGATACGGCTATCACTTTAACTTTTACTATCTCTTTTAGCATGACAAAGACGAAGAGGAGTTAAGCATGAGATGGCAAGATACATTTTTTTTATTTTTTTATCTTCAAAAGATCTTTGTTTTTTTCATTTTGTTTAACTTTATTGGAGTATAGTTGACTTATGATATTGTGTTAGTTTCAGGTAGCAAAGTGAATCGATTATATATATATGTGTGTATGTGTATATATTTGATGTGTGTATATATTTGTGTGTATATATTTATGATATATGTGTGTGTGTGTGTGTACACACGCACACAGATATATCCGTTCTTTTTCAGATTCTTTTCCTGCATAGATTATTAGAATACTGAGTGGGTTCCTGATCTTTCTTTTATACTGAGTATATTCAAAAAATAGAACTAATGAAAACTTGATTTCCAAACTGCCCTAGCTTTTTCTCACCTCTCCTTTGGCTTCAACTTTTGTTTTTATGAGAAAACTTAATGAGCCAGTTCCTTTGGGTTTGACCTATAAAAGAGAATAATACAGAAATCTAAAAACTCTGTCAAGACAGTTTAGATTACAGGGCTGTTTTCTTGCTGCAAATCCCTACTTTTTTTTAAAAAAACTTAATAGACACTCTTTTTCTCTATGCACAATCTTTCAGTAACAGTGAAAATCATTCCCCAGGAAGCAGAAGCCTCAGTAACTAAGGAGAAAGTTAAACATTTGGTAATATGAAAGAGGAAAGCACATTTTTTCCAAAATATGACACTGTTGCATGTTAGACTGACCTCTCTGAGGCCTGTGTGAGGAACAGATTGTAGGATAAAGAATGAAGACAGGAAGACCAGATGGAGCATGATGGAGGATAATGTGAAAAAAAGAATGTATATATACGTGTGTGTGTGTGTGTGTATATATATATACACATATATATATATATATATCTGACTGGGTCACTTTGCTGTACAGCAGAAATTGACAGAACATTGTAAATCAACTACAATAGAAAAATAAAAATATTTTTAAAAGGCAGGGCGATCATTTAGGGGCAGGGGCCCCAGGCATTAGATGTTTAGGTGACTTGGAATGTAATTGTAACGGACATGGGAAGAGCCATCTTTTTCTGAAATATGATCAGATAGGGCTCGTTGATGGACCAGATGGGCACTGTGGTAGAACAGGCAGAATCAAAAGCAAGTTCTGAATTCTGGGCCTGGGAAAATTATCGGCTAGGAGTACCACTGACCAAAATGGGAGAGACTTAAGGAGTGGATTTAGGGCAGAGAATTCGGGGTCATAATGCTGCTTATGTTTTGTGATGTGAAGTTTATAATACTTAATCTATTTAAGAAGAAATATCAAGAAGCCAATTGGACTTAGGAATCTGAGGCTCAGAAAAGAGGTTTGGGCGGAAAAGTTAAATACCATGAGTACTGTTTAGACCCTGGGACAGGATGAGCTCACCCAAGGAAGAACCTGTGACTAGAAAGTAGAAGACCTGAGTTCTCAATATTTCTCTATCAATGATTAACTACATACTTTAACCATTCACAACTCTTCAAACCTGATTCCTTACATATGTGATGAAGAGGTTTAACTAAATGATCTTAAAAGTCCCTCATAGTTATGAAATTCTAAGATTTTGTGATCTGTGTAGCAGAAAAGACATAAAAGAGACAGAAATTATATTTTGCCATGGTATCTGCTTCCCAAGACCCCTTTTGTAAAGAAAATTACTAAATTACTTCTCAATAAAACAGTTGATTTCTTATATGAAATCAAGTATTTATTATGAGTTAGGCTCTACATGAAAACAAGTGGTTAGATAACAACCTAGAATAATAATTATTATACCTCCTTTAGTTGAAAATTGAGTTATTGCATTATAGAAGAATGACTCCTTGATTATTTTTAAGGATTGATCATTATGTCAGTTGGAACAAAATGCTTAAAATTTGATTTCCTCAGATTTTTTATATCCAACTGTGAGCCATTTCCTGGATACTCTGTTAATGCTTTGTATAACAAGTTACTTACTCTTTCTAACATCCTACTTTTTTACATCTACTGCTGGGAATATAATCAAGACTTTTATTTCATTTCAGTGATATTCCAAACATATCTATTAAAATTATAAAAAAATGACACATCAAACAATTGAAATACTGGTCATACTTGTTGCAAATCTATTGAGGGTTTTTTCCCTCCATTATTTCACCATTAAGTATATTATCCTCATTGTTTAAAAAATACTAATTTTTATTCATTGACAAGTGGGGTACAGTTTCAAAATTTTGATGGTGAGGTAGCACTGACACTATTTTAGAGATGTCCTTTCATTCCCAGAAATGGTTTTGGGTTTTTTTTTTTCGTCTTTTGTCTTTCTTAGGGCCACACCGGCAGCATATGGACATTCCCAGGCTAGGGGACTAATAGGAACTGTTGCTGCTGGCCTACGCCACAGCCACAGCAAAGCCAGATCCGAGCTCCGTTTGCGACCTACACCACAGCTCAAGGCAATGCTGGATCCCTAACCCACTCAGCGAGGCCAGGGATTGAACCCCCAACCTCATGGTTCCTAGTTGTATTTGTTTCCTCTGCACCATGACGGGAACTCCCCAGAAATATTTTAAGTTATTATTCTTAGTGTAGTTTAGGCAATATCCAAAAAGTATTATCCTTTATCAAAAAAACCTTTGCAGGTTAAACCTTTGCATAGTTATACACTAAAATTGTATGTTGCATTATTATTTCTTTTCCCATTGTGGCTCAGCGGAAACGAATCTGACTAGTATCCATGAGGATGCAGGTTTGATCCCTGGTCTCGCTCAGTGGGTTAAGATCCAGCATTGCCATGAGCTGTGGCTCAGGTCACTAATGTGGCTCAGATTTGGCGTTGCTGTGGCTGTGGCGCAGGCCAGAAGCTTCAGCTCCAATTCAACCCCTAGCCTGGGAACCTCAATAAGCCTAGGCTGCAGCCCTAAAAATACATAGTATCAGCATGTTGAAAGTTTTGATATAATAAGAAAAGGTCAAATTCTCATCGATGTTCATTAGACACTTGAGAGGAAATACACTAATCCTTAAACCCTTTAGTTTTAACACAGTGCTTGTCATGCTATTAGGAGACTCATTAAATGTTAGGAAATTAAATAGGATTTCAATTCCCTGTGTCTTGATGAACTAAAGAGATGTTTCACTACAAGCTATCTCTTTTTACAAACTGAAAAAAATCTACTAGATTATTCCTCTGACCATTTGCCTTTAAGTATATATAGGTAAATAATTGAATTCTGCTTTTCCAAATTTCTTTCAAAGTCTTGGGAAAAGAAAGTAAACATTTCTTAAAAGTGAACAACCCAATAGGATATTTACTTTAATATTTCTACTCACTAATACTTAAATGAATGGTATTGCTATAGCATTTCAAATATAGTTAGTGTTCCACTGGTTATTATCATTGTTTTGGAGTCTATAGTGCTTAAAAACTCTGCTGTAAGGATAAAGTGCATTTGTCATCTTTGGAGTCTTTGATTACTTTATTGTATGCATTTCACACTTTTGCCAATGGTGTGTTTACCCCAAGCATTGCAGGGAAGAAAGCACCGTATAGTTGAAGCAGTGTTCCATTCGGCAAATCTTTCTTATCCTGTTTCAATTCAAGCATGTGCAGCTATAAATTGAACACAGACAAGCAAATGTGGTCTACATTGTCAAAGATCTATTAACTTTGGAAAATATGCTAGATAAGGCAACTTAGAGTGGAAATATTGAATATGTATACACTTGCTCAAAGAAATTGTACTGTATATGAACTGAGCATTTGTTACCCAGTGAAAATTAATTTTGTTTTTATGAGAGACATTTACATAAGAACAGGGCCTAATGAGACCCAAGCAGCTGTCAGTTGCTGACTTCATAAACAAATCAACACCTAATGACTGAATGAGTTTCACAATAATAGGGTAAATGTAATTACGGTAACTCTGAAGCTGGAAAATACAATTTAGCCTTCATTTACCTTGATTCCTCAGGTTACCTAGCTATCGAGAGATGACTCAATGCTGTTTTATTTCGGTCTAGAAGTTTATAAGGAGAAAAAAAATCAAATCACGAAAAGACTATCAAGTTTTGTTGCCTTTGAAAGTTTGGATTTTGAATGCAGGTCAATTTCATTTCATGATCGATACTGCTGGGGTGCCACTTCCAGACCCAATCCGAAGTGCACAGGGTTTTCCTCCAAGGAATGCCTTTGAGAGAGAGAAGCAGAGATAGGGAGAAAGAGGGAGGGAGGGAGAGAGAAAGAGAAAATTGGCAAATTAAGTATTTGTATTGAGGGCGATATTTAGCAGTGATGCAGCTGCAAATCAGTGAGATCACACCTTGTGTTCTCGCATGTGACCAGCTGGAGATTGCTCACACAACTCATTTTTTTTCTCACTAAAAACGAAGCCAATTTTCAACCTCTTTTGCTTTTCTCTTCTGTTAATTAACATCTGCACATGAAACCATGGATTGTCATCTCAAATGGAACAACTTACTTTAAGCTTTTTATCTTAAGTATCTTTTCAAGAGTTCATAAAAGCACACGAGGATTAATTTACTTAGAAGAAAAATTTGGAATGTGTTTACATGTGACTATTTAGGAGCATAAATAAACTGGGAGATCTGTCAGGCTTCTGAAACCTTCCAACCTCATTTTAGTGTTTGAAATATCAAAACTTCAGATTAATGCATGCCATGGGTTTCATGTAGGCATGTGACTATAAAGAAAATAAAATACCCTCAGTCCACAGCCATCAGCGCAATCATTCAGTTTTTGAGCAGGAAGGGATCTTAGAAATCAGTGTGCCCAATCCCTTTATTTGAGAGGTGAAGAACTGAAGACCCTAAGGGCTGAAATTTCTCACTAAAGGTCACACAGCTGATCCATTACAGAGCCAGGGTGCGAGGCGGTCGAGTCCCCTGATTCCTAGTACATTTTTTACCCCGTTACCTACAGAAGTCAGAAACAGACTGCCCTTTTCTGTCCTGTCCATTCACTCATTGGCTCATTTTTTTTTTTAGCAGACTTTTTTTGTGTGCTTACTTTATTCTGTTCCTGGGCAAACTGCTGAGACACAAAGCTGTCCTTGTCCCCAAAGGAGCTCACAGTCTAGACATCTGTGGCCCTAGACTTGACTCAGATTATAAATCAGTCTTGAAAGAACATAGTCCTTCCTCCTTTGCATGATGACACTGGTGCATGAGTCTTTGTTTTCTGTAGGACTCTACACTCTAAGATAAAGTACCTGATTTCACAGTATGCTTTCCTAAAAACCATTTATTTATTTATTTGTTTTTATTAGGGTACTGTTGATTAACAGTATTGAGTCAGTTTCGGCTGTACAGCATAGTGGCCTAGTCATACACGTATATACATTCTTTTTCTCATTATTGTCCATCATGGTCTATCCCAAGAGACTGGACGTAGTTCCCTGTGCTGTGCAGTAGGAACTCATTGCTTATATAGTCTAAATGTAATAGTTTGCATCTACTAACCTCATATTCCACATCCATACCACTTCTTCCTCCCTCCTGCGTGGCAAGCACAAGTCTGTTCTCTATATCCATGAGTCTGTTTCTGTTTTGTAGATAGGTTCCTTAGTGCCATATTTCTTAAGAGGACTGTGACAATCACGGTGGCTGTTAGATTACAAATATAAAATATTACCATAGAAGAGATGCATCTGTGTCATTGTACATACCATGAAAAGCACTGAAAGGCTGCAAACCTGTGTCTACTGGATTCACCTCAGTGAATCCTGGAATTACCCTACTAGGAATGAAAGTGCAACCTATTAGCCACAGATCATTAGTAAAATAAACAGTAAAGGCTTAGTCTGGATTTTAACAGTCTGTTATGTACTTAGGGAGTATTTAATAGGCGGGTAATTGATGTAGTAGACTTTAATGGATCATTCAGAGCCGTTAAGATCAAGTGTATCTGTAGATAGTGTACTTGGGGAGGATTTAATCAGTGGAACTCATCATGCACATTCATTCTGTAAATTCTTTTTGGTTTTATTTTGTTTTGCTTTGTACTTTAGCCAAAAAGAATTGATCGTGGATCCCTAAAAGTTTCTAAAGATAAAAAATATGATGTGATTTTAAAAGAATGGAGACCTACCTCCTTGGGCTTGCTCTCAATATCCCGTTCTTTAGACTTTATATCTGATTGAGAAAAACCAAGGTCCCAAGTGTTTCTCTATGTGTAATGGACTGCTTAAGTTTTTATCTCCACTTAACATCAGCTTGTCCATGAAACCCAAGCAAGTTAACATTTCAGAAATAATAGGCAGAATTTAGCACCCATATATTCTTACTTGTAATACAGTACATTGTAGCATGTTCCCTCAACCCCAAAACAATACCTCCAAATGAAACTATTGTTTTAAATTGAGAGCTAACAGGAAGTCTTCCAATAACCTCTGATTCATTTATTGTAAGAAAGTGAATTACTCTAAGTTAAACACCTCACATTTTCATCTGTGAGAGACAGTTTAGTATAAATGTTTATTTTTAAAAACTATTCTTTCTTTTCCCAGCATCAAATGCCTATGCAACAACAATAATCTGATCTTGTGCTTTCCTTTAAAATGTCATAAATTAAGACTGAGATATATAGAAAATATGCAGATTTCCTTTTTTGCTTTCCTTCATGATGGAATGGTTGAATCAGACAGTAATTGAGTAGACATGAAACTGCTGAAGAATGATTGGCAGCTAAATCCAAGTTCTGGAGAGTTAGTTCCCCAAAAGATTTTGAACTCTCATGTTCTATGTCTGTGGGACCACACAGTTAGAATATTGTTTTTTATTATTGTGCCTTGTTTCTAGGTCCAGCGCCACCCGCTTCCGTTGGAGTCAGAGCTACTACACGGCCGAGGACGAGTGGGCATTAGACAGCATCTACATTGGGCAGCAGTGCCCAAACATGTGCAGAGGGCACGGCTCATGCGACCGTGGTGTGTGCAGGTACCTGTGTCAGAAGGCGTGGTTGGCTCTCTGCTCCTCAGCATGTGTGTTTCTAGCCCCCCACCCCCCGCCCTGCAGCAGCCATCCTCAGAGTTCTAGGGATTGACTAATAAATAATGAAACAGCCAAAGGAAAACCATCCTCCTTTCTGTAACCTTATTTTAGATGTAAAAGATATTGTTCCCTTTCAATAGGTATCCAGCTATGTTTTCAAAATCTCAAAATGTAAGTTCAACACAAGACCTCCTGGGCTTAAGTTTCAGGGTTTATTAATTAACCCCAAAGTCCTCTTTGATAGTTAATGGAGCCTTGCTGTTGTTTCCCCTTACTTCCCCTGACAGCCTTAAAGCACTAGTCAAACAGCTGCCACACGCTTTCTCACACCCCTTCGCCAGAAGCTCAAGGTTGTGTACACAGGGAGATGGTGATTATCGCTAATGAGGATGAGTTAGGAACACACTCGCATACTTAAAGACTCTAAAAGAGACATAATTTAATCAGAAAGAGGAAATGTAAACACGGCCACAGTTACATGTTGTTTGAGCTGACAAGTATTTATATGTGACCTTTAAAGACTACAGGAAAATCTCATGGTCCTTCCCCTCCTCCCCCACCACGTGTGTACACACATGCCCACAGCCCATTTCATCACTACTGGATGCCTCAGTGCTACCTTTATAGCGCTATTTCTTTTAAGAAAGGATTCTGTCTTTTTGTTAACCCATGAGAAAAGCTGAAGGTTGTTACCACCATATACCCAGATTAACACAACAGAACAAAATCTTGTGTGGATGCTAATCCCTGAGCAAAAGTGAGACATAGGCAGCGCTGCAGGCCAGATGGCTGTGGCATTCATACACGAGTCCATCACTGTTCACCTGGCCCTCCTGTCTCATAGGTGTGACCGGGGATTCCAAGGCACTGAATGCCACCCGGAAGCTGCCCTTCCTTCCACCATCATGTCGGACTTCGAGAACCCGAATACTTGGGAGTCTGACTGGCAAGAAGTTATTGGAGGAGAAATTGTAAAACCGGAAGAAGGGTGTGGGGTCATCTCTTCTGGATCCTCTCTGTATTTCAGCAAGGTATGACTAAGAACAGGGAGTAGGAGTTCCCCTTATGGCTCAGCTGGTTAAGCACCTGACATTGTCTCTGTGAAGATGTGGGTTCAATCCCTGGCCTCCCTCAGTGGATTAAGGATCCAGCATTGCCACAAACTGCAGTACAGGTCACTATGCGACTTGAAACTTGGATCTGGTGTTGCTGTGGCTGTGGCATAGGCTGGCAGCTGAAGCTCTAATTTGACCCCCTAGCCCAGCGACTTCCATATGCTGCAGGTATGACCATAAAAAGAAAAATAAAAAAATGGAACTGGGAGTAAGTGGTCAGGACAGTGGCTTTTTCAACATATGATGGATGTATGGGGCAACTGAACTCAGAAGGTACAAACACGACACAGTTTTATTTTTCCCCACATTCCTTACTTTTCACTGGACTTTGTCCAATTCCTATGCCTTAACTCCACTTGGGAAACTCTTACAGTTTTATGCTTGGCTTTGGTTACTACAAATCCAGGTTAGGCCAGTTTATAATTCATGCCCCTCTTGTAGCTAATGTATAGCTCACTGCTTTCCTTTCCTCCATTGCCAGCCAGGCCTGTGTCTTCGGGGGCCTTTGAGTGGGGCAGGGTCTTGGCCTCTTCTCATCCCAACCTAGGGAGGGCGCATGAGCTTGTGGGCCTGTGGGTGAGGGGGTGAGTGATGGTACGAGGTGGTGGAGCTTAGAGCTTACCAACAGCAACTCTGGAGCCAGACTGTCTGTTTCAGTCCAGTTCTGCCACTTCCTAGCTGGGTGACTTTGAGCAGATTCTTTAACCTCTGTGTGACTCGGCTCCCTCATTTGTAAAGAGTAGCTACCTCATGAGGGTTATTATGCATATTGAATGAGTTCTAACTCATAGAAGCTATTTCTGTAAGTATTTACTAAATTTGTCAATCCATTAATCCCAAAAATATGATTGGAGGAATAATGCTGAGGGGTGGGGTGGGGTGCACAGTCTTTCCTAGGGAACTAACCAGCTGTCCATTGACAGCAGACATCTTGGGTCCCATTTCAGCTCAATTTGGTGGCTGCTGGTGGCATCTGCTCATGTGGGACTGTCATAGTCAACTTGGGCTACCATAACAAAATACCCTAGATTGAGTGTTTCTCTCACAGTTCTGAAAGCTGGAAAGTCCAAGATCAAGGCACCAGTAGATTCGTGTCTGCTGAGCGGCTGCTTCCTGGTTTGCTGATGGCCATCTCATTGTACGCTCACTTGGTGGAGAGAGAGCAGAGAGAAAAAAACGCAGGCTCTGTTTCTCTTCTAATCCTATCATGAGGGTTCCAGTCTCATAACTCAATTGCCTGCTGAAGGCCCCACCTCCTAACACCACCCCCTTAGAAGTTAGGCTTTCAACATCTAAATTTGAGGATACCCCAACATGAAGTCCATAACAAAGCCTCTGAGGAAAAGTTTTTCTTGCAGGATTCAGCTTCCCCAGTGGCAGCAGACAGAGTCCACACCAACTGGGGATTGAGGTGCCAGCCAGGATCCCTGCGTCCGATTCTCTTGGAACCCTCCTAACCCACATTGCTTGGTGAGGGATGGGGCTGAGAGAACGACTTCTGTCTCCTTCCTCACTTCAGTCTCTTCCTCCCTCCTCTGGTTCATCTCTTCAGTCTTCAGAAGGGCTGCAGAGGGGAGCAGGTCCAGGCATTCAACCTGAGCAAAGAGTCCAACCCTAATTACTAGCAGCTCTCTTTAGAATATGGGGTGACCAGCACCACTTCTTTCCAGCAGGGACCATAGCCACCAATTCTAGGACAACTGGAAATATCCCATTCTACATCACTTAACAGATACCCAAGGGTGGGTGATATTCCATAGGGCCGATATGTTGCAGAACCTGTTTGGGCAGGAATCCAAGACACGTTAATTTATGCAGATGCAAAAATAGGTACAGCTTTTGTTTTGCTGCAGATGCAGAACAAAGAATCAGCAAGTAAACAAGATAGAGAAGGACAGAAAATCAGAGATGGATTCCATTTAATATTTCTTGTCCATTGACACTGAAGGTCCCCGGTCATTCTTACTAGAGATAATGGTCAATAAGTAACCACTACACATTTCGTGGATCTGGATACTCTGTGTAATTGTGCAAATGGAAAGATTGTGTCTCCCATAACTATCAATGTTAAAACAAGATTTTGAATCTTTAACCAGTGTGTACCCAAATACCCCAGTAAACATGTGTATGTACACACGGATGTTTTAAACATAGAAAGGTTACATATCAATATGTCTTCCACTTAATTCAAGATAATGTCTGGAGTCAAACTACCAGGCCTTGAACTGGACTCCAAAACTCATTATTTGGTTGAGTCCGCAAAGTTGTAACATCTTTCTGTGTCCCGGTTTTCTCCGCTGTAAGGTTGGATGTTGGGCCTGAATTAATACAGGTAAAGAATAAAGGATATTGTTGGGCATAAAGAAATAGCTTTGTAAGAATTAACTGTCATAATTACATCTTATGAGTATAAATTTCTATTTGGTATCATTGATTATTTCCATATATATGCCCTACCACTAACTAAATCAGCATTTCAAAAATAAAATCAGGAGTTTCCACATTGCAGTGAGTTGTGGTGTAGGTCACAGAGACGGCTCAAATCCCATGTTGTTGTGGCTGTGGGGTAGGCTGACAGCTGCTGCTCCGATTTGCCCTAAAAAGCAAAAAATAAAAAAAAATAATAAAACCATTCTCTTCCTCTCCCAAACCAGCTTTCTTCCTAAATTTTTGTCAAAATATCTAAGAATTACATTTTCACTTTTTTCTCTTGTATAGTCAGATCGGGTTCAAATTCCGAGTGAGAGAAGCTAGCAAAAAAAGGAAATTTGGTTCCTGTAATCAAAACACAGGGAGAGCTTGGATGAAACTGGTCTCAGAGGTAATGGGAACTAGAAACTCAGATGCCCACAGAATGCTCTTCTTAAGAGGAGCCTCTATTCTCAGGTCAGCTGTCATTGTGAGAATGGAACCGTAGGCAGCCTCATGGGAGAATGTGGGGAAGGGTTCTGATTAGCCAGTCACATGTCCTGGGAATGGTGTGCTGTGATTGGTGTGGCCAGAGTTCTGCTGAGGATCTGCTGAGAGGTGGGATTCACAGTTTGGCGGCCCCTACCAGCCAGCCAGCACAGCTGAAGTAAAGAAGGGATGATAAGCCAAAGGAAGGGTTCCTTAGACTTTGCAGACCACCCTAGATTAATGTCTCTAAAAACATGCTTCTATCCTGTTACTCTTCTGTCACCGGTGTTCAAGATGGTCTCCAATACTACTGCCTTAACCCCATAACTTATTTTATTCTTCCAAACTTGACTGCTCTGCTCCAAACAGAAAGCTCTCTTCATCATCCAAGATATTGCCAATTTCACTGTTTTCCTTAGTCTCCACTGCCCAGCATCATGCCTTTACCAAGCTCTCACATCCTTGTAAACCTTGCAGTATAATCCCCAGTCCTGCTGCTTCCAAGGAGTTTTCTGGGACCAAGACAAACTATACTAATCTCTCCTGTCTTTGACTGGCTCTTTCATTTTGTTCCCTACATAAATAGATCATATTTTTATTTTTGTTCTCACAGTCCCCAGCAAAAGGTAGAGTCTTACCGACTGAACAAAACTTCTAGATAAGATGTTCAATTCAGTAATGTATGCCTTGCACTAGGTATTTACATATCAATAAATACCCTTGAGACTGAATAAATTGGAGCATTGATCATTAATCATATGACCAAATGGGACTTAATAAAGATGAGAACTTGGTCTGCAGCCCTAAGTTGTCGTTACTCTTACTGCACAGATCCTTGAGCTCTCCTTTCAGGTTTATTTTTGTGTATGTAATAGTGAGCCTGGTATAACTGGCAGTAAATAATTATTTGTTGAAAAAAGAAATGAATGAAAAAATTGGAAAACAAGAAAAAGTTCTAAAGAAATTGTTATTTTCAAATAAAGATAGTAGAATTATTTTTCTAGTGGCACGTTAATTAGAGAAGATTTTAATGGAAGACAAAAGGTAAAACTTTAGAAAGCATTTTAGGGGTTTTGTTATAAAGCCTCTAGATTCAGAAGGCATTACCTTTTTAAATTTTGTAAGCAGTGCACCATTTAACCTAGAGTGCCAGGAGAATTGGAGGGTATTTTCCACAGTCCAGGAATGAGGAGATCCTTAACGTAGTGCTCTAACACACATACACACACATTACATGTGTGTACATGTCTACACATACTCATTTTTTGTTGTTTGCCTTTTTAGGGCCCCACTCATGACATGTGGAGGTTCCCAAGCGAGGGGTCCAATCAGCTAGAGCCACCGGCCTACACCACAACCACAGCAACTTGGGATCTGAGCTGAGTGCTAGCTACACCACAGCTCATGGCAACGCCGGATTCTTAACCCACCGAGTGAGGCCAGGCATGGAACCTGAGTCCTCATGGATATTAAATTCTTTCCGCTGTGCTACGACAGGAACTCCTTACACATAGTCGCAAATACATTGATCATACTATAGTAGAAAAACTGCAAACTGTGTGTTAGATCAAATTCTAAATTCTGACAAAAAGGTTTGCCACGAGCCATTTCCTTTTTCTATTTTTTTTCTGCCTTTAAAACAATGTTGAGCATTTCAGTTCACTGAACAAAAGAAAATGATTTGTGTTCTTCTCTAGGAAAAAACATCTTCCATGCCAAACCAAGCATTTGCATGATATTTTTCACCATTTACAAAAATCCCACAAAACACTTTCAAAACCTCTGTAGACCAATACCATAGTCTCCTGGAAAAACAACACTGTTCTATGAATTTCACAATAGACCAATCATTCCAACCATCTAATTGTGATAATTGGATTTTTATAATTCCCCTCACCTTAGATCTTTATCCTTCTGGCTCATTTCCACACATCAAGATTTTCATAGACATTTGCTGGATGGGAATTAACCAGCTAGATTCTTTTCAGAAACATTCTTCCTGTAATGATCCTGAGGCATGGAAATTCTCCATCAGATTATAATAATCTCTGAGGTGTTTCACACCTCACATAAACAGCAAGAAAAATTAAAAGCACGTCTCACACATGGAAAATGCATATTACTTTTAAGAGTTCTTCTAATACATACATTAAATTGAGAGTTCAAAAAATGAGTTTCTGTCTCAGGATTAACCTCGGTTCTCTTTACTGGCACCCCTGTTTATTTAGCAATCTCTTAATTGGCTTTAGATTTATCAGTAACAGTGTACTCCCTTAATTATCCCCAAGTATTTCCCCTGTGACTTCTGATAACTGAAACCCTTTCTTAATTAACTTGGTGGATTAGAGTGGGGTTTAAATTATAAGTGTGGGGGTGCTTTTCTCTATACCCTGTGTCCTGTCTCAGGTTTTCTTCCCAACTTTTAATTGAGCTCCTCGGAAACTCTCCCAGAGCCATCAATGCAGTCCGTGGATTAGCTTTGACAGAATGATTTTGGGTGAAGGAATCTTGTGAGCAAACTTTTTCTCAGTCCCGATAGCACGAAACCACTTACACAACACAGGAATGATGACAGGCCTTGTCAGTGTGCACCTCATACCTCACAACATGAGGGGACACACTAAGCAAAGGAGGCAAGTTTTTGAATTTGAGGGGGTTTTTACCGTTGTTTAAGACACTAGGAGATCATTTAGTGGTTGCAAAAACTTATTTAATGATTCCTCTTTCCCTCCCTATTTCCAAAATTATGGAGAGAGACACACAGACTGACTGACTGGGAGCCCTAAAGATTCCATTGTTCTCTTTTTGTCCAGAAGTTTCTGCCTTGTCTGTTTCACTTCAATCCTCAGGGAGGAAGCGGGTCATTCAGGGCATGTCCGTGGAGAGACTGTCCCCTCAGCAAGGCAGGGTCTGTGCTAGGCAAGTGATGCCGCATGCTTTTTCATCTGATTGTCGTAACACCCTATATGGAAGCTATTATTACTCATATTGTACCTTCAGGGGAAATAAACACTCAGAAAGGTCACACAGCTAGTGAGTGAACAGCATGAATCATGGGCTGAGATTCAAACCCAGCTCCAACTCATTTCTTCTTCATGACTTAGCCTAGAGGAGATTTACCAGGCAAATACTGGGAAGATTTTAATGTAAATGAGTTTTGCTTTATTTTTAATGACGTCTGAATATTCTTGGGTGTAAGTAGCAGTTCTCAAGGGTATCGTAACCAGACCTGGGCATCAGTGATGTAGCGACTAATAGAACGTAGCCAGAAGCAGTTAAATGGTGTGACTTGCTCCTCTCAACAATAAGCAGGGACAGGATCATCTCCAGGTAGTGCTAGGATGCTCGTGTGACTTTGCAACAGAAACAACGAAATGCCAGAGACCTCCCAGATCATTGAATCTGTGGTTTTTCTGTCCTTTGGAAAGGCCGGGAAAAGACAGTTGGTGAGCTGGGATCTGGATACTTCTTGGGTGGACTTCGTGCAGTTCTACATCCAGATAGGCGGAGAGAGCACTGCGTGCAACAAGCCCGACAGCAGAGAAGAGGGCGTCCTCCTCCAGTACAGCAACAACGGGGGCATCCAGTGGCACCTGCTGGCAGAGATGTACTTCTCAGACTTCAGCAAACCCAGGTAACCAGCCCTGATGGCCTGCCGGTGGTGTCCAGAAGGGGAAAGATGGCATTGCCGAGTAGATGTTTCCAAACAGTTGTTGATCGTTGCAAAACTAAACAAACTCATAAACATCTGATGTGAATAATAACCTAATAAATGAAGATTTCATTTTATATAAGTTTCTGAACAGAAAGCATTTGTATTCATATTCAGTTTTTTTTTTGAAATTTTGAGAAGGGAGGTCCCGTTGTGTCTCAGAGGTTTAAGAATCCAGCTAGTATCCATGAGGATGCAAGTTTGATCCCTGGCCTTTCTCAGTGGGTTGAGGATCCAACATTGCCGAGATCTGTGGTATAGGTCACAGATGCAGCTCGGATTTGGCATTGCTGTGGCTGTGGCGTAGGCTGGCAGCTGCAACTCTGAATCAACCCCTAGCCTAGGAACTTCCATATGTTACAGGTGTGGCCTTTAAAAAAAAGGGGGGGGGGAGAAGAAGAAAGAAAGAAAAAAAATTGCAAGTAAAAGAAAAGTGAGACAGTTGACCATGTTTTCCCAAAGAAACTCTGTGATAGAGGGATGTTCCAGCTCCCTTTTCCCATTTGCAGGGTTTTTTTTTTTTTTTTTAAATACACACAGAATATATGTTCATCTGTTAGATTTAATAGAAAGGTGGTTTTTTTTAAGTTGTCATATGGCTGCACCCAGGGCTAGTTTAGTCCTAGATAGTGTATGACTGAATCCGTGGAACCCAGGTTTTCTAAAGTTTTTCACTGGTCCATCCCTGTCTTTGTTTTCATGGATGGGGAATATACATAATAAAATATCTTAGAAATAACTGTTAAGGAGTTTGGAAAAATGAGTCATGTTTAATACTAATTGCTGTACTAGGCAATCAAAATATTTATATTTAAATTTGCGTCATTTGTAATTATATAGTATTTTGAAATTCTGTATTTATGCTTTACATTTTAAATAAGGGTCATTAAAATCTACTCAAAGATGTCACTTTTAGAGTATTCCTTTCTATGATCTTGGTATTTGCATGTCGGTATACTGACAAAATTTAATTTATATGTTGATCACCAGTTATTATTAAGCTTTACCATATCAATGTCCCTGTTTCGCATTTTACAACTGAACCTTATTGGAAAAAAAATTATCAAAGAATATATGAGCCAAGTTCTTACGAATTAAATATATTTTAAACATAATACTTAAAATACAGCTGTTTTATAGACTGAAGTTCATAAATTTGTTGTTTTAAATCACTGAGTTATTTCAAGGTGGCATACATAGGTTTCCGTAATATAATGCAATTACTTTTACAGACAGACTAACCAAAAGCACTTCTTCTAAGGCAGTCAGAGCAGAGGCAGAAATCAGAGAAGAGGGAACTGAGTGTCAAGAGAGTCATAACAACCAGGGAAGAAGTCAGGGAGTGAGTGGGAGATGGAGCCTGGAGAGATTGCCCCCATACAGTAGAAAGGGAATTAATAATGGGGCCAAAGTGGTTTAAACAACAGTTTGAAACTATTCAAGTTATTTTTTTTCAAGGAATAGTATTGTCAACCTGGAAATTACTGAGAGTTTAGTAAAGTAACTAGTTTATTATAAAGACAAACAAAAATTCAATAGCTTTTTCAATTTCCAGAGATATTCTGTTTTTACTTAAGGGAATTCTTCTTTGGGCTTAGCTAATTCACTACATTCTCAAAGAGTTCTATGACACCAAAATGGTTAAGAAATTCTGAGTTGGCATAGCACAGGGAACTATAATCAATATTTTGTAATAACCTATAAGGGAAAAGAATCTGAAAAAGTGTGTGCGTGTAACTGAATCACCTTGCTTTACATCTAAAACTAACACAAATCAGAGTTCCCGTTGTAGCTCAGTGGTTAACGAATCTGACTAGGAACCATGAGGTTGCGGGTTTGATCCCTGGCCTTGATCAGTGGGTTGAGGATCCGGCGTTGCCGAGCTGTGGTGTAGGTTGCAGACACGGCTCGGATCCCACGTGGCTGGGGCATAGGCCAGGTGGCTACAGCTCTGATTAGACCCATAGCCTGGGAACCTCCATATGCTGCGAGTGCAGCCCTAGAAAAGGCAAAAAGACCCAAAAAAAGCAAAAAAAATTCCAACACAAATCTACTATACTATAACTTAAAAAAAAAAAAGAAATTCTAAGTTGGAAGATATCAGAAGACCCCATGATGGGAAATACATAAATAAAATGAATAAATTTAATAAACACTACTGATAATCTCTATAAAGAAAGTTATAAAACCTCAAAACTTCCTTCAGAGGTATAAAACAAATAAATAAATAGTAATATAGCATCTCCAGAGAAGAAGACTGAATATTGTGATAAGATATCTCTTAATTTACGTTTAATGTTTTTAATGTTATTCCAATAAAAATCTTAGTGGTATATTTTTTTTTGGAACTTTATACCTAGAAGTACGAACTGACAAAAATAGCTTAAACTTTTGGTGAAAAGTAGAGGGATGCCCTACACAATATTAAAACATATTGTATAACCTTCATAATTAAAGTGGAACAATTCCAGGGAGTTCCCTTCGTGGCTCAGTGGTTAACAAATCCGACTAAGAACCACCAGGTTGCGGGTTCGATCCCTGACCTTGCCCAGTGGGTTAAGGATCCGGCGTTGCCATGAGCTGTGGTGTAGGTTGCAGACACGGCTCAGATCCCACGTTGCTGTGGCTGTGGCAAAGGCCGGCAGCTACAGCTCCTGTTAGACCCCTAGCCTGGGAACCTCCATATGCCGCGGGTGCGGCTCTAGATAAAAGGCAAAAAGACAAAAAAAAAAAAAGTGGAACGATTCCAGAGTATGTTTCGACAGAATAAACCATGAAGCCAAATGATGATCCCCAGATAGGTGAACCAACTTATATATGAAAAAAAAAAAAAAATGAGAAAGAAATGGTTATGCAATCAAGTGGTGTTAAAAAAGTGGTCAGGCTCTTGGGGGAAAATACCTATTTAGATTATCACCTTACATCATCAAAAACTGTTAAAGATTGGTGAAAGATTTAAAAATTTAGATTACTATCTGATCTTGAAAAAAGACCTAAACTTTGTAAACATTAAATTCAGTAGAAGAATTAGCCACGGAAAAGACTTCTTGCACAGAAATATACTACATGCAAATGTAAAACTACATACGTATGTTAACATATACAGGTCAAAGAAAACAGAAAAAATGAAAAGAAGGAAAACAGAAAGTATTTTCAACAAATATGAGAAACAGATGGTCAGTGTTCCTGTAAGGAGCTTATACAAATTATTGAGAAAAACACTAAGATCCCAATAGAAAAAGAAATCGGTAAGAGGAATAAGTAAATGAACGAAACAGGAGACACAGATGTTGAATAATATGAATAATATCCAGCCTTGTTGCAATAAAAATGACACCATTCTTCAACAAATGGTTATTTTTTAATGATAGCACCTAGTGGTCCGTCCACACGGGAGCAAGAAAACACGCATTCTCATGTCATCCTGCAAACCATCATGCCCCTTCCAGAAAGGAATTTGGAAAAATTAAGAGCCTTAAATGCTAGCAGTTTATTTGACCTGGTAATTCCATTTCTAAGAATCTTCCCTAAAGAAATAAACCAAGATGTACGTTAAGCTTTATGCATAAAGATTTTCATCACAGAATTATATAAGGATAGGTAAAATAAATAATAGCAGGTCTGTGTGACAAAAAAATTATATGAATAGTAAAATCTTAAGAACTAATTTTACTGACATGAGAATGTGCTTATAATATAATGTTAAGTTTGAAACTAAGGAACCAAGCTGTACATATATCTGATCTATGTAAAAGATTACATACTTTAATGATATACATCAGCATGTTAACGGGGCCAACTCCTTGTGGTAGATTATGGGTTATTTACGTTTCATTGGTAATATGTATTTATGTTTTCCCTCAATAAGTAAGAACTGCTTTGAAAAAAAGTTTAGTGTCATTTTAATACAATAGCATACAAATTAACAGTGTTTTCTAAGGATTTCTTTAAAATGTTATGGCCAAAAGGTACTGTTCAAGGAATCAAACTCACTTGAAATATTTGCTTTGAGCTGTCTAAACATAGAAGCTTTTCCAAAACACCAGGAGATCAAACAAAACTAAATTTTCTCTTGCTGCTACTCATGTTATTTTAACAGAGCTGCTAAGAAAAACACAGCTTTTCCTTTGCCAACGGTCAGTGATTTGCTTTTATGCAGATTTGTCTATCTGGAGTTACCAGCTGCTGCCAAGACCCCTTGCACCAGGTTCCGCTGGTGGCAGCCTGTGTTCTCAGGCGAGGACTATGACCAGTGGGCAGTCGATGACATCATCATTCTGTCGGAGAAGCAGAAACAGATCATCCCAGTTGTCAACCCAACTTTGCCCCAGGTAATTCTCATCACATTTAAACTCCAGGAAGACACAGACTTGTAAAAGTAGATGGGACTAAAAACTACTCACTTCCCCAAGGATGAAGTCCTTGACACTTGAAAATGTAATTTCATTTTCTGTGTTTGAACTTTTTTTATTGTTACCTCTCTATGCTACTAGCGCATAGGTTATTTAGATGTAAAAAAAAAAAGGAAACAAAAGAAACAAAAAAACAAAAAGAAACAAAAAAAAATACTGGGAAGTTTGGCCAAGTCATCAAACATGATTATTAGTGTGTTTATAAAATGATTAGATACACAGTGACAAAATATTTTCAGTTGTTAAATCATCAGGAGAAAAAAGTTCATGGCAATTTTTTAAAAAAGTTAATTTAGAGAGTCTGCTGTATTTTCCTAGAAATACAAATAGTACATGGCCCTGCATGTCATGAACTGAAAATTCCTGTCTTGTTTACAAAGCTATCAAATTGCCTTTCTGTGTTGTTATTGTTCCTATTAGAACTTTTATGAGAAGCCAGCCTTTGATTACCCTATGAACCAGATGAGTGTGTGGTTGATGTTGGCTAATGAAGGAATGGCTAAAAATGAAACATTCTGCTCTGCCACACCGTCGGCCATGGTATTTGGAAAATCAGATGGGGATCGATTTGCAGTAACTCGAGATTTGACTCTGAAACCGGGCTATGTCCTACAGTTCAAGGTATTTATGCACAAACTTCTTGCAGGTTAAGGAGCAACCACCTTCCAGATTTATAAATGAAATTCACAAAGAACACAAAATGTTCCTATTCTATTAAAGTAGGGACTCGTTTGGACAAAGTTTCCAACAATCTTAAAATGGCAAAACATTTTGGCTCTACCCATAAGAAAACAGCTTGTCAGTTCTTAATGAGCCCCAGAAGATGTGGCTATATCATTGTATTTAAATGCTCGTGGAATTCTGCCAGAATTACAAAGAAAGTTGACTTTTAGGATGTCAATCTGATTGTGACTTAATGAATCCCTTGCTTCTGAATGGTTATGGATAAGTTCCCCTTTTCTGCTTATGAGGGCTTTTTGGACAGGTCCATTATTTCATGTTTTTACTGTGGGATTTTTCAAACAATTTCTCTTCCTTTGATTCAGTAAATTTTTACTTTAGTTATCATAGTTCTCTGAAAAGCTTCTTTTTCAGCACTGTGATAACATGTCAACATGTATAGCTAGTATTTACTTTGACAAGCTCTTTTTTCAGAACCCTAATCAAAATTTCATTGTGTTTATAATAAAATCCCATTGGTGAATTCTGGGGTCCAAAGTAATGCAGTTTTAATGAGCCAGCACAACTACATGGTCCTTACATAATGGCAGGATACAGATGCTAAATAATTTACAAATGGAATTATTAAAGAGATCAGATGTTTATAGGAAGCTCCTAAAATATAATTTCCAGAGGTCTGTAAACAAGGCAGTTAGTCATAAATAAAATGATTAGTGAAATGCTATCCTTCTCTGTTTAGGTTTTGATTCTAAATTGCAGTGGGAAAGCCATTAATAACAGTATATGACTCTATGTTAATTTGTTGGTACTGCCTAAAATGGGAAGAAAATAACAGCAATAGCAAACACAGTGCTGGAATACTATGCTTTTCCTCATCTGGCACCTCTTCTAATTAATGAGTCACAGAATCATGACAGTGTAGGTGTTGAACTCTGCAAGGGAGTATTCTGAAGTTTAAAAATCTAAATAAATTTTTGTACACTTATAATTGTAATAAAATTCATTAAGTAATAAAAAAGTAAAAAAAAATCTAAATAAAGAAAACATTAATAAATGGTTCATGAACTTAAACAATCAGCAACAATGCAAACTGTCTAAGAAAAAAAAAATCTTAATGCTCGAATCACACCAGCAGAAAAGTGTTGATTTGTGGCTATTGGTTGATAATAGATATGTAATTTATATCTGGGGATTGATAATTAGTGTACATTTGCAATCTGTAGTAAGAACTTGGTGTTATTTGTACAAAAATTCACGGTGCTGGTAAAGTTGTTGTGACTGCCTGTCATGTGTCAGCACTAAGCGCTAGGAATAGAGAGATGAGAAATAGAGAGCGCCCTCAGGAAGCTCAGAAACTGGGCAGTGAGCCAGAAAAGTGAACAGTTGCAATCCAGCCGCTGGAGTGCCATGGTGGAAAGGGACTCTGATGCTATGAGAGTACCTGGCATAGTTCTTGGCATATGGCAGGTGCTCAGAATTATCTGTGGTTGAATAAATGGATGGATGGAAAAGTTGAAATTGGAAGTTTCTGGAAATACAGAGACTTAACCAGCCAAAGAATGGGAGTGGGGGAGAGGGAATTCCAGTGCAAATATGTAAAAATACATGGAAGTGCAAATGAGAATGGAAATGTTGGAAATGTCAAGAGTTTGAAGTATGTGCCACAAGGGCAGGCGATAGAGGTGATCCTGATTGGCTTTATATGAAACACTAAGTCATTTGGACATTAACGCAAGAGCAGCAGTGAGTTATGGAAGATGTTTAATTCACTGACTGTGAGAATCACACCTGTGTTTTAGAAAGATCATTCTATTCACTTAACAGGAGCGGGAACTGAAGTCAACAAGGACATTCATTCATTTATTCAGAAAATATTTATGAAGCTTTTATTATGTTCCAGGCTCTGTTTTAGGCTATGAAAATGAATAAGTAGAGGTTGACGAGGGTGGTGGAGGATGTTACCATTTTATAAAGATTGTCAAGTTACCCTCACTAATAAAATGACTTTTAAGCTGAGACCTGTGACAAGAGAAGTAAGGAGCTATGCAGCTTTCTGGGAAAGAGCACTCTAGGCACAGAGGACAAACAGGATAAAGGCCTTGAAGTAGAAGTGTGCTTGGAAAAGTTCAAGAAAGCACAAGGATGCCACTGTGACCAGAGCAAAGGGAGAAAGGAGAGACAGGTAGGAAATAGTAAGGTCAGACGTCAACTTCTGTTCTAAATAAAATGGCCAGCAGAACAGGAACATACTCTGACTTAGCCTTTTAAAGAATCACTCCCATAACTGTATTGGGAGTACACTGGCTAGAGAAAGGCAAAGACCGAAAGACCAGCCAGGTAACTATGGCAGTGATCCCTGTGGTAGCTGATTGGAACTTGGACTGTGGGATGATGGAGGAGGGAGAAAGAAGTTCTCAGATCGCTGAACAAATTTTGAGTAAAGGAGTACGCTAGTGCAATCATCAAAGTAAGAAATGAGGCAGCCAGATTAAGGGATTGCATGGGGTTACAGAGGTAAGCAGATAGATCTGAAGATGTTACAGGTGTGTAGTCAACAGGTGTGGGTGACCTGTTGGGTGACAGAGTGGATTCCCAGATTTCTGGCCCCACTCCCTAAAATTGGAAATATGGGAAGAGGAAGATTTGTTTTAGGATGGTAGATGATGAGATCAGGCTTGGACCTGTGGACCTGGGGACACCTAAGGATTCCAAGGGCAAATGCACAGGGAACAGTCATGTACATTGTCCAGAGAGCCTTGAGAGTCATAGGCATTCAGAAGGAATCTGA
This sequence comes from Catagonus wagneri, assembly GCA_004024745.2. NCBI lineage: Eukaryota > Metazoa > Chordata > Mammalia > Artiodactyla > Tayassuidae > Catagonus > Catagonus wagneri. The sequence continues at coordinate 1,428,542 of PVHT020000151.1, read as the reverse complement.
AATTATAATTGTGAATGAGATTAGGGAGCATGTGTAGAGTGAAAAGATGAGAAAGCCAAGAACTGTTAAGAGACAGGCTAAATGGTCAATTAAAAAAAAATTCACAAGCTTGTCACAGAACTGAACTTTCTGTTGACTTGCCTACTTTAGTAACAGTGGCAGTCTTAATAAGTCTAAGACAAAAAGCTACCTAAGTGTGCCCAGTGTGACTGCTCTCACCACATGTCAACCAAGGGCTGTGCTTACTGACGGATAATGTAATAAAAAAGCCTTGTGTTAGGAGAGGTAATCATGCATCTGAGAATGTCAAGTCTTTACTTATATTCTTGACATTTTACTATGTGATCTTGGGTAAATGAATCACAATAAAATTGCCACTAGCCAAATTGTAAATCCTTCTGAGAGATGCTTTCTAGCTCTAAGCATGGCAATAAGGAAAATATGGAATCTTCTTTTTTTGACAGCCTGGCTCAAGCCACCTATAGTCACAAGGAGGAGCTGGTTGACCTCCTGAGCGCCGCCCAATATAATTTGCCTATATGCATACCTTCCCTTTGTCCTTTATTTTTGGTCATAGTCATGTTCTTTATGAGTCCTTCAATTTTTTCTATAATATCCAACTATTCCATTTATGAAGTCTTTTGCAGTAAAATTCTATAATGGCTCCAACCAAACAATGCAGTAAGGTATGAATAGATCATTTATATAAGGCAGCATGTAATTAAATACCAGGGGAAGAGTTTGACTTTTACAGTGATCAAAAATATAAGTTAAAACAGTAATAAAATTTTTATGTATTTATTAATTTAGAAACTGCTAAAACTATAATATTTGGTGCTGTCATAAAACTGATCCACTTGAACCCAAGTGATTAAAAATGAATACATATAGGAAGTCCCATTGCGGCTTAACAGGTTAATAACCCAGCATAGAGTCCGTGAGGATGCAGGTTCAATCCCTGGCCTCAGTCAGTGGGTTAAGGATCCAGCATTGCCACAAGCTGCAGCATAGTTGCAGCTGAGATCCAGTGTTCCAATGGCTGTGATGTAAGCCTTAGCTGAAGCTCTGATTCAGCCTCTAGCCTGGGAACTTCCATATGCCACAAGTGTGGCGCTGTAAATAAATAAATAAATAAATAAATTTTAAAAGAATACATATAAATATAAAATTCAAAGTATTTCTGCATTTTGATTCAGTAATACTGCTCCTAGGTGTTGATCTAGCAATACCAAATCAACTAAAGAAAAAAAAAAAAAGATATTTTTTGCAATGCTGAGTTAAAGAGAAAGAAGGAGGAAAGTTCTAGAATTGTGATAACTTCAGCTATATGACCAAAATATATGCTTTCTTATAAAGATTTAAGGAGAAAACAGAAAAAAAAATGGTTATGCTGGAGTTCCCATCATGGCTCAGTGGTAACAAACCCAACTAGTAGCCCTGAGGATGTGGGTTCGATCCCTGGCCTCACTCAGTGGGTTAAGGATCTAGCACTGCTGTGTAGGTCATAGACACAGCTCAGATCCCACATTGCTGTGGCTGTGGCCTAGGCTGGCAGCTGCAGCTCTGTTTCGACCCCTAGCCTGGGATCTTCCATATGCCTTGGGTGCGGCCCTAAAAAGACAAAAAAAAAAAAGTTGTGCTAGGGTATTGGGATTTAGGTTGCTTTTTATAACAATTTTTTGAATATTGTTAATTCTATGATGACAATCATCTACAGAAATGCACAGAACAGTAATAGTTTTATTTCTGGACTATTTTGCTTTTTTTGATGCTGTGACAAAAACTTAGCTCTTTCATCTAAGTTAACAGTGATTTCTTACTGAGCTTTTGTAAGAAAACAGAATAAAGATGCTTGTTCCACTGAAAGCAGAGGACAGCTTCAGTAACCTTCACATTCTGAAGAGGACAGCTCTTTATCATCTGCTTCCCTCTGTTTCTACCCTCTGTCTGGAAAGGAAAAGAAAGCAGTTTCCTGGCTTCTTATCTTTCCTCCAAGACTCCAATCATATCTGTGTTTCTCTCCTCCCTCCTATAATTCCAGAAAAGCCACAGAACCACAACTGGACCCGCTTTCTATGGAAAAGCACCTATTGCTTGCCTAAACAGAGATTTCCAGAACCTACAGAAGGGTGCTGGCCGGAAATGAACTGCATGTCTTATTGTAAATTTAGTGCAGACTCCATAGAAAGAGCCCTGAGTGCTGTAGCAACTAATTTGTTAAATGATGACTTGGAACCAAAACCTTGTATAATTCTCTTTCCTTTTAACAGCTAAACATTGGGTGTGCCAATCAGTTCAGCAGTGCTGCCCCAGTCCTTCTTCAGTACTCTCATGATGCTGGTATGTCCTGGTTTCTGGTGAAAGAAGGCTGTTACCCAGCTTCTGCAGGCAAAGGATGTGAGGGAAACTCCAGAGAACTGAGTGAGCCCACGGTGTATCACATGGGGGACTTTGAAGAATGGACGAGAATCACCATTGTTATTCCAAGGCCTCTTGCATCCAGGTAAAGTGACCATTGTTTTGTGCCATAGTTGCCATTTGTTAGGAGCAGATATTTATCTCAGTGTCTTCATCTCATTTATTTCAGTAACCTAGAAAGGACTCTTGAAGAAATGACATAGCCACTTGTGATTCATTCAACAAATATTTATTGAGCCACCCACTGGTGCTAAGTTCTGTTCCCAGCACTGGGATTACAGCATTGAACAAAAGATGTTTAAAGACTGGAGTTCCCGTCGTGGCTCAGTGGTTAATGAACCCAACTTAGAACCATGAGGTTGCGGGTTCGATCCCTGGCCTTGCTCAGTGGGTTAACAATCCGGCGTTGCCGTGAGCTGTGGTGTAGGTTGCAGACGCGGCTCAGATCCTGCGTTGCTGTGGCTGTGGCGAAGGCCGGCAGCTACAGCTCCTGTTAGACCCCTAGCCTGGGAACCTCCATATGCTGCAAGTGCGACCCTAGATAAGGCAAAAAGACAAAAAAAAAGATGTTTAAAGACTAAGAGAATTGGGAGTTCCTGATGTGGCTCAGCAGGTTAAGAACCTGTCATAGTGTCCATGAGGGTGTGAGTTCAATCCCTGACCTTGCTCAGTGGGTTGAGGATCTGGCATTGCTGTAAGCTGCAGTGTAGGTTTTAGATGTGGCTCAGATCCGGTGTTGCCATGGCTGTGGTGTAGGCTGTCAGCTGCAGCTCTGATTCGACCCCTAGCCTGGGAATTTCCATATGCTATGAAAAGAAAAAAAGAAGAGAAAAAAGCTAAGAGAATTATAAGGCATTATTATGTGAGACTTTCACTGTTATAGAGATTTTTGATAATTTAATGCCCACTTGAATAGACAATATGAGATATCCTGCAATATCAAAGATCCCTTTAAATGACTATTAAGATAAATATTAAAATACTATAGAAAAAGGTATAAAGTCAATTGACAGAAGAATGAAATAAATGGATTAAGAACTTGAGGAGTTCTATTGTGGCATAGCGGGTTAAGGATCAGGCAATGTCACTGCAGTGGCTTGGGTCACTGCTATGGCACAGATTTAATCCCTGTCCCCAGAAATTCCACATGCTGTGAGTGTGGCTGGAAAAAAAATAATAATAATTTGAAGCGAAGGAGTTCCCATCATGGCTCAGTGGAATCAAATCTGGCAAGTATCCACAAGGATGCAGGTTATATCCCTGGCCTTGCTCAGTAGGTTAAGGATCCAGCATTGCCATGAGCTGTGATGCAGGCTACAGACATGGTTCAGATCTTAAGCTGTGGTGTAGGCTATGGCTGTGGTGTAGGTTGGCAGCTACAGCTCCAATTTGACCTCTAGCCTAGGAACTTTCATACGCTGCAGGTGCAGACCTGAAAAGACTAAAAAAAAAAATAATAATTTGCAGCAAATAAGTTTACATGAATAGGGCAATAAATTTAACTCTGAGCTTCCTGGCAGCTAGGATAAAATGCAGAGTAGTAGAGGCATAGTGTCATTGGCTTGTCATTATAGGATAAAAAGAAAGAAAACATATACATTCTAATATTTTAAGATAATACTTTTCTTTCAACACTCAGTATTCTATAATGTATAGTACATAGATGTATCTTTTTTCAGATAGAGTTGGTAACACCAAGATCAGTGTTTTTAACTCTACAATTTTTCAAAGGTTAAAGAGACGTTCTTCAGGAGACATTCTCTTGTGGAAGAGGGAACCCTTGTAACAACTATCCTGCTGGCTTTCAGAATTCTGAGAGAAAGTTGTCCTTAGCATCACAAAGTGAGCCTATATTTTGAAGCTCCCAATTTATCAATATTTTCTTGGACCTCAGCTTTTGGAAGAAGAAATCTTCTTCATTAGGATCTGGCTTCCTGGTTTATTTGAATACCATCCAGCTTGTTGGTTGATGGCATTTGTGACAGAGAGCTCTCCACTAAAGAATAGTAAATATATTTCTACTTTTACCCAAGTAAATGAGCTGTTGTTGTTCCTTCTGCAATATGTTAAACTCAGATATCTCCCCATGCAGTGCTGGAAAGCTGAGAAGGCTAAGTGTGAAAATTGTTAAATTTTGGAGCTATTTTGCCGCAAGGCAACATGCTTATAATAGTTACTAGAACATTGCTCTTTCACAAATAATTCTAAGCTGGTTTTCTCAAAAGAGCAGTTTGTGTTCCTATTAATTCTCTTGATTCTTGCCTACAGAGGAGAGGCCCTGGCAGTGGTAAATATATGCTGGTACTGCCCTCCAGACCCTCATCCCCAACCATGCAGCAAACCACTCAGGCTCCCTATGCAGAATCCAAAAAGTGAATGTCTCTGGGAAGGGTAGAAGCACATTGCTTAATATTCTGGGACTGTCTCCTGCACGACCACCCATCACAGGATAAGCAGGTGCACAGGCACCTTCCTGGTGTGAGAGGAAGATGCAATGCACCCTTGAAGGGTGGTGATGGAAGGAGGAGGGATAGAAACTTCTCTTAGTCACTCAGGCATCCTTTGAACAAAGGTGACAGTTGGGGAGGGAACAAAGACAGAGTGGTATCTTCTACTTCTTTCTTATCTGGAACAGGCAGGACAAAGGGGACGTTTCATTCAATGATTTTAACGCCGAGGTTGCTAAATTACTTGTGCTCAATTCCAAGGCGGTGCTCCTCAGAGAACAGAAAAGTGGTAGACATCAGGAACCACGCAGGAAAAGTGGAGAAATGAGGATGAAGCAAAGCTGGCTTATGTCCTGATCAGTGAAATCGTTCTTGCTTTGATTTGCACCTTCCAACTAAAAGCCAACCAGCAAAGATTTAATGAAGGAACAGAGTGCCAGCTCTTGCTCTTTCACTCTGAAAAACAGGCTTCTCACTAGGACTCTCAGCTATAACTCACTCTGTCCTGGACTCACCTTGTTAACCAAATGATTGGTCGTTTTGTTTTGTTTTGTTTATTTAAATGTGGATTTCTTAATACTGAACTCCCAAGGTCTTTTACTTTCTCATATATTTAAGAGTGTACTCTGCTTCTCGGGTCTGTAGCAGCCTTAGGATATACAGATGGGTGCCTTTTCTCTGGTTCTTTTATTTTTATAATGAAAATTACAGGACCCCTAGCATCAGGGATAGGTCAGAGGGCTTCCCTTGCCCTTCAGTCACTCTCAAATTACCAAAGCTTCTAGACTTCTACCTGCGGGTGGAGTTCTTCAACCCTCTGAGTGCTTCTGGGACTCAGTCTGAACCTGCTTCTTCCATGAAACAGAGCGGTGATAGAGAGATGCCCTGGTCTGTCCAGGGTGAGTGAGCTTTGTGGAGAAAAGAAGTTGTTCTTACCTCTTTTTTTTACTTTCCTTGAGGCAGAAATTATCGACCTATGTTTCTCTGGGTTCTGTTATAGAAACAAAAAAGAAAAGGCAAATATGATTTTAATTAGAGAAGACTCCTCTTAACATAATTTTAAGACTCCTCTTGACATATTTTTTTTTCTTTTTTTTTGCTTTTTATGTTTGCACCCATGGCATATGGAGGTTCCCAGGCTAGGGGTCAAAGTGGATCTACAGCTGCCAGCCTGCACCACAGCCACAGCAACGTGGGATCCGAGCCGCGTCTGCGACCTACACCACAACTCACGGCAACGCCGGATCCTTAACCCACTGAGTGAGGGCAGGGATCGAACCCACAACCTCTTGGTTCCTAGCTGGATTCTTTTCCACTGCACCACGACGGGAACTCCATAATATTTGTAAATTTCATTTTTAAATTATGAAATCTATCTCTATAGAAAATTCCTAAAATGTATATGAACAGCCCAGTGAGTAGCTATGAGGTGAACACCTATGTGACCACTGTAAGCATCCGAGAAGCTCTCCCCTTGTCCCTTTCTAGTTACAACTCTTCCCAAGTTACAGTAGCCTGACTCTGGCTTTTCTTTATATTTTTACCATTGATGAAGGCATCCCTAAGCAGTATAGTTTAATTTTATCTGTTTTGAACTCTAAAGAAATTAAATCCTAGCTCATTCTAAGAAAGAAAGAATAAAAAGGAAATTCTCGCTGTGGCTCAGCGGGGCTAAGAACCTGACATAATGTCTATGAGGATGTGGTTTCCATCTCTGGCCTTGCTCAGTGGGTTCAGGATCTGGCATTACTGCAAACTGTGGCATAGGTCACAGCTGCAACTCAGATCCAGTGTTGCTGTGGCTGTGGTGCAGGCCTCAGCTGCAGCTCTGATTTGACCCCTAACCCAGGAAATTCCATATGCCACAGGTGCAGCCCTAAAAAGAAAAAAAAGAGACTTCTATCAGGGAATTGGCATGTTTTCCTCTTTTATCAGAGATATGCATGTCTTCACAGGCTAAATATCACTAAGCTCCACTGGAAGGAATGTTTCTAAAGCCCTTGACTCTACAACTGAACTTTCTTTTTTGTTTTCCTTTCTGTCTTTTTTGTTGTTGCTTTGTTTTTCAAATCTTTAATTCTATTGTCTTTGGCCTTAAAAAATAAGACCAATATATTTTGAATTAGCTCCAAAGGAAATAAAAGATCTGTTCCCCTTCCTCTTGACATAGTGAAGAACGTGTCAAAACTTGCATTATTAGAAATTTATCTCTGAAAACTTTTAAATCTAGTGAACAACATGGTTGGTTACATTGGCAAATTTGCCAAAATTAGGTAACTTAAAAAAATGAAGAAAAAATAACCAGGGTTATGGATCAGTGTTGCCAAATTATCAAAACTATTTGAAAAGCCAGGGGAAAAAAAAGCCATTTTCTGGTACTAGTATCTTCTTTTCACAATAATAGAGGAGAAAAGGGACCACCTTTGTCTGTAGTTATTTTTTGACAATCTGCATTGACCTTTAAGATTCTTTACTTTTGTTTACCAAGAAACTGGATTCACCCAAAAGTCTGTAAATATTGGCAGTGATACCAGTTGGAACCTAGACAGCCTACTGCCTATTCCCTCTTTGATGTCACTAGAACTGAGAAGGAAGAGGTGTTTTCCTGATATGAAATTATAGGTCTTTGTTCATCTCCATATATTTGAAAAGAAAAGATGTGTGTTGAAAGGACTGGGAAGATCAGAACGCAGCCGGGATATGTTTAGTTTGGCAACCTCAAAACGTTTGTTGTGAGGGAAGTAGGGCTGGGTGATAGTCGAGGCCACTGGTGTTCCAGGGTTTTGAAGCACTGGCACCAGGTCCTTCTTTTGTTTGTTGGCAGTTACCAGTGTTCATGCGAGTTTATAGAATGGGCATCTTGGAGATTTGAAGATGAGTAGTAAAGAGGAAGGCAAGGGAAGGCAACAGGTGGAAACAGAGCTGTCAGGACAGATTTGATGCTTTCCTACCAGAATCATGCGAATGGCAAACAGCCAGAGTCTCCTTCTGTGTCCTAACAAAGAACATTCTATCTGATGATTTCAGAAACTCCCAAATAGCCTCTTAAAATACCCAAGCAAAAACCTGTAGTAGGTTTCTGGCCATCATAATCTTCTTTATCTGAAATCCTCCTGATATTGAAACACTTATGCTGCAGAAGAATTCAAGAAGTTTTTAGAAAGATCTGAGAGAGATACCTTGTGAAGGTTAAGTTGTCCAACCAAGTGGACATGACTCCCAAGTAAATATGACATCTCTCTTGAGTTTTTCTGAACTGTTCTAAGGTTTCCATGCTTTGGTATGAGATACTGGTACAAGAAACCCATGTGCTGTTTTTCCCAGCAGTAAAACCAGATTCCGATGGATCCAAGAGAGCAGCTCCCAGAAAAATGTGCCTCCCTTTGGTTTGGATGGCGTGTACATATCAGAGCCTTGTCCCAGTTACTGCAGTGGCCATGGGGACTGCGTTTCTGGGGTGTGTTTCTGTGACCTGGGGTACACTGGTAAGGCTGCAGACATATGTCTGATGATTTATTTGTCAAATATTAGTCTATAGTTACTGTATTTCATGTTACCTCTTCCAAGGACATAGATTTTTAGTTTATTCTTCTTTAAGTCCTAACTGTAGGAATCGGTAACCCAGGCAAAGGAAGTGCTGAGATATTTTCTACTTTTGAGCAGCCTAAGAAGGAAAAGCATGATCATATAATTCCATTCCTAATGTATATTTATTTATTGTAATAGTAATAATTATTAACACTGCTTGAGTCCTGACTTCATGCTGGTCACTGGAGTCAATGCTTTTTATTCCACTTCATTTAATTCTAGCAGTAAGTAACCCTATAAAATAGTACTCTTTTTGTCCGCATTTACACTTGAAGCAGCTGAGGCACAGAGAGAAACAGTGACTCTCCCACACAGCTAGGAGTTGCTGGAGCTGAGCTTCAAACCCTGGCAGCCATTCTCTGAAATCAAAGGTCAGGCTCCTCACTGCTTGGCTGCTAATGCTTTTTACATTGTCTTTATAGGAAATGTAATTTTACATATTTAAAGTAAAAAAAAAAAATTAACTCATGAAATGATAAATCCAAGACTGCCAAAAGAGAGCTTTGCAAAAGAAGTATTTTCTGGCCACAGTCACCTTTGGATTTTGCTACAAGCAAAAATGAAAAGGGAGATGAGATTAAAGAGAGAAATTGGAGAAAATATTATAAGCTTCAAAATCTTTTTTTAGAATTTTTCCTGGAGGAAACTTCAAAGGATCCTTCCTAGCTTTTCAGTGCTCTAGCCCTTCATCTGGCGCATGACCAAAGACAAACATATGTTGTTGCAGGCCTTCTGTGGAGAGTGCTGTCACTCATGGTCTCAGGGTGTTTTTTCTAAATCTGGGATTAACTCCCCTTATTGTTTCTCCAATACAAGGAAAACAAGTGAGCAAATGTTATTGTGGACAAAATCTATTTTTCGGTTTATGCAAATCCTCTGGGTAACAAAAAGCATGGAAATGTGTGGTTCCCAATGTCTCTCTATTTACAAATTTAAAATTCTAGAAGCAGGAATAGTGTTTTTGATGATGGCAGTGATGGTTGTATTTCAGGCAAACGATTATGCGATTCAGATTTTGATACAGTTCTCTTCCCCAGCACCTGTGGCAATGCTTCCTTTGCCCGCACACTGAATGTACCTTTGGATGTTTCATGATTTTAACAAAACCTCTCTCCTCTGTATTTCTTTTCTCGGAAGCTGCACAAGGAACCTGTGTGTCTGTTGTCCCCAATCACAGTGAGATGTTCGATAGGTTTGAGGGGAAGCTCAGCCCTCTGTGGTACAAGATAACTGGAGGCCAGGTTGGAACCGGCTGTGGAACGCTTAACGACGGCAAATCTCTCTACTTCAGTGGCCCCGGAAAAAGGGAAGTGAGGACTGTCCCTCTGGATACCAGGAATATCCGGTAAGTAGTTAATTGCTACACTTCTCCATGAACATAGTACTTATTGTGCTGTGTGGTCTAACCTGCAATAGTCTGTTCTGTAATTGAAGGTTTACACAGTAACGTTTTTCTACATAAATTCTGATATGTAAAAAGGAAGCGTAACTTTATACTTTACCTATAATAAAATGGGTAGTTTCTGCGAAATTTATTCTACAATTTGTTAATCAGTGTACAGTCATCACCAAGCCCTGCGTGTCTAAATTGTATTAGTATGAAGACTGGTATTAATTTTAATATGTTCTAAGAGAAACACAGGATTTTTTTCAGCTTTAAATTCTGTGTCCAAAAATGTTGTGACCCCGTTTAATTTTATTTGTATTCACTTATTTATTCAAGAAATTTAAAATACCTACACTGACCCCTACTGGTAAAATAAATAACTACTTACTTTTAAGGTCAAATGAAATAGTAGCACACCTAAAATAAAACTGTGGTTTTTTTATTTTTAACCAATTATTTTAGAAGTGGAAGAAAGGAAACTAAAGAAATGTTTGAAACTTTTTGATCGTATCCTCACTAAAATCTAGGCTTGGACCATATTTTTTCCTTCTTCTGAGTCCTCACTGAGGTATGCCTGTTATATAGGTTGGTTTACTGTGGACTGAGGCATGGTTTACATCACACTGTCAGTTGTGAAAAATTAAACCATCTAAGTCTAAATCAGTAAGACAGGTAATTATCAGTCCTCAATAAATATAGGATTCAGCTTTTTAATGTTAGACTTTTCCCTTCTGAGTTTCCAAGGATAATATTATTTCAATTTAAGAAATTCCCATTTCAGTGATCTCATTAAATTACATCAGTGTCACAATAAAGTTGAATTAAACTCTTCCCTTTGGTTTAAATCATTATTACAGAATAAAGTTAATGGTCATATTAATTAACTCTTTCAAATGGTTACAGACCTAACTTACTGTGTAATCTGTATAGTTTCTGCTTGTCATATGTCCTTTGCGTTTAAAAGAAATACCTAAGAATTACAGGAATTTTTCTTTTTAGTGTGCCAAAATACAAAATGTTAGCTCTCTTCCGTGCTCATTTATTTGTTAGTAAACTGAGGTGTTTTGGGTTCTTTTTTTCCAGACTTGTTCAGTTTTATGTACAAATTGGAAGCAAAACTTCAGGGATTACCTGCATCAAACCAAGAGCTAGAAATGAAGGTAAGCTGCTATGTCTCCATAGAAGTTACGCTTGCTATTGGCAAGTTAGTTCTTTCTCTTCCCAAAGTTTGGGCGGGGTGTTATAAACTGACTTACTCCCCTAAATCATTCCTTCTCTTTTCTATCACTGAATGGGTAACTGCATAGAGCCATGACCTCTAAGATGCTTCCTCCAGAAAGCATCTTAAGCCTGAAAAACATAATTGTTTTAGGGAAATCTGTTCCTTTATAACTTTACACAGGGAGAAAAAAAATCAGTGAGATGTTTACATTCAGCACAGAGGCACTAGGAACATGTTTGCCTAGGGCATTATTGAATACAGTTATACTCTGCTTCCTGCCCATAAACATTCTGGGGCAGGAATGTACTAGAAACCTTTGGTAGAAGAGCACTTCTTGGTGATAGTAAACATGAACTTTTACTGAGCACTTATTATATGCAAGGCACTGTTCCAGGTGTTTTGTTTTTGAATGCATTTAGTCCTCACTATACTTCTTCGCCATAGGTAGTATCATTAGTTGTATTTGATAGATGTGGATGCTGAGGCACAGGAAGGTCAAGTCACTTACCCAGGATCATGCAGTCAGTAAGTGGATGAGCAGGGCTGCAAACCACTCACGCTGGCTCTATGCCCTATGCCATAGCCACCATGCATACTGCTCTCTCCTTGCCCACATGGCATAATATTCGTGCCGTCTTATGCCTCCGTGATTCAGTTCTGAAAGAAATGCAAAAGATCCAGTGCACCTGTAGGTAGCCTTCAGGAGTTCTATGGATGTGATGAGATTCCTTAAGGGAACCCATATGTGTGTTGGTTCATAGTACAAAGTCCCTAAGTCTCTCAGATGGGTCCTTTTCCAATCTTTGATCTCATGAAGAGTGTATGAATAGTTTTGCAGCTTCTAAGTTTATTATTCTCTCAGGCATGACTATATAAAACGTATTGGCTTCGATGCATAGTACCTGTTAGTCAATACAGCTACTGATAGCTCTGTTCATCAATTCTAAACGTCCTTGGTCATATCGTCACTCACTGAAAGCTTCCATGACTGTTTCTAAGTATGTCTGTACTTTTAGTCTTGTAATTATCCAGATTATGTGTACTGAAGCAGCAGTCTAAAAATTTATATAGACGATGTTCCCTATTCTCTTCAACAAATGCTTATTAAGAATCTGATCTCAGCCAGACACTGCTCTAGTTGCCACTGATACAGTGTCACCAAAAGATGAATGCATCAGTCATGTTGAGCTAGGTTATGCTGCAATAACAAACACATACCCCCCCCCCCCAGATCTCTGTGGGTTAAAACAAAAAGGATTTGCCCCTTGTGCTACATTCTGCTTGTCATCTGAGGTCCTAATTCCAACACCAGGATAGTGAAGCAGCTGCTGGGTAGCTCCTGGAGGTTGCCAGCCATGTGGCAGAAGGTGTGAGAGTGTGGTGAAGGGGACAAGAAATACAAATTACCACACGCCAGAACAGGAAGGACCAGACCCTTGTGGCACTAATGAGCACAGTAAACAACACCTGCTCTTGGGGGAGCTTACGTGCCAATAAGAGGAGAAAGAAAATAAACAATAGCAGTTCCCACTGTGGCACAATGGGATCAACAGCATCTCTGCAGCAGCAGGACACAGGTTTGATCCCAGGCACAGCACAGTGGGTTAAAGGATCCAGCTTTGCTGCAACTGCAGTGTAGGTCACAACTGTGGCTCGGATCTGATCCCTGGCATAGGAAGTCCATGTGCCAGAGGGTGGCCCCAAAAAAAAGAGAGAGAGAAAAAAATAGAAGCAAGATGCTAGATTTACAGGCTACCTAGAAATAAACTGAAGTGGAAAGTAAACTTCTGCAGGGGGAAATGCTGATTTTGAGAGAATGATCTGGGCGGTGGCCTCCTGAGGAAGTGACATTTACATTGAAATCTAAAGAGTGAAAAGGAGCCAGCACCGGAGGAGCTCAGGGCAAGTTTTCCAGTCAAAAGAAACAACAGAGGTCGTGAGCTAGAAAATAATTGTGGTGTTGGAAGAACAGAAAGAAGGCCACGGTGGCCTTGAGTTCCTGAAGATAAAGGAGCACTCAGGGATGAGGGGCAGGAGCCAGATCATGCAAGGCCTTGCTGACCATGGCCGGGACCTGGGGTCAGAATCCATCTCCTGGGAACCAACCACAACGTGGCTTTGAAGTCAGACAGCAGCATAACTTGATTTTAAGTTTTTACAGGATCAATCTTTTGAATATGTAGTTCGAAACAAAGGAGTATATCCAGAGCACATTATCTGCCCACTCAGAGACAGAAACTTTAAGGGGTGCAAAGGAAGTGGGGGGGGGTCCTGTCTCAGGACCCTATTTTCTGATTGGAACGGTAGTGTACATTAATGTTGTCCTTAATCCTTGTTATAAAATTACTATTTCAAAATAGTTTGTGGTTGGGACAGTGTAGCAACGGTGTGTATATGCATATGGCATGACTCCTCTGAAAGTTACAAATCTGTACCCCTATTTGTATATGAGAAAAGAAGTCAATTGTGACAAGAGTGTAGTGGAGAGCATCCACTTACTGACCTGAAGCTCTGCTCTGTACTTACCTCTGATTACTCAGGCTCTTGTCTGCCTGGTGGGTCTTGTTCCCTTAGGATTCTTCCAGGAACATGCCTTTGTCTCAACTACTCTGAGCCATTTTCTCGAACTCATGACTGGCCATGTAATTTACATCCCACAGGCATTTCTCAGCCAGTTAGTGAAAACAGGTTGTTAAAATGTATATCTGCCTAAATCCTTGAACAAATCTCTTCCAGTGATGAGAGCAAAGATTTTGTACAAATTCAAGTGGAAGCCTTAATTTGCATGTTTGGAATTAAAATCAAAATTGGGCTGTTTTCAGAGTTCCCTCATGGCTCGGTGGGTTAAGGATCTGGCATTGTCACCGCTGTGGCTCTGGTTGCAGCTGTGGCATGGGTTTGATCCCTAGTCTGGGAACTTCCGCATGCCATGGGTGCAGGAAAAAAAAAATTAGGCTCTTTTCAATAAGATTAGGAAGAACATAGATGGAACTGTAATTTACAAAAAGAAATAGGAGTTCCCATTGTGGCTTATCAGGTTAAGATCCCAGCATAGTGTCCATGAGGATGCGGGTTCGATCCCTGGCCTTGCTCAATGGGTTAAGGATCTAGCATTGCTGCAAGCGGCAGCATAGGTTGCAGACACAGCTCGGATCTGGCATTGTTGTGGCTGTGGCGTAAGCCCTGCAGCTGCAGCTCCTACTCAGCCCGTGGCCTGGGGAACTTTCACATGCACAGGTGAGGCCATAAAAAAAGAAAAGTTAAAAAGCAGAAACGGAAGTGTTTTATGTGTTGTCAACAGTTGGTAGATGAGCTAAAATAGCTTGATTTATTTGTGGCAATGTTCAGATGGCACAGCTAATGAGGTTCAGCAGTTAATATAAAATATGGATATCGCTGCTTCCCTTCCTTGCATTTCTTCGTTCTTTCAAACTTAACCTGGGAAGCATTCCACTGTCCTTCAACATCAGGGCCCTCACCTCTACTAACCTTGTTGCTGCCTAAAGGTGTATGTGACACAAACAAGGAGAAAGGCAGCAAGCAGAAACTAAATGGAGTGCAGACTTCTTGAGCCATGTTCTTATATTTCCATGGACACCTGAATCCTTTAGGAGGCTTTAAAATGCAGATTCTGATTCAGTAGGACTGAGACAGTATACTGCATAACAAATTATTCCAAAACTGAGTAGCCTAAAGCAACATCAGTTATCATCTAATTTCTATGAGGCAGGAGTTGAAGAGCAGCTTAGCAGGGGGATCTGGCTCAGTACCTCTCAGGAGGAGGCTGCACACAAGAGAAAAGCCAGGAGGGGTGTAGGCATCTGAAAACTCAACCAGGGCTGGAGGATCTGTTTCCAAGACACCCAGTTACATGGCTGTTGGCAAGAGTCCTCAGTTTCTTTCAGTGGACCTGTCCACGGGCTGCCTGATTATCCATACTACCTGTCAGCTTACTTTCTTCAGAGCAAGAGCCATGAGAGAGAGCAGGGGAGGAAGTGCAAATGCCTTTCAGGGCTACTCTCAGAAGTCACACGGTGCCACTTTGACCATATTTTCTCTGTTAGAAGCAAGTTCCTAAGTCCAGCCACACTCAAAAAGGAAAGAGCTAAACTCCACTTTTTGAAGGGAGGAGTGTCAAAGAATTTGTGAACATGTTTTTAAAACACCATAGGTCCATGGAGAACTATATCCAGTCTCTTGAGTTAGAACATGATGGAAGATGGCATGAGAAAAGGAATGTGTGTGTATATATATATATATATGTGTGTGTATATATGACTGGGTCACTATACTATACAGCAGAAATTGACACAACACTGTAAATCGACTATACTTTAATAAAAAAAATTTGAAAAAAGATCCACACCCTCCTCCCCCCTCAAAAAAAAACAAAAAGAAAAAAAACCCAGGTTGAGCCTGTTCCCAGGTGATGCCAGATCCTGGTCCTTGGACCAGACTTTGAGTAGAAGGTACTAAAGGACCACCAGTGAGATTTTAGTCTTGTGATGCTTCATTTCTGGTACTATTTCTGCTTTATGAATAGATCGCCCCAGCTAACTATCTAAATTATCCATTCTCTCATTCTCCCCTCTCTCTCTTTCATCTTATTAAATATAAGCCAAATTCACAGTGGAAATGAATCCAAGCAGGAACCATGAAGCTGCGGGTTCGATCCCTGGCCTCACTCAGTGGGTTAAGGATCCAGCCTTGCTGTGAGCTCTGGTATAGGTCACAGAGGCGGCTTGGATCTGGGGTTGCTATGGCTCTGGTGTAGGCTGGCAGCAATAGCTTGATTAGACCCCTAGCCTGAGAACCTCCATATACCACGGGTGCAGCCCTAAAAAGACAAAAGACAATAATAATAATAATAATAATAATAATAATAATAATAATAATATCCATATTAACACAATATAATATTCATAGGAAAAACTATATTTTGAGAAATCATCACAGGTTAGAGACTGGAGTGTTGTCGGATGCTCCTCACCTTGACTAGAAGAAAGACAAGAAGCAGCCTAGCTCAGTTTTCTTCATGAGCTTTGATATGACTCTCACCCTTCTCCAACACATGCTCTCACCTCCACATTCCAGCTGTACCTCTCCCCACAGAGTTCCTATTCTTGGAGCCATTTTTATCCTTTCATCAAATATGATGATTTCTTCTGTTTTAAATAAGGTAGGATTAATTCTCTTGAGAGTTCAAATTTTTTGCATGTTAGTCATTATTATTCCTGACATTATCCCTTGTCAGATGTGGTTACAATAATTCCGTGTACTATCAATTAGCCTTAAAAGGCTTTTAGTTCTATATTTTTTCATAATATTCTCGAATCTTAATTTTCTGAACTCTTTGTTATGCAGCATAACGAAGGGATTGAGATGCTCTGGTCAGTCAATAATGAGGAAACTAAAACGTTATTGTATGTAGCATAAATGATTTAAAATATTTCCAAAAAGGTTAGAATGTGATAAAATTCATATAACAAATAAAACTTTACTGAACATAATGTCTGTGAATACTCAGAAAGTACTTCAGTATCCCCAGGTCATAATTGTGAATATGCAGTTTCCTGTCCTTTTTAATTTTTTTTTTTAGTGAATTATAGTTGGTTTACAGTGTAGTGTCAGTTTATAACGTACAGAAAAGTGATTCAGTTACATATACATTCTTTTTCATGTTCTTTTCCATTATGGTTTATCACAGGATATTGAATATAGTTCCCTGTGCTATAATAGCAGGACCTTGTTGTTTGTCCGTCCTATGGATACTAGTTTGCATCATGCAGTGCCAGTCTTAGGAACAGTTGTGGAATAGGCAGTTAGATAAATGCCAGGAAAGCCCTTTTCCCCTCCCAATAAATAAACTATATATACATGTTGGTATTAATTGCTAATGATGGTATATATCCTGTTGATTCCCACCATTTTGTCACTAGCAGTTTTTTCCTTGACATTCAACATAGCCCTTTCCCTGTGTCCTCTTTTAAAATAAAAATGTCTCTGGGAGAAGTAGCAGGAATAGCACATGAGGTGTCTTAAACTTTAATGTGCAGGAGTTCCCTTTGTGGCTCAGTGGGTAATGAATCCGACTAAGAACCATGAGGTCGCGGGTTCAATCCCTGGCCTTGCTCAGTGGGTTAAGGATCCAGCGTTGCCATGAGCTGTGGTGTAGGTTGCAGACACAGCTCGGATCCCGTGTTGCTGTGGCTGTGGCAAAGGCCAGCAGCTACAGCTCCTGTTAGACTCCTAGCCTAGGAACCTCCATATGCCGCAGGTGTGGCCTTAGATAAGGCAAAAAGACAAAAAAAAAAGGCTTTAATGTGCAGGTCCCTGAGTCACCACACCCCTCTGGAGACAGGCAGAGAGAGGATGGGTAGATGTGATAAGTATGGGGGGTTAGAGGGAGAAAGGTGACACTGAGGAAGGAAGGTAGAGTTCTTCAGCTTTGCTATTTAAAAATTTGACTTTAGGAGTTCCCATCATGGCTCAGCAGGAAATAATCTGACTAGCATCCATGAGGATGCAGGTTCGATCCCTGGCCTCACTAAGTGGGTTAAGGATCTGGCGTTACCGTGAGCTGTGGTGTAGGTCACAGACATGGCTCGGATCCCACTTAGCTGTGGCTCTGGTATAGGCCAGCAGCTACAGCTCTGATTTGACCCCTAGCCTGGGAACTTCTATATGCTGTGGGTGCAGCCCTAAAAAAAAAAGGCCAAAAAATAATAATTTGACTTTATTCAGTCTTCAGTGACCAAGATCTGACAAAGTAGGAAGTGCCAGTAAAAGGATCTTTCTGCTTAATAGAATTTCAAATTGGGTTGTGCTTCCTGTCTGGTGTTTCGGTGACAAAGAGCGCTTCTTGATTTTGTGCTGGGAGATTGAGATATTTCTTCTGAGTATATAATAAAGATATGAGACTTTGTAATGTTCAGGACAGAATCTAAAATTCAAATACATGATCTGGAGTGGACTTTTATGTCCCTCTTACCAACCTACTCATTGCTCATATGAAACTGAGTGGTCTTTAAAAGAGCTTATGTATTTTCTTCCCCCATTTCCCGGGAGTTGGTGCATTAGAAACTGTCAAGAAATTGATGAGCCTTCAGGTCTACTAATTCATTCCTTGGAAGTTAGATGAATGTGCCTTGGTTCTGTGAGACGCAATTGAAGTTTCTACTGCAGTCTTGCCATTTAAAATAATACTGTTCCTTGCCTTTTTTGCCTCTAGGCAAGCTGTCCAAGTAACTGGATTTATGTCTTTTAACTCAGGGCTTGTTGTTCAGTATTCAAATGACAATGGGATACTCTGGCATTTGCTTCGAGAGTTGGACTTCATGTCATTTCTGGAACCACAGATCATTTCCATTGACCTGCCACGAGAGGCAAAGACACCTGCAACAGCTTTTCGATGGTGGCAGCCCCAACATGGCAAGTTACTGCTCACCCCAGCTTTCCTGGTAGCTTTCAGGTCATCCAGTTAAAGCCATATTGTGTTATGTGTTTCTTAATTTGATGTCAATTTCTAGATAATTTGATTTAAAACCGCAGTCATAAAGATATTCATATTGCTATGTAATGAACCTTCTCAAACCACCTTTATTCATCTGATTTCAGGAAAGCACTCAGCCCAGTGGGCCTTGGATGATGTCCTTATAGGAATGAATGACAGCTCTCAAACCGGGTTTCAGGACAAATTCGATGGCTCTTTAGATTTGCAAGCCAACTGGTTTCGAATCCAAGGAGGTCAAGTTGATATTGACTGTCTCTCTATGGATACTGCTCTGACATTCACTGAAAACATAGGTATATATTTTCACAGGATAGAGGGGGGATATTTAATTAACGAGAGGACTAAACTAACTAAAACCCAGGAGGGGATTTTCTAATGCAGAACTGTCTATGCTGAGGGAGGCTCCTGGAAATAGAGTTATGCTGTCCTCTAATGTAACTTGGCGAGCCCACCGACAATTTTTGCAGGATTTGTCTTTCATGGCATGCATAATATGACTAAGGTTTCCTAAAAGCAGGACAAAAATATCTATCTGAAGACATTCTCATGTTTCATACTTTGCAAAATTGCAGACTTAAGGCTCTGTTTGCCCATCTCAAGGTGGTAAAGCTTCTCAAGTTAGCAGCCTTCCAATATCAAGTTAGCAACCTTCCAATATTTCTGAGACTATGCTAACTAGATAAGAATAGTCAACATGAGATGGACAGTCTAAGCACATATGAGGCAGTGTAGATAAGACATAATATTTGCTTGCTCCTGAAAGTATGATGAGCATAAATGCCAAATAAGAAAAGAGAGCGCAATTGTATGCTACTCTTAAACTTTCCTTTTTTGTAGGAAAACCTCGTTATGCTGAGACCTGGGATTTCCATGTGTCAGCATCGACTTTCTTACAGTTTGAAATGAGCATGGGCTGTAGCAAGCCTTTCAGTGACTCCCACGGTGTACAGCTCCAATATTCTCTGAACAACGGCAGGGACTGGCATCTTGTCACCGAAGAGTGTGTGCCTCCAACCATTGGCTGTCTTCACTACACAGAAAGTTCGGTTTACACCTCTGAGAGATTCCAGAACTGGAAGCGGATCACCGTCTACCTTCCATTCTCCACCATGTGAGAATTGTCATTAAGCCACATGTCAGAACTTCAGGTTTCTCTCACCTAATTGGAAAATAAGTGTGATGCCACTTGAAAATTATGCTCTCATGATAGTTGTGCATCAGACATACTGAGTGGGGCAGAATGAGTTCAAGGTGGTTGGGTTCCCATTTTCGAATATGTGTAGAAGTTCCGAGAGTTTTTCAAGGGTGACCTTTTCTGTTCTTCAGCCATGTGAAGGCTGCCCACCAGTTTTCAAACTATAGTAAATTATTTATAAAGGTATCTACCCAGTAACCAGAGTGATACTTACCCACATGAAGCAGTTTGTGGAATCATGACATACAGAAGAGTGTCCTTAGTTGTTTGTTTGTTTGTTTAATCTCAGTACCACAGTAAGAGTAAGAGGTTTGTTCTGTTGGAATACTCACATCACTTTCCATCTTTCTTCCCCTCCCCAGAATTTCTGATCACATTCAGGATTTGTATTAAGGCTTACAGCAGGCTCCCACTGTTGTGGTTTAACCATTTGGATAACTGGGGGATCATTCTAGGAACCAAGGCAAACTGTGGTGGCGGGTAGAGATTGGGCCATCCTAGGGCTGCTACCCCAGAGCCCTGCATATCTCTTCCACTGCTCTGTTCTGAATTGTAGGCAAGTTGGCCTCTGCAAGCCGCATTTACCAGCTGCATGTGCTTGCCAGCTTCCTGATAGATTTAGAGAGCGGTGGACACTAGCAAGAAATTGGAGGGTGGGAATAAAGTTAAAATGGGGTATTCTTCTCCCTCCCTTTCTGTCTCAAGTGCCTCTTGGCCAACTTCATTGGCTACAGCTCCCCTAAGATGTCCCTCCATATGACAGTGGCCCCTGGGCACCAGCAACAATGTCTCCTGCCTGTGTCCCCCATCTTTAGACTTATAGTGGCTTCCTGACTTTGCTAAACTGTGCTTTCTTCACTGATCCGGTTGGTTTCCGAGCTCTGCCATTAACTGTGCGTCCAGTTCCTTGTGTTAAATACCTACAGTGATTTCCATTTTCCTCCTTCGGTTCTGATTGAATTGCACAATGGAAGATGCACAAACAAACAGCAGAAAGAACCCAGAAACCAAAGCATTTTGGCATTTAACCTGAAATGGTTTCTTATGGACCCCAGAGCTTTAAATAAAGAGTACTCACTAGGAGGAGTTCCTAGCGTGGCTCAGCAGTAATTAACCAGACTAGTATCCATGAGGATGCAGGTTTGACCCCTGGCCTTGCTCAGTGGGTTAAGGATGTGGTGTTGCCATGAGCTGTGGTGTAGGTGGCAGATGTGGCTCAGATCCTCCAGTGCTGTGACTGAGGTGTAAGCCTGCAGCTAAAGCTCCAATTTGACCCCTAACCTGGGAACTTCCATATGTCACAGGTGCAGCCGTAAACAGAAAGAAAAAAAGAGAGAGAGAGAATACTCACTTGGAGTTCGTTTATTCACTTTATTTTTATTCAACAAACATTTATCGAATATTTATTGTGTTTTAAAACACTCATAGAAAATGAATAAGCTGATGCCAAGATCCAGATATATTATTTAGGATAACAGGTATCTAAATTATTTATGCTATAAAATGATATCAGAGGCAAAACCCAGGGATGTTATTGAAACACAGTGGGATACTACCTAGCTCAGTTTGGGAAGACTGGAGGGAGTTTTCTGGAGGAGCCAATGTCCAAGTAACTGAGTAGAGCTTGTCCGAGGGAAGGGGGACTGTGGGAGGGCATGTGTGCTGTTGTGAACCAAAATAAAATCCCAGAGACCAGAAGAGGCACAGGTGGGTGGGAAAATTCAGGGTTTTCGCATTGTCTGAATATGACTATAAAGCAATAGGGAAAGAAGAGGCAACAGAAAAGGGCAGATGATGAAGGGGCCACTTATTGCATATCAGCAGTTTGGCCTTGCCATCGCATGTGTTGGGGTACCATTTAAAAGGTGTTAAGCCGAGTGGTGACATGATTAGATTTCCGTTTCAGAGTCACCACACTGGCAGCTGTGTTGAATTGAAAGAGAGCTTGTGTAGGGAAAACAACAGCACTTGAAACGGTACTATTGAAATTCCACTTCAAGTCGACTGTGTTCTACATTCCGCATAACTAACACACTTCTGCCATGCAATCTGTTCCTTAATGAGAGGCTGCTGCTGTTTGGTAAGGCTGCACATATTTCTGGATGAAGTGGTCTTCTGACAGTGCATTCCAAATAACAGATTGCAAATATAATTTTAAACAAAGAAAATAAAAAACACGACAGTGCATCACTCGAGTCCTCCCTTTTAAGGCATCCAGGCCCTCAGGCACCAAAAGAGAGGCAGAAGTTGGGTAGGGCTTCCACTTACTGTCTCAGAAACCATTTCGAGCCTGTAGAACAGAGACCTCATGGCAAGAACTTTGTAAGATTGCAGCGTCGTGTTTCTCATTCTCAGTCTCTTTCCCAGTATTAAAGAGCAGTAAAAGCCTGGAAGCAGAAACTAAGATTCTGCATGTCATTCAAACACAGAATAAATCAATAGTTTGAAGTTACTTTCCCATCTCACACGTGTTTGGAGGCTCTTGTATGAAAAAAAAAAATGGTGACATATTTTTAAAGCATGTTTTCTACTCTTCTGTTTGTGGGTCAAGATGAAACAACATCCAACACCTGGTATGCAAACAAAGTGTCTCAAAGGAAGGGGGACTGGAACCCAGAGGAGGGCACTTTAAAACGAAAGAATTAAAATAAAGTTTGAAAGTTGCTAGTCAAACCAAGTGTGGCTTCTTTTGCCTAGATCTCCCAGGACCCGGTTCAGGTGGATCCAGGCCAACTACACTGTGGGGGCGGATGCCTGGGCTATTGACAATGTTGTGCTGGCCTCAGGGTGCCCTTGGATGTGCTCA
Source organism: Catagonus wagneri (assembly GCA_004024745.2). NCBI lineage: Eukaryota > Metazoa > Chordata > Mammalia > Artiodactyla > Tayassuidae > Catagonus > Catagonus wagneri. The sequence goes on along the minus strand of PVHT020000151.1, from coordinate 1,405,966 downwards.
GGACGAGGGATTTGTGATGCTGGACGCTGTGTGTAAGTTAATAAAACTGGCAGTTTCTTTCTTTGCGATGCCGAAATAAAGATGGCTTCTTGAACGCATGACAAGTAACGCGTTTTCTCCATTTTTTTCTTAGGTGTGACCGGGGCTTTGGTGGAGCCTACTGTGTTCCTGTCATTCCTCTGCCCTCAATTCTTAAAGATGATTTCAATGGGAACTTACATCCCGACCTTTGGCCTGAGGTGTATGGTGCAGAGAGGGGGAATCTGAACAGTGAAACCATCAAATCGGGAACATCGCTCATTTTTAAAGGGGTCAGATAAGATTCTTCTTCACTAACACTGACATTCCTTTCTCACTGCTCCACACAGATGCATTTCTTTTTTTTAATTTAAGATTTTTATTTTTTCTGTTATAGTTAATTGACAATGTTCTGTCAATTTCTGCTGTACAGCAAAGTGACTCAGTCATGTGTGTGTGTGTGTATATATATATATATATATATATATATATATATATATATATATACATTTTTTTCTCACATTATCCTCCATCATTTCCCATCACAAGTAACTAGATACAGTTCCCTGAGCTATACAGCAGGATCTCATTGCTTATCCACTCCAAATGCAATAGTTTGCATCTACTAACCCCAAGTCCCCGGTCCCTCCCACTCCCTCCCTCTCCCCCTTAGCAACTACAAGTCTGTTCTCCAAGTCTCTGAGTTTGTTTCTTTTCCACACAGATGCATTTTTATTCAGATGATGTATTATTTTATATACCATTATTGTCTCCTCGTGCATATCATGTTTCCTGTTATATTCACTTCATATTTTATGATCACTTTGGCATAAAATCTTTCCTCTGCTTTGGTAATCAGACCTTCTTTACTCTCTGCTAAAATTACATGTGTAAAAGTATATGTGTGTGTAAAAATTATATATACTATTTCTAGAGTCTTGACTTCTAGAACATAGCACTTTATATGTTATTAAATATTTAACTTGCAATATTTTTTAAATGATTTTATGAAAGGTCACTGCTTTTTCCTTTCTTGTTCTTACTTTTCCTCCTGTCAGTAGAACCATGTGGTGATTAAGAAAGCCAAACATTTAAGTCAAGATAAATAGCACTCTCAAACATCATCAGTGTATTTTTTGTATTTCAACCTAGACGTTGGTTAGACACTTGTTAAGTGATTGTGTGAAACTCTGCTGAGCTGTCACATATTCATATGTGAATACATGCTGCACGCCATCCCTCTCTGCATGGGGAAATCGGCTAATCTAGGTCTGCAAATGAAATCTTTAACAAAAATCTACATGGGTTTCTGTACCACCTTAATGATTAACACCTAACACTCAGAAAATTAGACACCCTGGAAATTTTTTCAATTATAGTTAATAGATGCTGGCTATCATCCTTGTTTGAATCCAGAATGCTGCTCAAGTTTTTGATAAGAAAGAAAAAACACTTGAGGGGTCAGAGAGATTTACAAGTCCCAAGAGTTAAAAGGGACCAAAGAAACTGAGGTAGGATATTTCAGGATAGAAACTACTGGTCTGTTTGTGTAGTCTTAGTCTTGTTTAAGGTTTTAGCTCATGATCTGTCTGTTCTAAGCAGTTGACAAGAGCAGAAAAGATGAAGTCCTGTAATTCGAATACCTTTATGTGATAAAATTTTAAGCAGTAGAATTAACCTGGTCTCTTGATCCTATAAACAAGGAAATATTTTATATTGTGTTTTATATTTTCTCTCTAGCTGTTCAGATGCAAGGGCAGCCAAGCATTATATGTATTAGACATATTATCTACCAGCTCTGCAACATGTAGAGGGGGCTTAGCGTGTGTCATTCAGTAGGCTGCAGTTTGACCTAAAAAGGCATTCTTTTGTGAAAAAGGAAATGATAGTCTCTTTTTAATGTTTATGGATTCAGAAGTACTATCAGCTATTAAAATCGGTTTGTACTGAGCACAAATGGATTATTGAACCTGGAAAGGGATGAGAAAAGCAACATCTGAATGAATTAGAATATTTGCAGAAGCAGGGCATGACCGTTCCACCAGGCAGTTGTCAACATCAAGTGCTTAACTATAAACAGAATTTATAATATGGAAGAAGGATATTTCATGTTACAGATCATGCCCCCTTCCAACTAAATTGCTCCTACAAGATGCACAATAAAATGGGTTCTTTTATGACTGGTTTATGTTGGCCCATGGGAACGATTTTATACTTACATTCCATAATCGGGGGAAAAGTAATCAAATCCTGATGTTGGCAAGAGATATTTATGATCTGGTTCTATTAACTACCCACCTCGAATCTTTTTCATTATAAGATGAAGACTTGACCTTTCCACATAACCTTAACCTCTACAAAGCGCCAAGCTGTAAAAACATCCACGGTCTTATGCTTGTAGGTGTATGAGGGAGAAGGTAAAGACATCAAGACGTGAAGAATAAGCAATGATCAACTGTCATATGGACTGAGCAGGGCAGTGAGTTACTAGGTTAAAAGAAAAATAAGACTGGAAATGTAGAAATGTAAGGCTTTTACATGGCAACCTTCAATCCTGCAAGTTTGAATCTAAGTTCAACACATTATCTGGATAGCATTCCTAAAGCTAAAAGATGATTTAATTAATAGGAGTCCCCATTGTAGCTCAGTGGGTTAAGGACCCAGTGTTGTCTCTGTGAGGATGTGGGTTTGATCCTTGGCCTAACTAAGTGGGTTAAGTATCCAGCTTTGCCACAATCTTTGGCATAAATCACAGATGCAGCTCAGATCTGGCTTTGCTGTGGTGTAGCGTAGGCCATAGCTGCAGCTCTAATTTGACCCCTAGCCCAGGACCTTACATATGCCACATGTATAGCCTAAAAAGAAAAGAAAAAGGAAAGATGTTTTTTTTTCCTTTCTTTTTTTCTTTTTAGGGCCGCACTTGTGGCATATGTAGGTTCCCAGACTAGGGGTTCAATCTGAGCTGCAGCTGCTGGCCTTCACCACAGCCATAGCAATGCCAGGTCTGAGCCACGTCTGCAACCTACACTGCAGCTCATGGCATCGCTGGATCCTTAACCCCCTGAGCAAGGCCAGGGATCAAACCTGCAACCTCATGGTTCCTAGTCAGATTGTTTCTGCTGCGCCACAACGGGAACTCTGAAAAGGTGATTTAATAAGCAAATCACTGGTATCTCATGGAAGATAGAGGATACATTTCAGAATCTGATATATCTGGGTTCATATCCTGCCACCATCACTTATACAGTCTTGAGCAAGTGACTGTCCCTTGTCCTTATCTGCAACAGGAAGATAAATATTTCTCTTAGGAGTGATAGGCCCTTTGAAGGAATAAAGTGGTTCTTCTGGAACCCAGCATGTTGTAGACACTGAGTATATAGCTGCTATTACAAAATTAGTGCTATTTAAAATTTTTCAGCTATTGAATAATACAGTCTATAATAAATAAGAACAAGAGGAAGAATTTGCTTTCTCCACCTAAGATCATATTTGGCTTGTGTTAGTGGATCATTAAGGAATCTGTAACCAGATCTACTCGGTTTCACACAGCCCTCCACCAATGAAGAGTTACTTCATTCAGAGTCACACCTGAGAAACCAAAGGCCTGTTTGTACCTAGGAATTTGCATAGTGAAGTTCTGTTTTCCTGGCTGTCATTGCAGTCCTGTGTACACATGGAGAAAGCAAGCCGTGGAGCCGTCAATCCCAGGCGGTCAAAAATAGTTAATTAGCAGAAAAAATTACTAAAGCCAATGTGATCACTTTCCGCCTTCCTTGGCTTCTCTGCATGAATGGTTCCAGTCCAGGCTTGGGGACTTGCTAGGTTATGCCTTATTTAACTTGACGGACTGGAGGGTGTTGTGTCAGCCTGCATGAGAGCCTCCTGAGACTGTCAGAGCACGCGAAGGAGTAAATTCTTAAGATGCCTTGGAACTTTGAAAAAGTTACCTATTAGCTCTCAGCTTCCGTCAGGAGCACTTGGCACATTTTCCATCAGTTTCCTCATTATTCCTCTCTCAACGTTCTGTAATTAAAGAAGGCGGGTTTTTTTTTAAAGGCCTGTAGATATGTAATGCTATCATTTTTGCACTGCTTTTTATAAAAGTCACAGCAAGGTGTGATTTAGGGTTGAGAAAATGAAATGTTATTTAGGCATAGGAAATGAAAACCATTGAAAGGGGGGAACAGTCCATTTTTTCTTTCAAACTTGACCAGATATTGCTTCTTGATCATTATGTATCTGTTATTTAGCTAATGCAAATTAGAGGTATAAAATCAAAGGAAAATAATTTTGCAAAGGAAATAAAATGGCTTAACATGTATATTTTTGTTTTCAGGAGGGACTACGGATGCTTATTTCAAGAGATCTAGACTGTACCAATACGATGTATGTCCAGTTTTCACTTCGATTTATAGCAAAAGGTAAGTCATTTCTATGGATGTGAATTCATTATTTCCCTTCAAGCAAATTTCCTTGTGCGAGTTCCTCCCTCCATAGAGAAATAACAGATTGGAGAACCATAAATTTTGTTACAGAGGTGAGCTAACATAATTTGAGTATATAAATGTTTACAAATGTTCTTCTACAATGTATATTTAGTTTAATATAAGGGCAGGATAGCTACTTATTTTATAACAATTTCATATAGATGTAGTAATCATGCTAGTCCTGTGGTAGTTACATTTCCACCACTTCTTTCTAGCTGTAAGAAATTTAAATTTAAAAATTTAACTTATGGAAACTTGGGATTTTCTTTCACAGATGTAAACACCCAAAGCCACCTCTGTCATTCTGACCTTTCATATTAAACTAAATAATTTTCTTGACAAAGAATGCCATTTGGATATAATGAATTTTCAAGTAGATTTTAATGTATATCCTGAAGTTTAAATGTTTGACCCTTTGTAAAATCGTGATGCCCATAGAATCAAAAAATTTTTGATGTAATATTTCCTAAAAGAAATACAAAAAGATAGGTGTTCGTATCTGAGAAAGGGAGATACTGTTGTGAGAAAACCAAAATCTGATGTGTGTTTTGAGATATATTTATACAGAAATCCCCTCCTGTCATCACTTTAAGTTGCCTCCGAAGAATTTGGCCTCGAAAGCCTCTGTGCCAATGAATATGTCAGCTTATGCACTGATGCAAAAAAAAAAAAAGTCTAAGATGATGCCACTTCCCTGTTTTTATCACAATATGTTTTATGCCTGTGTTATCTTCTTTCTAGGTACCCCCGAGAGATCTCACTCTATTCTATTACAATTCTCCATCAGTGGAGGAATTACTTGGCACCTGATGGATGAATTTTACTTCCCTCAAACAACCAACATACTTTTCATCAACGTTCCCTTGCCGAACACTGCCCAAACCAACGCTACAAGATTCAGACTCTGGCAGCCTTATAATAATGGTAAAAATGCCCATGTTCTCCTACCATCAAAACTGACTGTGGCACGTTAACACACTTGCTTCTAAGACGTCAAAGAAGTGTTTATCAGCTGAGTAGCTCTGCTGTGCATAGCACATTTTTACATGCTTCACTTTTGAGGAGTGTCAATGAATATTTAGCTTTCTCTGTCTTTATCTTCATACTTGATTAACTGTTATCTTCATGCTAGACTCGTAAGTTCTCTTGATGTAAATATAGCTAGCTCCTGTCACAGGGCTGAGGTTTTTAAACTGTAATGCAGCTTTACCATTAGGTGCTCATCAGTGGTAACTACATTTTTTACTGAGTTCATTGAGGAATGCATACTTCTTCTGAGAATGGCATTTCATGAGTGAGGTAGAACAATAGTATGGCAAAATGCCGTGACAAAGTCAGAGATACTGACACCAAGCAGAGAGTGCCTGAGATAAAATATTCTGATCACACACACACTTTCCTCAGTGATAAGTTAAAGTGAATGTATAATTTAACAGCATTTTCAAATGGTTACAGAAAACGATTTCACAAATTTGCAGTGTTTTATCGCTTCCAGTATTTCTATTAACTGCTGATCATAAAGGACCAGACTCTATCAAATTATGCATTTAATGGCCTAAGTAAGCATGGCAATATCACATTAAGCAGATTCTTTGCTTAACACAGAAATGGTTAAGAAAAATGTCTTGCCATTTCTAAAATTTAACCTGAATATTTCCTTTATAACTAGTAAGCCAAAAATAAAATAAATTTAACTTATCGTGAAGAGAAAAAATAATCTGTATAATCACCCAGTAAGAGTTCAAAAAAGAAATACAGCCAGTTTCATAGTCCAGAAAATAGTTGTTTTCGTGTTGTATTTGGAATGCTCACCAATTTTTCTCCCTCACTTTCACCAACTGCTTCCAAAACAAGAAAAGGGAAAAAAGCTACTAGAATTAGAACAGTGATAGGATTAGAGAGAGAGGGGTATGTGTGACTTCACTTAAATCATCAGGTTGTTTCTACTGGCTGCTATTTACAGATCCCTTTTATTTTATTTTATTTTTTTAATTTTTTTTCCATTATACCCAGCTGTACAGCGTGGTAACAGGGTTACACATACACATATGGATTCATCACAAGTGTTTAGACATAGTTCCCAGTGCTATACAGTAGGTTCTCCTAAAATATTTTGTAAGAATTCTACTAAAAGTAGGAATCAGTGAAAAAGCAACCTCAAGGAATCTTCTTTCTGCTCAGCATGGTCTTGTCACTTTGTTTGCAGTTCAATCCAAGCAGTGCTTTGCAAAAGCACTGGGTTTGCCCTTCTTACCTACTCAGTAATATCTCCCTTAAGCACCCTGCCCGAGCCACTAAATCAGATCCTGCGAAGTGATTTTCCTAGTTTTCTGTATGTGCCCACGTATCTTCAAATAAACCACAAGTTTCAAAAAGCATTAAAAAAATTCAGTATTATATAACACAGAGTGTTTTCTTCTGTGTAGTTCTGTATATTCACCATTGGAAAAACTTGCTTTATCCAAAAATGCCTTAGGTAAGAAAGAAGAAATCTGGATTGTTGATGACTTCATCATCGATGGAAATAATTTAAACAACCCTGTGATGCTTCTGGATACTTTTGACTTTGGACCTAGAGAAGACAATTGGTTTTTCTATCCTGGTGGTAACATTGGTCTCTATTGCCCGTATTCTTCCAAAGGAGCACCGTAAGTATTTAATTGAGAAGTTGAAAATAAAACCACTGCTCTCTACAGATCACCATGAGCTTTTGGCCTAAATGGATTCCCTGTTGTTCTGTTGTGTAACAGCGAGGAAGATTCAGCCATGGTGTTTGTTTCGAATGAAGTCGGTGAGCATTCCATTACCACCCGTGACCTAGATGTGAATGAAAACACCGTCATACAATTTGAGGTACTTGACTTTGTTCAACTAGAAGTGCTTTAAATTTTATCTTGAACAAAAGCTAGGAAAGAGAAGGAAAATCTCATATAATTTCATGCCTTGTGACTTTCCATTTCTGTGCAAGGACAAAAGAGGTTTTTACATCATAACTCATTTTTATTAGCAGAACTGATTGTCCTACTAAGGTTTCTTTCTAAATTTTGGTCCTTTATTTATGACATAGTCTCCTCACCTACTATAGTGGGAAATTGTTGAAATAAATTATTTCAAACATTATAAAAATGAAAAGGACCATACTATTTTAGTACTGTTTTCACCATTTTTGTGTGTTGCTTAGGACCCAGGTTGATGTCACTACAGTCTATACCATGCCAGCACATTTATGTAATATTTATCATGGTGTCATGAATTTTACTGCACTGTTTTTTATAACTTCTTTGTATTTCATTAGTCTGTGTGGACTCCTTATATTTTTTCAAAACAGCAAATTATTAATATATGAGAGAAAAACTTTCACATATTTAAAAAACTTAGATAAAATCAGCAGAACCAAAGATATCTTTTGCTAGGGTTCGGTACTATAAACTTTTGAAGATACCTGTTTCATTGCTAAAATCTCTACCACCCATCAGGTAAGGCTTAAAATAGTGCCTAATTTGCATCAACAAAATTTTGAATATTTACTCCAGATTAACTGTCTGCATCCTCTAAATTAGAGTTGTTTCTTTCATCTTAAAATCAGAGATCAAATGATGCTTTCATGGGGAAATGCTTCTCTATTTTAAGATTCCTGTTATATTTATTTATATTTATGCTTTAAATGTTAATAAAAAGTAACACCTGTGGCCCTTTCAAGAGTTCTGTTATCAAAAGAATCTAGGTAGAATCAAACTCTAGTTGAGAAGTTTATCAGATGTCAATAGTTGACTCATCAAAAAGTAAGAGGGGTAAGTTCAATAACAACAATAATTACATAAGTATGTCTGGTTGCTATGACAGCAAGAAAATGTTAATCCCGGTTGGGAAAGGAGAACATCTTCATGGAAAGAATCCCACACATTTATTTAAGTTTTAGTTTAATTAACTTGAAAGCATGGAAAAGGAATGGAGTGACTATTTCCCTAATGCTTAAAAAAGGTCTTTCTTAGAAAGCTCGCCCATTGCTAGGGAAATAGTGACAATGACTATATTTCGTTCTGAAAACATATTAAACACTCTCCATGTGCAAAACTGTGGGGGCTTATTTGAAGGTGTCACAAGAAGGAAAATAGAAAGTCTTCTTCCTATCTAGCACAGTGAAAAAGGCTAACAGAATTAGGCAGACAGTCTTTTCATCATGATGTGCTTGGCTGGGCGATGAAACTGGGCGAAAGGTAAAATTTGGGCGTCCATGCCAGCCCCCGCTTTACCCACTTCCTAGCTTTTTATAAAATGAGGGAAAAATAAATTTTTCATGAGGCCCCTTGAAGTTCTATATGAAAAATGATTATTTAAAGGTAATATGCAATATTACTCAGGCAAAACAGAGTTTCGTGGTGTTAAATATTTCAGCAAGACAGTCCCCAGGAAAATGGACTCTCAGGAGAATAATGAAGTGGTGAATCATTTCAAGGGTTGTTGCTCTGAGGTAATTTGTATCTTTTTTTTCTCCCTCGCCAAGATCAATGTCGGGTGCTCAACTGATAGCGCCTCTGCAGATCCGGTCAGACTGGAATTTTCCAGGGACTTTGGGGCGACCTGGCACCTGCTGCTCCCCCTCTGCTACCACAGCAGCAGCCACGTCAGCTCCTTGTGTTCCACTGAGCACCACCCGAGCAGCACCTACTACGCGGGGACCACCCAGGGCTGGAGGAGGGAGGTCGTGCACTTCGGGAAGCTGCACCTTTGCGGGTAAGGACCTACTGCTCTGTGGCTTGTTTCTCTCACTTCACAGTCTTTTCCGTGATGTTGTCATTGACTTGCCACTTCATGGAGATGGGGGTGGATTTCCATCTTCTATTGCTTCCTCAATTTTCCACTGAAAGCAGATCAGTGGGTATTTAAAACGTAAAACACTGAGCGGACATACTGATAATTCACAGTCTGAAGATAGACTTAAAAGAGCACCCCTTGTCCTGGGTTCATAGTCCCAGGGGTCTTTGTTATATCAGTTAAGAAGCCACAGAGATAGGATTTTCCCCTAAGCTGTCATCTGCCCCCTCCTGCCCCCATCTCATATTATAAATGCAGTTCGAATTTTGACTTTCAAACATCTACCTGTGTCTCTCACGTGGGGAGAGGGCACATGAGGAGGAAGCTGGAAGCCCACTGAATATTCCAGAGTCTCCTAAAAAAATGTGTTAGCACACTTCCCCTGGGCATTTCTAGTTTTTCAGCCTCTCTCAGCATCCTTGTTACAAATGTCTGACTCTTCTGTTGAAAAGCTGTTTGGAGATCAAGGACTTCAATTCTAATCTAAATGAAAAGTATAATTCAAAAAAACAAAACTAATAATATAAGTGAACAAAGAGGAGAAGTCAACAAAGCCGCCTGACTCAGAATTTGTCTTTTCTCTCAGAATAAAAAACTTATTCTTTCAGGGTATGCCAAAAAAAAGAGAAAGAAGAAAGTACTAATATCATACTTTCAAGATGGAAATAGATTTATATTCCTGATGAGAAACTCGGCATAATTAGAAGTCTTGGGTCTTCAAGCAAAACTGCTAATACCTAGTACTTTTCCAAAAGGAGTGAAAATGAATTTTCAAAAGTCTTCATTCTCTTTGAACATAAATCCATTCACTCCTCATCATATCATCAGCATAATTTTTGTAATTTGATGACTAAGGACTGTAATATTTTGTGTTATCAAGAATGTCATGTGTGTGAAAAAATGCTCAACATCTCTGATAATTAGAGAAATGCAAATCAAAACTACCATGAGATACCACCTCACACCAGTCAGAATGGCCATCATTAACAAGTCCACAAACAACAAATGCTGGAGGGGGTGTGGAGAAAAGGGAACCCTCCTGCACTGTTGGTGGGAATGTAGGCTGGTGCAGCCACTATGGAAGACAGTGT